>VBSM01003215.1:3895847-3908600 GCA_008086735.1 Cheirogaleus medius | reverse complement strand
ACCTCGGCCTCCCAGAGTGCTAGGATTACAGGTGTGAGCCACCGCGCCCAGCCGGTAGAGTTCTTGGTATCAGAGTTTAGGCAAGATGACAGAGATGGGGGAAAAGTCCACTCTCTGTGGGTACTACCTTCCTCTTTCCCGGTGGAGCTCTGATTTTGTCCAGGGCTCACGTCCTGCACGATTCCAGAGGGCCATCCTAATTAGTCCCAGCCAATCAGCATTGGCCCCCCCTGGCAACTGTCACTGCTCTAGGCAAAGGGACTGGTGAACATGACATAGACTGGCCCCATGAGAGCGAAAGGACACACTTAGAGTCTGCGGCTGCTTAAAGATGGCCACAGAGTCTTTGCTCCTCCTCCCACTGAGAGAGAGGTGGAATGTGATTCCTCTCCCCTTGAATCTGGGTTGGCTTTTGTGACTTGCTAGACCAAGGGAATGTGACATTCCTAGACCTCTGAAGCAGAATCCTAAGAAGCTGTGCAGGGTCTTGGCACACCCACTCCGGGATCCTTGAGCCAGTTTGAGGGATGAGCCCAAGTCATCTGAGAGCACCGCTCCAGAGTGGTCACCTGTAGATGCCCAGACAACTGCCCCAGGGAGCCACCTCCAGTGAGGTGTCAGAGATGTGAGTAATGTCATGTAGGACCCTTGGGACCTGCCAACTGCCAGCTGAATACCACTGAGGGGCTTCCATTGACACTATGTGAAATAAGAGAATTGTTCAGCTGAACTTTGCCAAAATTGCTGACCTACAAATCTGTGAGATACAGTACGACGTTTGTGGTTTTGAGCCACTAAGTGTTGGAGTGGTTCTTTATACAGCACTGTCTAACCACTGTATACGAAATATGCAAAAACACTCCATGCTCGGGTGAGAGGTTTCTCTCTCTCTTTCCCCCTCTGTGAACAAGGAAGCGTGTGGCCCCAGCCATCACCAGCAGAGATCTAGCAACCTCGCGGGGGTGCTGGCCTTAGGATGCAGGTGACTCTGGGGCTGGGAGAGCTTAAACTGAAAGCACCTGGGCCCCTTATGACATCATTGATCTATTGGGTCAACTAGTCCCGGAGCCTGCCCTACCTCTGAACTTGTCGCTATATGAAACAATACATGTCCTCACTGTTTAAACCAGGTTGTGTTGGGGTTTGTGTCACTTGCACAGAAAGTGTCTTTGACTAAGAACCAGTGCAGGTTGGCTGCGCTGGGCTAAAATCTGGAGGCCCTAGTCCACTCTGGTCCTGTTTCTGCTGTGTGATCTTAGAGAAGTCACTCAACCTTTCTGGACTTGTTTGCTCCATCTTGAACACGGGGAGAATTTTTCCTATCGCTTCTTATGTTGCAAGATGCCTTTGAAGAGATGCCAATGGGATGCAAAGAGCCTATGGAAACCTGAGGCAGTGTTGGGATTTGTGCATCACGGGCTCTGCCCTCTTGGATCTTAAACTCTGAGAGGCTTCGCAACATACTTTCATGAACATTATATCATTCAAGCCTCATGTCAACACCTTGAGGTGACAGGTATGGTAATTCCTATTTTTGTAGATAAGGAAACAAGGTCATGTCACAGTTGGGTGGTAGAGCTGGGGCTTGAACCTGTGTCATCTCATTTTTGGTCCCTTAGTCACCACCTTGCCAAGCAACTAAAGTACATCCATCAACAGCCAGAAAATAGTGATTTGTTCCTATATTGACACTGCAATGACTCAACTTATGAATTTGCTTATTGCACTGATAGCTTCTGTTAATAAATGTGAATATGTCCAATTGTGTTTGTTGAGCTAAAAGTCTCTCTCTCTCTTTTTTTTTTCGAGACAGAGTCTCACTCTGTTGCCCGGGCTAGAGTGCTGTGGCGTCAGCCTAGCTCACAGCAACCTCAGACTCCTGGGCTCAAGCAATCCTTCTGCCTCAGCCTCCCGAGTAGCTGGGACTTCAGGCATGTGCCACCATGCCCGGCTAATTTTTTCTATATATATAGTTTTAGTTGTCTGGCTAATTTCTTTCTATTTTTAGTAGAGACAGGGGTCTCGCTCTTGCTCAGGCTGGTCTCGAACTCCTGAGCTCAAAAGATCCGCCCGCCTCGGCCTCCCAGAGTGCTAGGATTACAGGCATGAGCCACCGCACCCGGCCTAAAAGTCTCTTTATGCTGAGTTTGTTTCTAAAAATAATTGCTGTTTAAAAATGCCTATAAGGCACATTCTTCTTCCTAGTACCCTCTCTTCCTTTGAGAACAGCACTTCCCACCTCCTCCCCTGGGCCTGGCAGGAGCAGCCCTGTTCTTACGGCCTCCTCCCTCCCTCCCCTCGGCCACAGTCGTTAGGTCTGAGGATGGACATCTGACTTGAGCCAATCCAATCGGAGTCCTACCTTGGGATTTTGCCAACTTGCACTGAATGAGGGAAACAGTCCCTCAGTGAAAGCTGCAAGATGTAAAATTCAAAGGCCAGTGAGTGCTCGTGTTTCCTGCCAGATGAAGAAAGCAGATCTGCCATGCACGAGGGAAACAGTTCCACGTGTGCTCTGAAGATGGACTATGTTCTTTCCATCCTGCCTCTTGATGGTTCATTCTTTCTTTGTTTTTGTTTGTTTCCTGGTTTTGCCCCAGGATCCTTCCAGTAAATGCCTCTGGATCTACACTAGTTAGTTGGAGAGCTGCTCCTTGCAACTAAAGATTTAGCTCCCAGCTGGGCGCGGTGGCTCACGCCTGTAATCCTTGCATTCTGGGAGGCTGAGGCAGGAGGATCGCTCAAGCTCAGGAGTTCGAGACCAGCCTGAGCAAGAGCGAGACCCCATCTCTACTAAAAATAGAAAGAAATTAGTCAGACAGCTAAAAATGTATAAAAAAATTAGCCAGGCATGGTGGCGCATGCCTGTAGTCCCAGCTACTTGGGAGGCTGAGGCAGGAGGATCTCTTGAGCCCAGGAGTTTGAGGTTGCTGTGAGCTAGGCTGATGCCACGGCACTCTAGCCTGGGCAACAGATTGAGACTCTGTCTCCAAAAAAAAAAAAAAAAAAAAAAAAAAAAAAGGCTTAGCTCCCAATCCAGAGGCTAAGAGGTCGTGATAAAGAGTCACAGACACTACTGAGATGGGACAGTGATCAGAGCATGGGTGTATGCACATGTTTAAAACAGGTTGATGTTTATAGACTATCTTCCTGCTATAAATTTTCTGAAGTTCTTGAAGATGTCTCAATAAACTTGAACAAAAGGTCCAGTTCTACCGCATAGAATTCCCTTCTGCTCAGGTGGGGACGGTTCCACTAGAGGCGGCTCACAGAGCAGAGTCCACCTCTGCCAGCACCAGAAGGAAGAAGGTGAAAACTGCTCGAAGGGGGTAGCTTCACCTGGACTCAGCAGCTCGTGTCAGTGTTAAGAGGAAGCCTTGAGATCTTCTGGAAAAGTCAGCAGCAGATGCAGGATGGCAAAGAGGAAATCAGAAATGTTAACAAGCAAAAGATCAAGAACCAGTTTAATAACGTTCAGAATGATGGAAGAAACCTAGAAAATTTATGGATCATTTCAGCTTAAAAAGCTTTTCTTAATTGTCATGATTATTTGTCCAACTTCTACAGGGCTTCTGCTCGATCAAACGTATCAGGAATGAAAGAAGAGAGACAGGATTTGTTCTGTGTGTCTGTTGACTTTTTAGTGATTGCATGAGTCAGGGTCCTAACAGGACGCACGTCCACACTGGGGGACCGAAGAGAGGTTAAGTCCAGAATTATATATTACAGGACGGGAGAAGTTCAGGGAAACCAAGAAGGGGACATGCAGGGCTTTGGGGCCAGCAATGGTGGGAAGGCTTGGCCCCCACAAAGTCAGAAGGGGCGGGGGGCAGGATGTGTCCAGAATCCAGGGACAGCAGCCACAGAGGTAGACCTGCCCGCCAGGCACTGAGCTGCTTTCTTCCCACCCTCTGATCTCCCGCTGCCGCCCCACTGGCTGAACCCGGCTGGAACCCAGGCGGCAAGAGAGCCCGCTGCTGCCCGTCATCAGGGTGGGGCAGAGACCGGGCCCAGACGGCAAAGGGAGGAGACACAGCCTGCATTTTAAGGATGTTTCCAGCCTGGAAGATGTGTTAGAGGAGGATGCTAGCCCTGACTTCCCACCCAGCTCTAAACTTCTGTTGCCAAATGGCTTTGGGATATCTACCCCTCACACCTGGTACGTCCAGACCAGAGCATTCAGTTCCGATCCTTCGCTGGACGCATCCTCCTGACGCATCGCACTATTTCTCTCCTCTAGGTCACCCAGGCTCCAAGCCTCAGGGCCGCTTCCACTTTGCTGTCTACACTCTCGCGCCACAATCCTGTGTTTCCCTGTCTCGCCCATCCTGTCTTTTCTCATTTTCTTCTACCTGGACGGCTGGCGTCTACTCTAACTGGCATTGCTAATCTCTTCCCTATAGATGTTCCTTCCACAGCACGGCCTGATTAATCTGTCTGAAACCTCCCGTGCATCCCTCGTGAGTCACCTGCCCAGGTCTGAGCCGACCCAGCCTCTCACTGTTCCCCAAATACGCCCTATGCTTGCCTGCCTCCGTTTCTTGGCTAAAACTTTTCCTTTGCCTGGAGAAGGGGCTGCCCTTCCTCTTTTTCTCCTGAAGCCGGCTTAGCCTTCTTTCATGCTCTCAAATTTTGATCTGCCTTTCCTCCCCTCTCCCTAGATGCCTATCTCATCCTACTTTCTATAGCTGCAATTCAGGGGCCTGGGTTCTCCCTTATTTTCCTTACCACATTGTACACTTGAGGGCCAGAACCATGCCCTGTTCATTTCCGTAGTCACCCCGGGACTGGGCCCAACAGCTGGCTCACAGTAGGCGCTTAATCCCTGTGTACTGAATGAATGGATGTGACTGTCGCCTGGGAGGTTTTCCAAAGGCCATACGTACAATATATTTCTCGGTCTGCCTCTCTTGTCTACATAATGATACGAATCAAGGAAGGCCCCACTGAACCCCACGGTGATTGTGGGGCATATGACTAATCCCACAATATACTGGAACTACTTTATGAAAGCACTTTTGAAACGGCTTTATAGCACATCCAGCCACACACGGTTGGGAATAGATATCTAGAGATTTATTGGATCATTAAATGAACTACAGGACAATAGGCATTGTGTTAATCACACAGGGAGAGGGATCCAGGGCACCTAGACCATCTCCGTGTAAAAAAGCAGCCCTCGGGCCCCATGTAATCCACAACTCACCAGAAAGGACCCCACGGGGCATGCGTGAGCCTCCCCTGGGTTCCGTGGAGTCAGCAAGAGAGTCTGGAAGTCTTAAGGTCCGAGATGATCCACGTGGGTCAGGGAGGATGGGGGTGGGAGAGAAGAGAGGAATTGTCAAAAGTGCAGTGATTTAGTGTCTGTCTCTTTCTTCCTCCCTCTCTCCCTCCCTCCCATCACCCAGCCTCCTGCACAAGGAGCCATTGAGAAGGGACTGAACAAACGGTCCCTTATGCAGCGCCCACGGCGGCGTCTCTCCCGGTTTGCCGGGGACAGCTGCCTGCAGCACGCTATGGTTACTCATTACCCGGTTCCCAGGCAGGAAAAGGAGCAAACTTAATAGACCCGAACTAACCCTCGGCTCAAATACTCCAGCCGTAGATAAATAAATAAGTCAGGTGTAGCAGGGGAAGGAGAGGGAGGCGAAGGGGAGGGGCGGGCAGGGGGTGTCAGTGCGAGTGGACTAATGCGGAAAAATCTGGAGTTTCTGAAAGGGAAGGGGAAGGATGGAGGGAGGGAGGGAGGGAGGGAGGGAGAAAACTCCCTTTGGAGAAAGGACAGAGGGTGTTTGTGCTGCTTGCCTGTCCCCGCCTGCAGCGTGGACTAGAGGCTCTGTTGGCCGCTTGGGGACCTTGCCGAGAACAGGGACATGGAGGGGAAAGCAGAGAAAGCCTATTGCTCTGCTATGAGATGGGGCGTGGGTTTTCCCTTCCTCCTGGCTCGCAGAGCGAGCTCCCGGGGAAGAGATGGGAGGGCAGGAATGGACAGAGAAGGCAAGGGACTAAGAGGCCAGGTAGAGGGGGGACTGTTGGCAGGAAGCCAGTCACACCCCCACATTTTGAAGGAATCCATGTGAGTGGTTCTCAGCTGGGGCACTTGTGCACCTCCCCTTCAGGAGACAACGGGCATTGTCTGGAGACATTTTCGGTTGTCACAACTGGGGGCCAGAGTGGTGCTGGCGTTTAGTTGGGAGAGGCCAGGATAATACTTAACACCCTACCATGTCAGGGCAGTGCTCCATTAAAGAATGACCCGGCCCCAAAGGTCACAGCGCTGAGTTGAGAACCCAGCCCCGGCCACCCCTAATTTTGCAGGTGGCATCAGTTGGTCTGTCGCAGTTCCATAAGTCCACTCGCTCTTCCCGGTGGGCGATGGAGCGAAATCATAGAACTGCACAGCAGCGGGGCGTGGACCATCTCCTTTTGAATAACTCTGTGGCCACGGACGCAGAGCAGGCACGGCCACCAGCAGGGGAGGAGGGTGGACATCGGTCAGGTCAGTGTCCACAGTCCCGCCCCAGCATTCCTCAAACTGGGGAGGGGACATTTCACTCGGCCTTAGAATTTCTGCCAACCCTGGCATGTTGGGGGATTTGCAAGCTAAGTGATTTTACACCAGAGTCTCGCCCTCTCTGGGCCTCAATTTAATAAAGTCGATGAGGGCAGGGACAGTCCCCAGTCACCACCTCAGGACCACTGCACACAGTTCACTAAGCTCTTTCAGGAATTTAAAGTCCTCCCAGAAGAACCTTCTGCAAGTCAAAGCATGACCCAGTGACGGTGGCCCAGTGCACAGTTAGTGTGGACAAGTTCAAAGGCCAGGATAGGATTATTTTCCAGGATGGCTGTGGCAGCCAAGTGTTGGCGGGTCTAACACAACCCTCCAAGTATTCCCAGGAAGCCCACTGCTCCTTCCACACCTGTCCTGGGGTAGAGAACCTACCAAGGGTCAATGACTGCTGCCATCACACCAGTTCCTTAAAAGTGTGTGTTGGGGGTGGTGGGGGGGGAGTTGGGGAGGGATAACGTGTGTGTGCATGTGGTGTGTGCATTGTGTGATGTGTGTGCATGCTCATGTATGATGTGTAATGCGTGGGCATGTGTGATGTGCAATGTTTGTATGTGTGTGCCCATGCATGTGGTGTGTACATGTTGTGTGCGTGTGCATGTGAGCACATGTGTGATGTGTAATATGTATGCATGCATCTGTGTGTGATGTGTCCACGTGGCATGTGCGCATGTACATAGTGTGCATGTGTGTGTCCATATCAGCTGATCAATACAACAGGAAGATTCCAGAGATAAGACTGTCCTACAACATCTCTTATTGCTGGGCAGCTTTGAGGAGGCAGGATACCACCTGGAGGACCCAGGAGGAAGTTATCTGAGTTCGATTATTGTTTCTGCTACTTAGGAGCTACCTGACCTTGGGCAAGGTGTTTAACTTTTGCGAGATCCAGTTTTCTCATCTGTGTAAAGGGCACCCCTGTGGGTCACAGGAATTAGTGAATCCAGGTAAAGCTCCCAGCGCTGGGCACAGAGCGAGCACTCAGTGGATGTTGGCTGCTCTGATTATCACTGCTTTAGCAGACAGTTCTTCCTTGAGTCTAACCTAACGCTGCCTGCTCCCTCCCCTGCCTCCCAGCGGACTCCATTCTCTGTGGACTGATCACAGAGTTCTCTGGACTTCCATTGCCTCTTGGTGGAGATGTGGGACCTCCACCCTCCAGCTGTCCCCCGTCCATCTGGCTCAGACAGGAAGCAACAGGGTGAGCTGATCACCAACATGTGGCCTCCCACGTGCCTTGGGGACCCCAGAACTTTCCCTGGTGGCCCAGCAGACTGAAGAAAGTCTGGCTGGGGCTCCCCCCTCACACCTGCAGCTGAAGCCTGTGATGCTTTCCCTCCTAGACCCCCTCATGCCTGCCCAAGTCATTGCCACAGGGAAGTAATGACAGGCCCCTGGAAGTCCATTGCCACAGTGAAGCAATGACATGCCCCTGGAAGTCCATTGCCACAGTGAAGCAGTGACAGGCCCCCATGGGTGTGCAGTCGTGGCCTGCCCTTCACAACCGGTTTGTCAACACCACCCCGCCCTTCCTCGCTGTTAGCTCTCCGCTTGCTTATCTGCCACTGGAGACAGAAGTCTCAGTTTAATGGTGGCAAATTAATTATTGAACCCCACAGCCTGCTCCTCCCCACACACTCAACAATCCCTCCCACCAGCGCCGAGGCAGAACTCACTGTCGGCTGGTCCTTGGGTGAAGGAGGTGACCAGCGAGGGGACCACGGTCAGTCCCACGCCCGGAGCGGGACTGGAAGCAGCTGCATGCAGCTCTCCCTCCACGGAGCCTCTCCAACCCTCTGTTCCCACCTCAGCGAGGCAGCGTCTAACAACACGGCTGCATCAAAACTCTTTCCGTGTATAATAGATCCATCAATGGTGCTGGGCCCACAACTCGCCGGCGTCTCCCCGAGCCTGCGAGCACCTGTGCCTGGTCAGAGCAGACACGTGCTCAGCGTTGAATTAATGCCTGACACAGGCTGGTCTCCTCTCCCAGTTCAATCGATTTTATTGTGTGACGGTTGATATATACAAAATAACACGTGCCGCTCATTTGTTCTGACATCGCTGATTGCGCTCACGTCTGGGGCACTGCCGTAAGCACTTCCTCCTAACATCTCTGGGAAGCGGGTACAGTTGCCACGGATGTGAGCGTTACAGAAGGGGCCACTAAGGCACAGAGAGGTCAAGTCACTTTCCCCAAGACCCCAGTGAATGGCAGACCAGGACTCAAACCCAGACGGAGCCCCCCGGCCTACACGGCACAGCACGCTCTCTCACGAGGCCGCTGCCCACCTGGGAAGTAGCGAAATGAATACCCGGGAGCCACCGCCCAACGTGAGATCCGAGGATGCCCTGCGCCTCTGGCTGTCTGCACTCGGGTCCGGAGAGCTCCCCGGGACTCCACGGAACCGCCTCTGGCTCTGCTCATGCAGCCCCGTCGGGGGGCTTGTCTCTGCTCCCCGGAAGGACAAACATGCTGGATTCTGTTTATTATTCCCATTGTTTCTGTTGTGGTTTTACTATATGTGTATATGTATGTGTGTGTGTCCCTAAACAACATGTAGCTTGGCTTTATTTTCGAACGTCATGAAAACATCATCATGTTGCATGTCGTCTGCGATTTCCCCACCCTGAAGTCAGGAGCACGTTTTCCCAAATTTTCCTCTCCACTCTTCCAGTGTTTTCTCTTTGCCTCAGCACTTCTTGGTGTCATCTAAGCTATTTTAACACCTTTCGTACCGCATAGAAATCTCTAAGACATACGCCAGGGACCGCACGTTTTTGGGCAAACTGCATGTTATCTAAATCATCTTAACTACAGTGAAAAACGAGAAAACTCATGAGCGGTCCTTAACAGATGCCGTGCGAAACAGGAGAAAACTCGTGAGCGGTCCTTAAGGTGTTAATTTACACTTAAGGACATGTCGTTTGTGAAATGTTGTAGAGTTTCTAAAATAGTTCTTCATCCATCGTCTCTTTTTGGCACATAACCCCCTTCCGTTTCTACCCAGAAGTCTCGCTCTCTAAAATGAGGACCATAAAAATGGAACCCAAATTTGACAAAGGGTTTCTGGGCACTTCTGGGCAGCCTGGGAATGTGGCTGGGCACCGAGATCAGTATTTCTCGGATGTTTCATGGCCTGGGGGACAGCCCCACAGTACTGCAATGGGGCTAAGAATGGACTTTGGGGTCAGGCTCCCCTGGGTTTGAATGAATCCCTTGTATCAACCAGCTGTTGGCACAATCACGAAACACCTGGACACTCAGAGGCTCACAACAAGCAGCATTCATCCCTACAGTTACAGGCCTGCAGCAGACTGTGGTTCCGAGATTTAGGATGGACTCAGCTTGGCAGCGTGGCTTGGGGTTGCCTGTTGGGTGAACTTAAATTCCAGGCTACTCATCGTCTATCTCTTGCTGCATAATAAAACTACCCTAAAGTTTAGTAGCTTAAAACAAGAATAATGATTAATTTCTCGTGATTCTTTCAGGGTGACGGGGCTAATCTGATGGTCCTGTCTGGGCTCACTCACGTGGCTAGGGTCCAAGACCTCACCCACCTGTCTGGCTGGTGGTGCTGGTTACCCACTGGGGCTCCTCCATTCTCCCGCCTGTGCCTCTTACTTTATAGGAAACTCACTTCCTCACACTACGTTGGGCTCAGGGTTCCAAAAGAGCAAGAGTCCAGCACGCAAGGCCTCTTAGGGGCCCTGGGACCCGCGCACTTCACTTCTGCCACATTCTATTGGTTAAAGCAAGTCACAAGGTGGCCAGCTCAGGCTCAGGTGTGCTCAGGGGGTGGAGAAATAGACTCCCCTTCTGGATGACGCAGGTGACAACTCGATATTACAAATGGATGTGAATCCCGGGTGCTGGGATTCACTGGGGGGCTGGGCAGGGAGGTGATTATTAACAAAGCCCGCCACAGTTGGGCCCAGGTCCACTTATACTTTCTCTGGAGCCAAGACTGGAGGGCCTGTAGTGACCTGGGACAGGCGACCACAGGAGCCCAAACCGTGCAACGATGCACGAGCACCTTGAAGCCACTGCTCCTGGGAGCTCACTAACATTGCATCAGCCGAAGCAAGGCCCACGGCCAAGGCCAACATCATGGCACAGGGATAGTGGGAAGGGGTGTGTGTGTGTGTGTGTGTGAGCAAAATGATAAACCAAGCTATAACAGCCCCGCTGTGATTTCTAATATTTCGTTTTCCCATCAAAAACACAGAGTAACTCCTCCCTGGTCTTTATAGTAGCCCCCGTGGAGGGCAGCTCTGTAAAGAGAGGAAATGAGACCCAGAGATATTAAAGGGGACATCTGCCCACGAGGAACATGGAGTACTTGGGTCGGGCTGGAGCAGAGGGAACACAGGGAAACACTGGGGCCAACCTATAACCAGGAAGAGCCCCCGAGAGGCAGGGAGCAGGGTGCCCGGCAAGGCCACCAGGGGACCTGGCCATTGGCTGGGCTTGGCTGAGAACAGCCAAAACTCAGCCCTGAGCCTCTCTCACCTCCCCTGACTTTGGGCCTTGGGAAAATGGCCCACGAGGTCTGACCCACTATAACTGGATTCCAATCCTGCCCTGACCTCTGACTCATTCGCTGTGTGGCCTGGGGCAAGCTGTCCAACCTCCCTGGGCCTCAATTTCTCTGTTTTATGAATCATTTCTGGGACTTTCTAAGAATCACTGGGAAAGTGAGCCAGAGAGATCCCTAGAGATAGGAGGTGTCATGACAGATTCTCTGGTCACCACTCTGCAGGTGAACCCCAAAAGGGTGGTTTGTTATTGTTTTCTTAAAGAATTTCCATAAAGAGGAGGTGTGTTGGAACAGAGAGCATTAGCCTTGGAATCAGAACACCAGGTTCTGGTCCCAATCTGTTGCCTAAACATCACCCATCTTCCTGAAGCCACGGTTTTGCTCGGGTGTGAACCACAGTTCTTGGCTTGCACCTCTCACTGGTAGTTGGGAGGGTCAGGTCAGCCAGGAGCGCGACCAAGCCCAGTCCACCGGAAGGAAGGCACATTTGCACATGCAGGGGAGAGGAGCAGCGCGTTCGACCACTGCCTGGGCGTCAGTGAAGGGGTGAGTGAACTGATTGGATGAAATTGATGTAGGTGGTGATGACGATGCTACAAAGCCCCTGAGACTTTCCCTGTTTCCCTCAGGGGGTCCCCACTCTGAGACCGGGGACCACCACTCCCGGATCCCTGTCCTGGGTTCTTTCCTCTTCCGAGGGCATCCAGAGGACAAGCACCTTCTGATCGAATGTTTTCCAAACACGCCACATCTGGAAGGAGCTGTCACAAAGGCCCCCTTTGTGTAGCTGGGACACGGGCTGGCAACAAAACAGGGCCAGCCCCCACCGGGCTGGGAAAGGCAGGGGGACAGAGAGGGCGAAGGGGGAAGGACGGAGGGGCCTGGGAGGAGGACCCGTCAGAGCGAGGACGCCCAGAGGTGTGTCTCGCTGCAAGGGACGACGACAGGTAACAGCCATCGCTTACCCAGCACGTCCCACCTGCTTCACCTACAGCGCCTTGTTGATGTAAAAGAAAGTTTGAGGAAGGTGGATCTGCAAAGATGCGGGGTGTGATACAGACAGAGAGAGACCGAATAAAACAGAAGCATGGAGGGAGAGATGGAGACACTCGCTCAACATGGGGGAACATTTTTCAGTCTTGACAGAGGCAGAACAGCAAACCCCATGTGAGTGTTGAAGGGGAAGCGCCCTGACTCCATTTCTAACTGGCCTCATCCCCCCCACTTCCTTAGAGCCACGTGTTTGGAAAGCAGGTGGTCCAGGTGCCCTTGCAGAAGCCTCCTGCCCCCTTGTTCCAGCAGGTGTCTGTGTGACTGTGTGTGTACACCCCCGGGGGCTTATGGGACCTAGAAGAACAGACCACGGAATGCCGGGGCTTTTTCTGCCTGTCCTGTGACCAAGCAACGCTCTGCCCTCGCTCGCCCAGTGTACCTTCAGCCCCGAGGTAGTCTGAAAACATGACAGGATCCCCCTTGGTGGAAAGTTCTTGGGGGACTGCAGGCCTGCTATGCCAAAGTCCCTATCCAAAAGCCAGGAACAGAGAGCCATATGCTGCTTCTTTCAAAAAGTATCTGAATATTGGCTGTGCGCAGTGGCTCACGCCTGTAATCCTAGCACTCTGGGAAGCCGAGGTGGGAGGA
>VBSM01003215.1:3875670-3895747 GCA_008086735.1 Cheirogaleus medius | reverse complement strand
TTCCTATATGTCCACTTAGGTGTTGATCAGTTAATACCAATTTGCTGGTGATAAGGCTGCGTTTTCTTCATCATTGAGAAAGGCTTTCCCAACTGTCTCTTTTTATATTTAATCTTAGCTTTCTAAGCCCCTCCCTGCATACTTTTATTGGGCACAAACCATGTGCTGGGTGAGTTCATTGCATATGGTCTTGTTTAATACTCAGGACATTCCTTTGAGTCACATGCAGAAGCGAGGGAGCTGGAGAAGGCAGCTGGGAATGAGAAGAAAGGAGATTGGAGGGAAGAAGGGGAAAGCAGAGATGAAAGAAGCTATTCCCAAGTCTCCTGCCTTTAGAAACAATAAGCTAATTTCTGGCGTGTCCTGGTCATTTTTGCAACAGAGCACATAGATTGTCATCAAAACTCAGAACTGCCACATTTGGAAAAACTAAATTCTATTCTTGTTTTTCCAGACTCCCTTGCAACTAGCACTGGCCATATTACATA
Organism: Cheirogaleus medius; assembly: GCA_008086735.1. Lineage (NCBI taxonomy): Eukaryota > Metazoa > Chordata > Mammalia > Primates > Cheirogaleidae > Cheirogaleus > Cheirogaleus medius. Next base: position 3,895,259 of record VBSM01003215.1, on the reverse strand, counting down.
TTTCTGACCAATGAGATGTCATGGGAAGTCGACTAAGTTGCTTCTAGGAAACCTCTGGCTTTCCCGACGGAAGGGAAGGATGCAGCTGGTAGTGGCCTCCCCTCTTCCTCCGGCCTCTGATAGCTTACTAGTTTCCTAGTGCTGCCATAACAAATGACCACCGACTGGTGGCTTAAAACAACAGGAATTTATTCTCTCTCAGTTCTGGGGGCCAGACGTCCAAAATCAAGGTGTCGCCAGGACCATACTCTGTCCAAAGGCTCCAGGGGAGAATCTTTGCCTTTTCCAGCTTCTGGTGCTAAAGTCAAGGTGTCGTCATCCGGGCGTGTGCCTTTCTGAAGGCTCCAGGGCAGAATCTGTGTTCCTGTCTTTTCTACCTTCTAGACACCGCGGCCCATCTTCCCATACTCATGGCCCCTTCCCCCATCTTTCAAGCTTGCAACGGCCAGTTGAGTCTCACACATCATATCACCCTGACTCAACCTCTTTTGCCTCCCTTTTCTGCTTATAAGGACACTTGTGATTACACGCGCCCACTGGGAAAATCCAGTATAATTTCCCCAATCCAAGGTCAGCTGCTCAGCGGTCTTAATTCCATTTGCAACTTTGATTCCCCTTAGCCATGAAACATAAAATGGTCACAAATTCTGGGGATTAGGATATAGACATCTTGGAGCCTGTTATTCTGCCGACTACACTGGGCCTGCTATAGCTTTGCACAAAAACTGGGTCATTTTATTTCAGATAAAGGGAAGCGTGGACATTAGGCAGGCACACATGAAAAGGGTTATGAAGTGGACGGATAGGAGGAGGCGGGTCCCCAGTGGCACTGCCGAACCTCTCCTGTACTTCATGCAACTCAAGAGAAGGATGCCCTCATTTGGCTAAGCCATGGTAGGGAGATTTTTGTTCCATGAAGCCAAAGCCAAAGCCTGAGGACATTTTCACCTTTTAATATATCGGCTAGAAAAAAATCCTTTTTTTGCTGGGGCTACGACGGTGTTTTATTATTAATACAAAAATAGAATAAAAGCTTCAAAAACAAAACGATCCTAATGTGATAAAAATTTGTTATTTTTTATTGTTTTTTGTGCATGAGTTATATGCAACTTGAAAAATAGTTCACAATGGTAAAGGCAAAGAGACGCGTGAGTTACATACGCTTCATGGGGTCCCGGGCTCAAAACTAGCGTGAGTTAAACACAACTCTCGTGGCACTTCATGTGTTAAGGTAAGAAGTCAATAGATAATGTGTAAAACCCAAACAGGAAGAAATGCTGGGACAACTCAGTGTTGGAAACAGGAGGGAAATAGCAAACGAAATATCCAAACTGGAATTTAAAGAGGTGCATCCGGGGAGCAGATTTGGAATTGCAGAAGAGGAGGGCATAGCATGGCCGACTTCCTTCAAAATCAAGTTCTTTGCTTGCTAAGCTTTACTTATCTGTCACTTAATACAAACAAAATTTTAATTTAAAAAATAGAATGGAAATGGTTTGAAGCACCTATAGGAACAACCAGGAGGTGCAAGGAAAATATCGACCCACGCCACGCCGCTGGGTGGGGCAGGTCAGGGTGGGGAGTCTCGGGGAGACATGAGGTGGTTTTTGCAGGTGTCACCGTGGAGCAAAGCCGGGAGGCCACCTCGAAGCCTTGGCTCCACCACGGTCCAAATTTGCCTTCCCCAGCGGGGTGCCCAGTGTCCTGCTGGCCTTCCTATTCCTACAAGATCTCCGGGTTGTGTTTTTAGGAGCAGAGCTCAGAAGAGGAATCCAAGAGAACAGTCAGGGGCCGGTTCCAGGAAAGGAAAGTGACCACGAGCCATTTCTTAGGCCACATCTGCTTCTCTAAGTCTGGCCCTGGGGAACAAAGCCCAGATCTTTATCATCTGGGGGTAGCTCTGGCACGCTGGAGTGAGATACACCTGTCTCCACCATCACGCAAATGAGTGGGTTCGCAGGCAGAGGCCTGCCCTGCCAAACAATGCTCCCCTTTGTCCCCGCCCAGAGCTCAGGAGCCGCAAGGAAGCCAAATCTATCAGCACTTGTCAGGGCCCCTGGTGCACACAATGCAGTTACGATGCACACTCCCCAGCAGAGCCCCAGGCCTCCCGAGGGCAGCACTAACTGACACGCAATGTGTCACTTAGCCTTCTAGAAGCGAGGGGTGGGGTCCCACGGAAGGGGGGCACTGGGCTCTCATTCCCAGAAGCCAGCAGAGCCAGAGAGAGGGCCGCCGAAACCCTGACACAGCCTTTCTTTCTCCAAAGCAGCCCTGAGAGAGGGCCGCATTAAGAAAATCGTTTCCCCGTGTTGGCAGGGGGCTCTTACGGCGCCGACTTCAGCAAACATGGCGAGGGGACCAAACCTGTGGGGTGCACACCCTTGGCTCACGTGGCCGATGCTTAAAGGACAGAGCAGGGAGGAGGGAGACTAGAAGGACGAGTTCCCAGTGAGATTCCTTGCAGACGCAGCGACAATTAGAAAGGGGTCACCTCCTCCTTCGGAGCCAGAGAGGCAGCAGGCTCTGCCGAAGTCTGGGGATTTTGTGGCCAGAGAGAACCTGGAAGAAGCCTTCATGGATGCTGCCTGCAGTTTTTTGTGTATTTCTCGACACATCCTGCAAACGCCGCTCTCGGCCGTCCCATTCTGTCGGTCATCCCTCTCCGTTTCCTTCCTCCGGCTCCATGACTGCCAGTCAGCAGGCCAGGAATATTATGAGCGTTTTCCTTGGGCAAACAACCTTTGCAGACACCTAGACTGACCCTGGCACTCCGCACAGAGGGAGGGAGCTACGCAGGAGGGTGTGTTCAAAGTCTGCAGTCCCCCTGGGGTGGGGTCATTGGCACGATCGCCCCGGCTGCGGGGGCAAGGCAAGTTCAGAGCTATGGTTAGCGCCGATTCAGCCCTGCTCCCTGCGTCTCACCCACAGGCCTATTTATGGGAATGAAATGAGCTAATGAATGAGTTTTGAGAAAGCACAAATTCCCTTAGAAATACAGGATATTCGAGCCGAATAATATCAAGTAAGATTTTATTGTTTTGGCCAAAGGCCACTGCGTAACTTAGAGGAAAGCAATAAAACATATGCAATATATAAATTCTATAAATTATAGTTATATAGTAAATTACAGTAAATTTACATAGGAAATTATAGTTATAGAGTAAATTACATAGTGTCACTTTTTTTTTGGCGTGATAATGATATTGGAGTCACGTCAAAAAGAAATCCTTTCCTTCTCGACATACACACTGACCCGTTTATGAATCAAATGACAAGATGTCTGGTTTTTTAGTAAATAACAAGGAGGTGGCGGGAGGTGAGCGGGGCAGGGCTGGCCAGGGGTTAAGACTTGTTGGAGCTGGCTGGTGGGTCCCTGAGGGTTGGTGACACCATTCTGCTTACTTGAGCTTAGATTTGAAATACTCCACAATAACAAGTTGAACAAAAACACATTTTAAAGATCAAGTCGGAGAGGGTGAAGACTGAATCTGCAAGTGTACGAACTTACGTATGCACTGTAAACAAATGATCAGATCTGGCCTTGCTTTTAAAGTGTGGTGGCTAAAATAGATTTAGTTTTGCTTTTTTTTTTCCTACCAGACAGTAAGAAGGAATCTCTTGCCAGCGTCAGACAATAAACCACTCACCATTTTTGGTAGGATTCCAGAGCAGAAACTGTTAACACTTACTTACTCTCAAAATATTTCTGCTGTAGTACCAGATTTGCATCACAGAATTGGAGTTCAGGTAGAAGTTCTCTGACCTCCAGACAGCTCCAAAAGACAGGGTACATCTTGATCAAGGCAGTAGGCATGGTTCAAAAGAAGGCTGAAAAGACTTACCTGAGCAGGAGGGAGGGTGAACCGGCCAGGTGTAACGGCTGGCAATGATCACTTTCAACCATCTGGTCCCCTAGGTAACTTGCAGGTAATAACCTGGAGGACGTTGCTATTATTTTTGCATGCTGTTTGAGAGAGCTGCAATTCCATTTTTAACCGGTACATTGCTCAAGCTAATGTCATCCACTTCACCTTTTCCTCTTGCTATTTTTATTCTTAGCAGATTGTGTGTGTTGAGGCTACAATTAGAGAGGTACTATGGAAAACAACCAGTTCAATACTTGAATTGTAACTGACCTATCCACCTGCATAGATGCTCTTTCCTTCTGATTGGCAAGATCTTAACCTACTTCTTAACTTATTACTATTTCAGCACTGAACACCCTGGGCTGGCTCAAGTCCTCCTTATACCTGCCAAGAAGATCTCACTGCATGATGGTGCTGACCAATCCACGGGCCATAGGCAACACAGGAAGTCGATGCTCTCGCAAAAACCAGGGCACCAGGTGCTCATGGATGATAACCTCAGGGCCCAAGTTGGTGGCACCAGCTTCCTTGACCAGTAAAAGGGGGCAGAAAATGGAATTTGAGCTCACGGTGGGTGTAGCTGGCGGTGGCAGCTCTGGGCAGAGAAGGGTGTGTTCCCAAGGGAGCTGTGTGACCTACCTGTTTGCTGTGTCTTTCCAAACCACAAAGCTCTGCTTGGAGCTCCCTGCCAAGGCTGATCACAATCTGCCACGCTATCGGCCTTGTCATCTCTTACACAGACACGCATCTAGTGCTGTGAATCCTGAGGATGCTCCCTTGAGGAATCCTGCCTTTTTCCAAAGCCATGTTTGTGACTTGCCCATCCAGGCCCGTGGCAGCACATTTCTGCAGCGATGCCAGTGGTGCCAATCTGCACACCCGTTAACTTCCCTCCCTCCTTCTTCCTTAGTCTCCTGCCCCAATCCTGAGCCTGAATATGGGGCTGAAGCACCCACCTGCTTTCATCCGGGGAAAGGAATATTCAGAGCGACAGAGCCCAGCAAGGAAAACACGCAAGCCCGACCTTCCCTTTAACCTTGTGTTTGGGGTGCCTGGGTCTACCGTGGACTGAGACAGGAGGCTCTTTGCCTGGCGGAGCTGTGAGGATGATGATGGGAAATTGGCATCGGAATTTTTCTGGTTTGGAAAAAGAGGATTTCACTTTTCAGCGCCTGCCAACCTGGTAAGTTCGCCAAGAATTCTACACTGAACAAATACACACGCCTATGTCATCCCTCCTCCCAGACACAGGCACAACCTACTGGGTAAGGAAACAGCTCTTGGGAAGGAGGATGATGCGGGTTCGTGAACCTCGCTGGTTTACAGAACATGATCCATTTTAATCTCTGCCAGAGGACTTAAAAGTCGATTCTGCAAATACCTCCCTGAGTATTAAAGCTTGGGTTCCAAAGGAAGAAAGTTAATGCTTAATTTTGAACTAGAAGATTTTTGTTGGTTTTATTATATAAGTTTTGAATATGTAGTATAAATATTAATATATATGTGTATTTTTTTTAAAAAGTATTGGGAGATGTCTAGGTTCATATCCCCTTGCAGATACAGCAGTGGGACCCTGATTTTTGGCAGCTGTTTTCCCCATGTATCCTGCTTTCTTTCCTTCCAATTCTTCCCTGCAAAGAACAACCAGTGGCTGAGGGTGTCATAGCCATTGTCACAGTATGGGTCCTCTCGGACTTGTAAAACTTTCTGGACCAAAATAAAGGTAGTAACCAGGATCCAGGCATCCCCGCCACAGCCCAGTGGGGATCTACACGGGAATGGTAACTTGAACCCAAAGTGCTGTGGTGCTCAGCCCCCCTGTGCTAAGGAAAGAAGACAGGGTGGGAAGGAAAGGGACACCAAGAGTGGACAAGCAGACGCTGCTCCCACACCCTCAGCGTCTCCAGTTCTTGTCACCGGGTCATGCAAAGAAGCCAAGAGTTGGCCACAGCCCTGACCCCTAGTTCTGGGGGATCAATCTATGGAAACCCCTCAGAAGAGGAGAGGCAGAAAGACCAGGAGTCCCTGGGGGCTCACACAGTGGAGTCCATAGGTCTGGGCGGGTGTCCTTGGCTCTGGTCCCCTCCCTACTCACTCATCCCTTTCATCCATTCACGGTACCATGTTGAAGGATGTACTATGCAAAAGAGAGAGAATAAAATCATGTCATAACTACATGTAGTTTATTTTGTCATACTTAACCTGGTGGATGACAAAGATGACCATGAAATCAACTTGTATACGAGCTGGGTTTATGAGCCAACAGACCATGGCAAAGGGCATGGGATGTCACTCCCAGGATTATGTGACATTATATAAGACTCTCTCTTGCTTGATGACTCACTCTAGGGCTCTCCTTGCTGGTTTGATGCAATAGGCAGCCGTGCTGGGAAAGCCCATGTCCCCAGGAGCCAAGGGACGCCTCCAGCTGACAGCCTGCAGCACCCCCAGTCCCATAACCGTGAGGAACTGAACACGCCAACAACATGAGTTAGCCTGCAAGTCACGCCTCCATCGTACTGAGAACACTGTCTGGCCGACACCTTGATTGCAGCTTGGGAGACCCTGACAGAGACAGTTAAACTCATCCAGATTCCTGACCCGAGAAACTGAAATAATCACGTGTGTTGTTTCAATCATCTAAGTTTGTAGTAGGTTGTCACACAGCAAGAGAAAACTAATATTAATACAATGACCATCTCTCACCAAGTTACCACACATGACCAACGTCCACAGGGAAGACATCTACAGATTCATAAACCATTTATTTAAGAGCAGTCTTGTTTTTTTAACCTGTGTTACGGGCTTGTTAGGAAATGAAAAAATTTACATTTCCCATAACTTCGCACACTAAGTTCAGTGGGCGTTTTCACTGAAAAAGCAGAAAGGGAGCAGATTCCTGTTGAAGAAAAACTGGAAAAGTTTAAACTTAAGCACTAATCTTAAATTGGTTCACTCTTCTTTTCCACGGAACACCCTCCAGGGCACGGTGGTGACTCCCGTAAGCTGCAAAACCAGCTTATACTGCATACTGAGCTCTAACCCTAAAAGGCAAAGGTCAGAGGACCTTACTGCACAACGACAAAGTGGAACCCAAGCGCTGTCTCAGGGTCTCTGTCTCTGTTTGCACGCCCCCCGGGCTTGCCCTGTGTTTCTGCTTTTCCCTGGTGCGTCCTGGGCTTCTTGGAGGTCATGGCTCTTGTAATCAGTGAAGGGAGACACTAGCCTGGCCTCAAACCCCAGGGTGGGTCCTCACCAGTTCCAAACAGCCTGGATCCACCCTCTCCCTGCTAGGTGCAGAGAGGCCAGTGAGAGACTTAGCAACATTGCGGCTCAGTGCAGAGTGGACATGGTATCAGAAAAGACCCCACACGATTTCTAATCTGAGTTTTTAAAATCTAGGGGAGGACGACACACACAGGGTGCGGGGATGCTGGCGTACGGGTCCAGAGGCTCACCCTGTGCGAAGAATCACATGCCTTTCCTCGGGCCAACACAAGCCGGCTGGCCTTTCAGCTCATTCGCCCAGTGCTCCCAGTGCCCTGAGGCTGCCTGGGAGCCTCTGGGGTCCCAGTGGCAGCCCCTGGGGACAGACAGTGGCCTTGCAGGCTCACTGATGGAGCTGAGGCACTGTCACCAGGAGAACTCGAAGGGCAGGGGGCTGATGAGAATGCAGAGGTAGGGTCAGGGTTGTCACTTCCGCAGCCCTGGATGGCCAGGCCCAGCCTGCTGCACCCTCTGGAAGGAGCAGGGAGACAGGTTCAGGTCTTCCCAGGGCTGCAGAAGTCCAATTTGGGGCCGTGTTCCTCCTGCGTATGCACACACCACCACCCCTTCCCACTGTGGCTGGGCGGGGCTGTGAATCCACTAACTGGGGATCCTGCAGCCCCTGCAGCTTGGAGAAGCCTCCCAAACCAGAGCGCCTCAGGCCTTCCTGCTCCGAGCCCCAGGTGAGGTCACCTTAAAGCCAACGAAGCCTGAGCTGCAAGGACTCTCACTCACAGGCACCTTTCCACAGCCCTGTGCTTTATCTTTTATTTGTGCTTCTGTATTATTTTTCCCAAAGAATGCTCTCCAAATCGGAGACATTTCAGGATCCCTAAACCGGGATCCACCCTTGGAAAGGACAACCGGCAGCAGTAAGCCCGCCGCCTGCCCAGAGCCCAAGGAAGCCAGGGGTCCCTTTAGTGGTGCCTGTAGCCAAGTGAGGTGACAGTGGTCACGGTCAGAGGGCATCCCGGGTGGCTCCGCCTTCCAGCGCAGCCTCTACCCCTGGGCACACCGCCAGTTGCGTGCAAAGCCCAGGCGCCCCCACCCCCGCCCACGGCCCCACCCCGCTCAGGTAAACAGCTGCCTGCCGCCTGCGGGCCGCCCCAGCGCCACGCCTGGCGCCCCGGGACGCCCAGGCCGGAAGGCTCCACCGATGGGGCGCCGCGCCCAGGGAACGTGCGCTGGGACAGGCAGCTCTGCCTCACCTGGCCTGGGCAGCTGGGCCACATCGGATCACATATGCTTGCGCTGGGGGAGCCCGGAGCACTGGCCAGAGAGCCCAGACCGAGTTTTTGGAACTGGACTCCGGTGGCTTAGGAAGCCCCTCAGGTAGGGCCAGGCGCAGGGGCGCGTAAGTAAAAATTCATGGAGCTGTATAATTAATATACACTCCGGATCTGTGCCTTTGCTGCATGTAAGCCCTGCCTCCATCTAGAAGGGAGGGGGAAAGAACAGCTGCTGGGCTCCCACTGCTTCCAACTTGCATAGATTTGCCCAGCAGGTACCCGAGGGCGCGGGAGGTGCGCAGGACCGCGCGCCGCGGACCGGTTAAGTGTGGGTGAGGCGGGGCGGGGAGTCCAATTCTCCATTGTGCGGCCTCTACACACAGTGAGCACCGACCCTGCCCCGCCTACCAGCACCTGGGAGAGGGAGACTTCTGGACTGCACCTTCCCGTAGGTAAAGTGGGGATGAGAATATCAAACTCAGTGGGGGATTAAAGAAGCGGCGAGAGCGCGCAGCACCCTGCGCGGTGCAGAGTCCGCTCCGGCATAAGGGTCCTGTCCTCAGCACAGCAAGATGAGGATGACTTCGGTTCCGGCCCCAGAGAAGATTCAGGCGCTAATACCTCCCCCTTCCCCCTCTCTGCTTTCCACACCAGTCACCTGGGGGTGGGGTCCGTTAAAGGCGAGGGCTGCAGAGAATGAGCCGTTTCTGCCATCACGTAGTTGAGGGTATGAGGCCCGATGGGCAGTCCCCATAGGCGACACCAAGCAGCTTCAGATAGGACACCGGCAAGCTGAAGTCCCGAAGTTATCAGCTCAAGGGCTTTCTGTGACAGTTCTGGAACATTCTCTTACCTCTCGAGTCCATACAACTGATACACTAGAAAACCAAAGGTAAAGTTCTATCTTGAGGATTGGCTGGTAAAGTCATAGTCTTTCCAAAGAAAATCAGAGCATTGATCAGGAAGGAGTGAGACCCAGAGAATCCAAATGGAGATAAATGGGAGAATTTGGGAAATCTGGGGTTCTCTGCACCACCCATCCTCAAATAGCCTCCTGGGACAGCTGACACTCTCTCCTCGTTCTCTGAAGTGCTTCCTAAAGACACTACAGTTCCTTGGCGTCCTTTGCCGGAACGACAGCAAGCCAGTCTCCTCACGCACCTGTTGTCTCCAGAACCGATAGCTAGATCCCAGCGCGCTTCGGAAGGAGGGGCCACAGCAAACTCAAACCAGGCAGGATGAGGATTAGAAGCCAACATTAATTTCAGTTTTTCTAATTTTTATTCATTATTTTGGGGAAAACATGTTGGAATGGATTTTTAGGGTGCTTAATAAATGGGTGGAAGAACATCATTTAAATTGGTCTGGTTACTGACATACTTGTTGCAGAGATAATGGATTTATGGGGCTGGCCTGAGAAGCTGGGAATGACTTCTGAGCCTCAGTGCACTGGCCATTGGACACCAGGGGATTATCCCTAATGCATGGGGTGTCATCTGTGCCCCACGCTGCCCATCAGGTACTAGGTCATCTACCACAGTCGTGAAATCCCATCACCAATTGGAAACGGTGTAGGTGAACCTGGGCCTGACCAGGTGCTGAAGGCACAAGTCACTTGCATGTGCACGTGTGCCTGTTCCTGTCCCCACCAGTCTACCTATGGCTTCAGGGGGAGTTTCCCAAGAACTAGTAACTGAGAGATGAAAAACCACTGAGCCCAGCTTATGTGCACAGCACGCTGGCCTGCTCCGTAAATGGACAGCTATGATGTCATAGTTCAATGAGACCAGCAGGTGGGAAGGAAAACCTCCCAGTAGGGAGAACTCTTAAGCACATAACTCTATGTCTGCTTTGCTTGGAAGGAAGGGAAGTTTGATGCAAGAAGCCACACCAATTTCTGAGCAGTGACAAATGGTACGGTCAATTGGTCAAGAGCTTGACAACAGCAATATTGGAGGTTTAGTGACAGATTTGGGGAGACATGTATAGCTTCACCTCTCAGAATGGGCCAAATTTGAAAGCAATTGTTCCTTGAGTAAAGGTCACCCTAAATCCCCACTATAAGGGAAGCCTCTTAATCATTAAATGGACAAAGACCCTCTACTCACATGTGGCATTATTGCTTTCTCAGCTGATTCATGCACAAATGTGGCCGTGATGGCAAAGATGGACTATGACAGACCCCACCTTCTTAGGCTTCCCATCGTCCATGCAGACCCTGCCCCACAGTGCACACAGCATCAGGGTTGCCGCCTGACCCAACACTGGCCACACTCCAGGGACACCGGAGACTACTCAGTCGCAGAGTCATTACTTTGGACCCCTCCCACTACAGAAAGGGCAGTGACTGCTCCTCACTGAAACAAGCTCCTACGTCTGGGTTTGGAATGGAATCCTCTGCTTGTCATAGGCTATAAGATAATGCTTCTGACCACGAATGCACTTTACAGTGAAAGAGGGAAGGCAGTGGGTGACGCCCTTGCAATTGGATCCTGTCACCCAGAAGCAGTCATCTGTATTGAACTGTGACAAGACCTACTGAAGATTTAGTTTCAGAATAACGCAGAGACGACGTGTAATGAGGTTGAGATATTGTCATTTAAGATGGCTGTTTGTTCTGCAGCCAGACTGAACAGGTCTGGAGGAAGGAGCAAGAGGATGGTGCAACTTCCATTTTACTTAATGACTCTTGTTCTCTTCAACTTTGTACTATACCAGTTGGGGTTTTTAGTACCCAGGAAAGCAATGTTCCACCGCTGGGGTGGCTGGCCGTTACTGGGTAACTCCTTTGTAAGGGGGATGTACGGAGTTTTGATTGTATGAAGGATAGCTCCATTAAAGCAGAAACTTCTCTTAAAAACGGAAGACGGGAATTAGAGTGCATGCACATGTTGACCAGAAGGGTAATACAACAGCAGCCTGCACATGTCAGAAGGCCACCTGCAGTTTCACCTGCCATGAGGTGAACAGGCCAAAAAAGCCGGTTATGGCACTGGCTGCAGTGACTAGTCCTGGGGAAATACCAAATCTGCTATGCCATGGGGACAGGCCAGGGCGGGGGCTATAAACGAAACTTAAGGGGTCTGCTCAGGAGCCTGAGGCTCTTCCTCCTCCCTCCTCCCTCCTCCAGGGGTGGAAGTTAAAGGGAGACAGCTGCAATCGTGCATATAGGTGAGACCGACTTGGTCCCTGTGTCCTCAGGAAGGAGGGACAGGGTCATGGCTTGTATATCATGCCCCATCCATCCAAGGTCCTGGCTGAAGAATGAACCTGGAACAGAAACTGGGAGTGGGAAGCCTACAGACCACTCAGGATTTCTTCTGTAGGGGAGCAAATGAGAGCTGTAGCCTCTGCTTCCACTTCCTGTGCCATGTGTATATTTACAGATTTGAACTCAGCGCCTCTCATCTCCTCTCCCTTTATCCACTCTGCTGTATGTGGGGTGCATGATCATGGTTAACTTTACCCCTCAGCCCAAAGATTACAGAAAAACGAGATGGGATGGTGACTCAGTGGGAGGAGGGGTAGACGTGACTCAGAGATGCCGAGTACAGGAATTGGAAAACACTGGGCTCACTCCCTTTAGAAAGGGGATGAGTGAAGTTTTGACCATGCAGGAATAGCTACATATCTTATGCAGAAGGTTTTTTTTTTTTTTAAGGGAAAGTAGGGGAATTAGAGTATTGTAGATATTGAACCACAAAAGAGTAAGGCTGTAATCAATTTAATAGACTTTTTTTCTTCTTCTTTCAGCTCTCCACCATCTGAACTAATTCCCAAATCTGGAAAATCCACTATTATGTCAGTCTTGGTAAGGGGCAGGACCAGCTAGTTCATGGACACAAGATCTAAGCTCTGGCAGCTGACTGTTCCTGTCCAGAATTTGCATGTGGGGCCAGGATGCAAAGAACAGGATCAGCTTAGAGTCTGTGCTCTTCATGGTGGTGGTGGTAGCACCAAGGGGTTTTTGGAGATGTGGGGGACCAGCAATGGAGGCCTTGGCACCTAAACCTGGCCGCTTTCCAGGTACGACTGGGTCATGGTCCCAGACCCTGCGCTTTCTTGGATTCAACCATTTTCAAGCTTGATTCTCCTAAAGATCCTGTGCATCCCCTAATCACCTTCCATTCGTTTTCTTTTCTGTTTAAGTAAGCTAGAATTGGACACTGTTGTTTGCAACCAAGAATCCAAGCTCTCTCCTTTGCCTCTCCTCATGTTGGGTGGGGGAGATGTTAGTTCCAACTTTAGCTGGCTCTTACCATCCCTGGAAGGAAGCAGCTTTGAGAAGGACTGGACATAACACAAGTCATCCACAACAATATCTTCTTTATTGATATTTATCACAGTTATGAGGTCATGTCCATCAGAAAGCACAATCTGCATTACGTGGAACTACACACAAAGACATGAAAATTAGAACATACCCATACACCAACCACCGAACCAGTTATTCTCGACCAATCAAACCTCTGAATGTGTCTTCAATTTTGATCATTGGTGCTTTCGGAAGAACGTATATAGACCCAGCCCAGGGTTGGCCTTTGGGGTCCTAGAGCATCCACAGAGCAGGAGATTCGCCCTTGGAAGCGACTGAACGTGTAAACTCAGAGAGCAGGCACACAACGCCTGCATACCTGGCTCTTGGGCTGCCTGCCTTCTCAGCAGAGCCCAGCAAAGTCCCCTGTGCTCCTTTGACTGATGAGGACGGCTGGCCTTCGCTGTGTCTGAAGGAGACAGGTTATACCACCCCGGTTGGAAGAAAAGTTATGTGTATAAAGGAGGACGGTGGTTTCTAGTCTGGTTCAAGTCATTTTTTTAGGTTCATTTCAGAATGACAAGTTGGCTAAAATTTACTTTAAAAGGGAAATGTAAAAATATTGTTTCTTTTCCTACCCTTCTTCCTTTTCCATCCTAAGTACCTAGACTCCAGCAGAGCCTGTTGCAGCTCAAGCGTTCTTGGTCAGGTTACACGTTGTTACCCAGTGGTCAACAGGGAAGGATCCAGTGCAGACTCCAAATGTCTTTCATTTGCTTAAGAGGCCCCCTCCATGAGTACATGAAGAGTGTGAGCCCTAGCAGTTTGCTGGTATTCCCAAGTCTCTTAGAAAAAGGAAGGCGATACACTTATCAAAATAAATGCCTAGGGGATTTGGAAACCATGACAAACCACTTTGCTCTTGGAATCCACCGAGAGCAGAGGACGCCTCCTATCAAAGCCATACTCCGTTGGCTTTTCACAGGGCTCCCTGTGTGTTCACAGTTGGCTGCATTCCATTCCCTTAACTTCAATAATGTCAATCTTTGCCTTACGAGAAAAAGAAAAAAAAGAGACTAGCAGATTTCCTTCCCGTTGTCTGTGTCCCCCTCCCAGGCAGTATCTCCCTTGGGGGAGGCAGAGGAAGGTGTATTCCTCTTTGGGCTGGCTTGGCCTTGGAAAGTAGGTTGTGGTGTTCATGATGTTCGGTTCTGGAGTTCTGGGTGGGCAGACGATCAGCAGCGGAGGGACAGGACGGGCAGATGAGGGATGCGCTGGCCACGCAGCTTGGAGTCCCTCGGCCAGAGTGCTTGGGAGACTTCTCCCGGTAGCTTGCTTCTGCAGGTGAGGGGTTGCCAACGAGTCCAGGGAGGGAGACCGAAGGTTCCAAAGCAGAGATTTCCCTGATCTTTAGGTTCTTGATGATCCCACTGAAAAAAGATTCCATTCAGTGGCCAAAACAAAAATTTGTAATTCCACGACACCTTGAAATTCCAAAGAAAAGCAGTATCTCCCTCGAAAGCAAAGTAAAAATCAGAGTTAATCAGGATAATGAGATGAGGAGAGAAAGGAAAAATATTTTAATGTGAAGGAAGAGGCTTGTGGTCCCATAGTAGCCAACCACGGCGGCTTCCTTGTGCTGTCTTTCCGGGGGCCGAAGCATCTCAGCCCTAGCCCAGGCCGACGTCCAGTGACATCATCACCACGAATCCCAGGATGGAGGCCCAGGACGCCAGTTTCCCGTTACCGCTGGGAGGGAAGGGGAGGAAGAGAAGAAAGACCTCAATGCCTCCTGACACACTGTAGGCTGAAAGCATCCTCTGCAATGTCCAGTTCCAACAGAAAATGCACAACTATTAATGACGGTAGCATTTATTGGGACTCAGTATATGCCAAGCAAACAGAATAATCCATGTAATCCCAAACAACAACCTTATGAGGTCAGTATCATTATTGTCCTCACTTTATTGGTGGGGAAACTGAGGCATAGAGACATAAGCTGCTCAAGGTCACCTATCACGGCTCTGGGGCCCCATGCTTGCATAATAAAGAGTGGTGACTATTTCTTGAAGATATTATCTAACCTGATTTTATTATTTTATCTGAGCCTCAAAATTATTCTGCTATATAAACTAAAATGAAACGGAGCAAGCCTTCACCCCTGCCCCCAACACCTGACCTAGAGGTAGACAATGAGAACGTGTGTTTATTGCTTGGGCTGACATTTTAGAGCTCATCTCTCCTCTTATTCCAGCCCCAGAAAAATCTAAAGAAAGAGACGATGTACAAAAATGATAGTCTGGTTCACCGGAGGGACAAAGGGCAGGTGTGTGTGCCACTGGCTAGTATCCCTGTCTCTTGCCCTTTGCTCCTCTGTTAGTTTCAGAGAGCACAGTTGAGGAGGGCGTGGCCATGGTCTTGGGAGGGGGCAGGAAGGGGTGGGAATACAGAAGTGAGAGCAAATGAGGAAAAAGCAGATCCCGAGGCTGGGGCCTGGGCCGGGACCAGGACAGGAAGGGGCGGGGAAGGGGAGCTCTCCCACCTGATCTGGGCTTCCGGGATGATGTCGTCCATGACCACGTAGACCATGGCGCCAGCAGCAAAGGCCAGTGCGTACGGCAGAATGGGCTCGGCCAGCACCACGGCAAAGGCACCAAAGACCCCGGCTAAGGGCTCCACCATGCCACTCAGCTGCCCGTACCTAAGGAGAGAGCAGAGACATGTCCGTCCCACTGCACAGAGAGTCAGGCAGACACTCCATGTGCCCAGACTGTTGATGCAACCCTAGAACACGGATGAGTGCCACTCCACATCATATCTGAGCACGACAGTGCAAAAGCACGTCGCTGTTTCCTAACCACGTCCTTCTGCTTCCCCAACTTGCTAGTAAACAGTTACAGAAGACCCCCCCCGCCCCCCGCATCCCTGATTATCTTTGGAGCTTTATGTTTTCTATATGGTCTTTAAAAAACAGCAGCATTATTGAGAAATAATTCACATACCATATGACACGCCCATTCAGTGTATACAGGTCCATGGTTTTAGTATATTCGCAAGGTTGTGCAACCATCACCACGATCTAATTCCAGAACATTTTCATCGCCCCACAAAGCAACCCCATACACATTGCCTCGATGCTGGGTGGCTCTGGGCCTGGGGAGAGCACCTAGCACTGATGGCCATGGCTGTCCGCAGAGGGGTTTTGAAATAGGAAACCCAGCCATTCAGACTAGCTCCGGTACAGGCTGCAGATCAGGAGATGAGACCCTCGAGCCTTGGTGGTGTAGGTTTACCCGGGTTATTGGTGTTTTACCAGAAGCTCCAGATTCGCTTCCAGGTCAGAAGAGGTTGTTCTTGCAGAAAGAAGCCTGCACAGCGGACGCTCTGAGCACTTGGCAGACACAACCCTGCCCCGGGCAGCTGGTGCAGGGCCGCAGCACTCACCAGAAGGCTCTCCAGGTGGAGAAGCCCGCCCCTCGCAAGGGGAGACTGACCGCCAGGCCCTCAGGGAAATTCTGGATTCCGATTCCAATGGCCAAATTCCTGAAAGACCAAGAAGGCACATGAAGGCTGCTGCCTAGAACCGTGTCCCACGCAACGGGAGCCCCTGGCCGAGGCCCCAGGCTCTGCTTTGGCACCAGGGAGCCAGGAGTGGTCTGAGGCAGGAGGAAGGAGGAGGAAGGTAGGGGCACACGTGTCGTGGAGAGCCCGGGTTGCAGGAGGGAGGGACCCAGGTCCTCCACCCGTCATCCTGCCCTGGGCCTGGGCACACTCTATCCTCACGGTGCTTCAGCACAGAGCAGAGAACATGCTGTCTGGCTGTCAGGGTGGCTGAGATCTGCCACTTGGCTGCGTAACTTTGCAGTTTCTACATTTCACTTTCTACACCTCTGCTTCTTTTATATAGCTCGGGAATCACACCATTGACCACAGAGGATTGCAGAGTGACCCAAAAATGCCAGTAACGTTCCTAGCACATGCAAGGTGCTCAGTGCATTTTGATTTCTATTCTCTTATCATATTTCATCCAGAAGTAACTTCAGAAACAGGACAAGGCACTGCAGGTGCAGAAGCCACCAGCGACCCAGATCTGGCCCTGGGCTCGGCTTCTCCGTGGACTCTCTGGGTGCGTCTGGCACCGTCACTGCACTGCTTTGGGCCCCAGTGGTGTTCACTGTGGTCCCCTTGCCTCCCACCTCTGCAGGACCCCGAGGGGCTGTGCTGGTCGGTGCTGTCCCTGAGAGCCTGCTGTGCACACAGGCCAGGTGCAAAGGGAGGGAGAGCAGAATGAGAGGGGCACAAACGCAATCCATGGCGGGTGTCTGGCCTCAGGAGGCTCATGGTTTAGCAAGGGAGACAATGCATGCATGTCAGTGAAGAACCCGCGTTGCCATGCCGCTAACTCCTGCAAGTCGGCTGAATGTCCCCTCGCGGAGGAAGCAGAGGCGTGATCAGAGGGAAATCGGGACCATCTGAATGTCACAGCGAGGCCATCTTAGAGGGTCTCTCCCCAGGCGAGACTCTACCTTGGCCAGACAGGTCCAAGGAGCAGCCTCTCCACAAAGGCCTGTCTGGTCAATGGGGATCTCAAGGGCATCAGAAGAGGGTGTCACTTGGCAAGTGACACTGGGATGTGGCCTGAGGGAGTTGTGGGTAGAATAGAAAGAAAAGGGAGACTCTGCCGGCACCTGGCTTTCAGGTCAACTGGCTCATGTCTGGGCACCATGCTGCCAACGGGAATCGCCCATTGGCTTGGACAGAGGCAAGGGAGAGCTGGGGACAGCAGCAGGGCCCACCCTGTCCTCCCTGCCCACCCGCCCACGGCTCCCAGGACTGGGGCACACTCACTGCCTTGAAGGTACCCTCGGGCCACCTCTGGCTGGGGCCCTCTGCTTCAGCCTCCAGCAAAGAACGCCAAGGATAATCCCAGTGTTTAACGTCTCATCTCCATTTTGACTGAGAGATTGCGCCGCACCCATGTTTGCTTTTATCCCCCCAACTCACGCTTACAAGCTTCATCGGGTCTCACGGCTCCCAACTACTCAGGCGGAGGGAGCCCCCACCCCAGGGCTTCTGGTAGTCCCAATCTGTCCCATCCAACAGGGGGGAAGGAGGATGAGGAGAAATCAGACAGGATCAAAAAAGAAATCTGGCTAGAGATTTTATGGAAGAAAAGTATTGTTCTGGTCCGTTGCATTTTAGATGTATGTGTGTGTGTGGTAGTGGGCCCTGCTTGGCTGTCTGACTCTGCCTCCCCTTCGTTGCCCGGCCAGTCTCCAGGGCAGGATAAAGGGTCAGAAGTTCCCTTTGTCACCTCGAAAGCCCTGGGGCTCCCCTCCTCTGTTGCTCTGCCAGGGAAGGTGAATGGCTGTGGGGTCAGAGTTAATAAACTCAGTTCTTCTTGCCTCCTGGGCCTCGGGTCTAGGAATCCAAATGCAGCTTTGGAAGACACTGCTGAGCCCTGCTCAAGTCGTCAGACCCTGACAAGCATGTTCCAACCGGCCGTGGGCAGAAATACAGCTTGTTCTAGCAGCTTCTGCTACCAGTTTCATGTCCAAGCTGAGCCTGAGCACCCACCCCAGGGGCAGCAGGCAGCTGAGATATACTTTTGTTGAAGAAGCTAACCTTAAGGACGGCTTCTTGCCCACATTTCCTGAGCCCCTGCCCCGACTTCTCAGACAGACCCTCGGAGTTGGGCCCATTCCCTGCAACCTCGTTCAGTCTCCCCTTGCAGCCCCCAAAATGGTTGAGTGAATATAACCAGCTTTCTTGACCTTTTGCAAAGCCCTGAGTCCAAGGTTTCTTCCCATGAGGAAGGCCAAGGTCTTGTCTGAGGTGGGTTGCTCATAGTCCGCTGCCATCCCCTGACCCCACCTTCACAGGCAGGTGCAGGACTTACCCCAAGTGTAACCATGCAGCCTCCAGCCCAGTGGCACAGCAAGGCAGGGTGGAGCTCCCTGTCCAAAGTCCCTGCCACGACGCAGCACCCACTGCAGCCATCCGCCAGGCGGGTGGGAGCCTCCTCCACATCCTGCCCGGGAGCCACCGTCCTGATAAGCAGCACAGAAACCCCATTCTTCCGCCCCTGGCGAGCCTCGCTGCCTCCGCCCTGCCCGGCTCCGGCACGGGGCTGCCAGCCCAACCAGGTGCCGCACCCTTTGGTCCTGCCAGGCCTTTCTGAGCAGGGCATCGCCTTGCTGGGTGGTCACGGGGTCCCTCCTGTGCTCCTTGCCCCACAGCAAGGGCTGGGACCACAACTTCTCTGCCTTTCCCACCTTCATACACGACTCTTTTTAATTTGGCTTTCTCCAATACACACACGCACATACACACATAAACATGCACACATGCATGCACACATATACATGGACACACACATTGCATGTGCGGCCTTGGAACGGGCCATCCATGTTCCCTCACCCTGCTGCATGTTGTGCACCTGGTAGGTGTCCACCAGGTAGGGGTGACCCAATGGAAGGGCCTAGTCCCCCCACGCCCTCCACTCCTCTCCACCACTGGTATTTGCTCCGAATGCTACTTGAATCCACAGCTCTCAAACCTGACTACATGTTCCAGCCTCTAAGAGCTTTGCCAAATGCCAAGGCCTGAGCCCCGCCCCAGAGACTCTGATTAATTGCTCACCTCCTGCATCTTCCTCCTGCTCGGTACCTCCCACCCCTAGCCCAGTTAAAAGTCAGGGCCATTGGAGGTGGCCTGGCTTAGTACCTTTGGAGGCCATGTGACATGCAGTACCAAACACTTCTGGGTGGGACCCCCAGGTGCACCAGGGTGACCTAGGGCAAGCTACAAGAAACTCAGCCTCTGCTTTATCTGGAAAATGGGCATGCACTGCCCCGCCTGCAGGGCTCTTGTGCAGATGGGAAACGATCACTGTGAAGTGCTGGTCCCAGCTCAGAGCCCGGGCGGGTGCTCCTTAAATGGCGGCTGCTGTTAAAGTTGCCCAAGGCT
>VBSM01003215.1:3797218-3872627 GCA_008086735.1 Cheirogaleus medius | reverse complement strand
CCCCCCCCCCCCCGAGCATCCCCGCTCACTGCAGTTTCTCACTCGCCGAGAGCTCCAGCCTCTGCATCTGCAGCACCCACGTTTTAGGGGAGGGGGTGCAACAGAAAACACTTAATCCTCCACACTCAAAATACCATTGCACGCCACTAAAAATGTTTCCAGAATTTTGGCACTTTCTTCTAAGGAGCTTTAAGTGCCTTTATAAACATTTGTTATTTCCTTCCCGTAGGAGGCACAGGCCATTTTCCATCTTAAGAACAGGGCGCGGCGTGAGCAGCGAGGGAAGCGTGCCGGTTCCAAGCCTCTTCCACACCTCACCGCTTCACACGAAAGCACAGAAGGACGACAGGGACAGTGACCAGTGGCAGCTTTGGGGATGAGAAGACCATAGACCTTGGTGTCATCCTTGGCTACTCCATCACGCCTCGCATGCAATCTGCCAGGGAATCCCGAGGGATCTACCTTCAAGGTTTGTCCAGAATCCAGCCACTTCTCCTCTCTTCCATGGCTGTTCCCAGGGGGGAGCCTCCATCACCACCTTCCTGGGTTACGGTAGCAGCCTCCTAACCTGTCTCCTCGCGCCTGCCCTTGGCCCGTGAAGTCTGTTCTCTGCACATCTGCTATGTCTGATTATGCTGCTCCTCTGCTCAAGACACTGCTATGGCTCCCCATGTCACTCAGAGGCAGGGCCCACTCCTCCTGGCCTGCAATGGCCTACCTGTTCCCGCCCTCCATTCTCCCTCTCACGTCTTCTTCTATCGCTCTTCCCCTAGCTCCTGCTACTCCAGTCGTCTGGTCTCCTTGCTCGTCCTCCAAGATGCCTTAGGGCATTTTCACGGAAACATTCCTTCTCAGATATCTGCGGCTTACTTGTTCACCTCTTTCAAAGTTAGGTCACTCCCAAGGCCAGATTGCAAAAGGTATTGTGGCCTCTCTCTTTCTCTTGACCGCTAGCTCTGGAGGAAGCCAGTCGCCATGCCCTGAGAGCGCTCAAGCAGCCACGTGGTGGTGCCCACGTGGGGAGGAGCTCAGGCCTCCTGCCAACAGCCACGCGAGTGCACCATCTTCAAAGCGGATCCCTCAGCCCCAGCCAAGCCTTCCCGTGACTGCAGCCCCAGCTGGCCTCTTGACTGCAACCTCACGGGAGACCTTGTGCCAGGAGTACTCGGCCAAGCCGCTCTCAAATTCTCAACACCCCCAAATGTGAGATAATGTTTGCAGACTTAAGCCACCAAGTTTCGAGGTATGTTGTTATATAGCGATATAGAATGAATGCAGTCACCTTCTCAGTGAAATCCGCCCTTACCCCTATCCAAAACCTAGTCTATTTTCCTTTCTCTCCTTCCTTCCTCCCTTTTTGATAGATAGCATTTATCACTTTCTAACTTACTATAGAATGTGTTCATTTTTTATGTTTATCATTCATTCTTTCTCCCACGCCTGCCCTGGCACCAGAACAAGCGAAGAGTCTCTGTGCATCAACCCGTCCCAAGCACACAGACGGGTGCCAGGTGCACGCAGCGCTGAAGCAGACGTGTGCACAGATGCAGGGCTGGTGTCTGCTCCCAGCTGCAGAGCACCAGTCAGCGGGGAGCAGGTCACAACTCTCCGGGCCGCGCTGTCTTCGGCTGTAAAACAAGGAGGTTAAGTTGGGCGACCCGTAAGCTCTTTTCCAGATCCCGAGCTTTGTGATCCGGGCACAAGGACGGCATTGTGGGTTCTCCGGATTCCAGGGGCGGCCGAGACAGGCCTCCACCCTTGCCAAAGCTCATTTTCCTGTCTGTGCACATCTGGAAAGCCAGAAAACAAAACCATCACATTGTGCACATCTGGACAGCATAAACCAATCGCTCTAAGAGGAAACTTTCAAAACGGCTGCTCAGCAAAACTGCAGCACAGGCCACAGGAGAGAGGTTGAAAGGCTCCTTTCTTTTCCAGCCGCAAAACAATCTTCTGGGCACGATCTTAGAAGCCGAATGCTTTGCCGCTGAATAACACACGCTCTCAATAGCCTTTGACTGCGGTCTCTGTCCCTTTGCTCTCTCTGCCTGGCTCCTGGCCAATGCAAAACTTATAGAAAGGGATTTTTTCCCCCTCCTAGTCCCTTGTGTAGACCGATCTATACCTTCACTTATCCTTAGGGCATGTGGCCCGAGTTCAAAGCTGAACACCACCTGCTCCTCCCTCCTCCTCCTCCGGGGAGAGTGATTGAACTGCACGCCTAACGCGGACTGCACACGGAGCTCCAGGGCTCGTGAGAAACCCCTGGCTATTTGCATGCGGTTGGAACGTGCTCCTGCCCTTCCGTGGCAGCGAAGAGAGAGCTTTCCGGCCAGTATGTAGTCCCCTTGTTTGACAACCAGCCTGGGCTCCCAAAACAAACAGGAGTGATTATTCCTTTGCAAATGAGGAGAGTTTCAGGGGCACTGAACCTAAGCTCCGCAGTGCAGAGACGGGGAGAGGCACGCACCGAAGCTCGGGCTGCTTCCCGCTCGCACCTTCGCAGCCAGTGACACTGAAGGCTCGCAGGCGAGGACATTATGGAGCATGTGAAGGCAGCAACAGGGAGTCTCTGTCCCGTGAACAGCAGGGTGTGCTCGCAAGGGGAGGATGGAGGCGGATGGGTACCTTGGAGTCGGGGTGCCATTCTGCAGACCTTCCTGAAGGGTACAGATGACAAGTTAGGAGCAAGACACAGGAAGTTAAAGGCCCCAAAGCCCAGCCCTGATTCCTCATGCTCAGATAACAGCATCTCTGCAAGCCCAGTGGGGCCACTGCTGCCCAGCCGGAAGCCTGCAGCTTGCGGCACACGGACTGTGCGTGCGGCGGGTGGGGCCTGAGGCAACCAGGAGAGATGCTGGGAAGAAAGCTGACAAAATAAATCTTTTCCTACCTTGTGCTGTGTGTTTTTGGACTCGCTGTCTAGCTAGCCAGTGACTCAGAGTTTTGCTGGTGGGAAACGACTGTGTTTTCCGCAAGCCCCAATACGGACAGCTCAGGGTACGTGGCTGTGAAGCCAATGCCCGTGGGGTGAGTGGGGTAATCGTCAGCTGGGAGGTTCAGTGCCTGCCACTTTGCACGTGCTACCGATGCCATGAGGATGGTGGCAAAGCACCCGCATCAGAACCACTGCTTCCAGAAAAGCCGGGTGTGGACTGCAGAGGCACCTGGCCGGCAGGACCCACAGCAGGAGCACGAGAGCCACCGACTAAGCCCCTGCCCTGGGCCAGGCCCGGTGCTAAGCACTGGATGTGCAACTTCTCCTTTTTCTCTGGCAATTGCCCGATGCAGGAAGTGTGAACCCATGTTACAGATGGGGCTGTAACATGAAAGTGGGGCTTACGGAGGTGTAGGCATCTTTCCCAAGCTCATCAGCCGGCAAGTAGCACAGCTGAAATTCCAGCTCAGGTCTGTTGACTCCAGAGCTCAAGGGCTTCACACGCGTGTCCAAACTGCCCACCCCCCTCCTGCAGAAATAGTGCGGAGTGAGAGTGGATTGTGCTGTGATCTCGGTTCGGGAGGGCCAGCCTGCAATTATTAGCAGCAGTTCATACTATGAAGCCACGTATTACCAGCTTTCCACTGCAGGTAGACACAGGGTGGGACCCAGCACAGACGACGTGAAAGATCTCTGTTTGCTGTACGTATTAATGCTTCTTTCTGTCAATGAAAGCTTCCTCTTCCCTCCTCTGTTTGGGTGCATTTGTGGCTTGCCATACCTGTGTAGCCCAGATTAGAATCCTTTTTGCTTACTCCTGAATAAATTCATTATATTAGGAGACATTTTTCTCTGATGTCTTTTTCAGGTTGACAGCACTAAACCACACATATGCAAACAGCTGTGTTTATTTCTGTATTTATTGTGTATGTAGGTCAAAAATCATGAGACAAATACCATATGATCTCACTTATATGTAGAATCTAAAAAAGCAGAATGCATAGAAACAGAGTAGAATGGTGGTTACCAGGGGCTGGGAGATGGGGCAAAGGGGAAGATATTGGTCAAAGTGTACAAACTTTTATAAGATGAACGAGCTCTGGGAATCTAATATACAGCATGAGGACTACAGGACACCATACTGTATTATATACTTGAAATTTGCTAAGGGAGTAGATCTTAAATGTTCTCACCCTACACACACACACAGTAACTATGTGAGGTGGTGGATGTGTTAACTAATTTAATTGTAGTAATTATTTCACACTGTATACATACACCAACTCAAAACAAAAGAAAACCCAAAAAACAAAATCATACTTTCACATGGACACTCTGATTCCAATCCAACATCACAAGACTCATTCTAAGCTGAAAATCAGGAAACTATGGCCCGCTGCCTGTTTCTGCAGATAAGTTTTGTTGAACACACTTGCACCCATTCATGGTGTCTACAGCTGCTTTCGTTCAATAGCAGAGTTGAGCAGTTGCCACAAAGACGTTATGGCCCACAAAGCTCAAAATATTTACTATCTGGCCTTTAACAGAAAGAGTTTATGCACCTCTGGTCTAGGCTTCCCTCTTTCTCTGTTTTTATCTTCTTTCACCGACACTGAGAAACCCGATTCTCCTTGTCTACGATACATCTACGTATTTGCTCAGCCACGGTTTACACACCACGTGTAACAGAACTCCTGTGAGAAACAGGTTTCCAGCTACGGTACAGCAGTTGTACTCTGCTCCTTTCTGCCTTGAGCCTTGTGGGATCCAGTCAAAAGACTGCTTTTCCAAAGTTATTGTGTGGTTGTGTGATTCATTTGTAACACAGTTAGTTTCCTTTGTTCCTGTTTGGATTCCATTTTGGGATCCCCCACGTTTTGGTTTATCTTAGTTATTGATTGATTTGGGGGTATGTGAAACATTTTTATAAGCAAGAGTTAGGGTTATACAAGAAGGTAAAGCAAGTGTCACTTCCACCCCATTCCTACTCCATCCTGTCCCTTCCCACGTACCCTCTGTTGGTAGCTCATCTTCTTGGTTTCTGATTTATTCTTCCTGTATCTTTTGTGTGAATGAGCAGGCATATGTGAACTTTCTTATGTCTCCTTTTTTACATGAATAGTAGCACGCTACAGATACTCTTTTGTACTTTGCTTTTTTCATTTAAGAGTATGTCCTGGAAATCACTCCTAATCAGTTTACAGGTGAGCAGCCACACAATTGGAACTGCCTTTCTAAGCATTCCCCATGGCTGGTGTGGACAGAGGGTCGGAGGGAGACAGGAGTGGCCAGGGATGGCGTTAGTCCAGGTGAGAGAGACCAGGTGAGGGTGTCAGGGGAAAGAGAGAAGTCACAGATTCTATCATTCTTCATCTCTTTGTTCCTGCTGTTCTCCCCATCACAGCTGTGGACATCCAGCCACACGGGAGAAAGGACCGATTTTTCCTGCTGACATTTCCACATATCAAAACTACCACAGTTGATTCCTAAACAAAATGGGTTGAACTGCCTGAGTCTGCTTATATATGGATTTTCTTCTGCTTCTGCCAACCCTGAGACAGCAAGACCCCCCTCCTAGTCCTGCTCCTCCCCCTCCTCCTCAGCTCACTCAGCATGAAGATGACAAGGATGAAGACCTTTATGATGATCCACTGCCATTTAATAATAAATATATTTTCTCTTCTTTATGATTTTCTTAATAACATTTTCTTTTCTCTGGTTTACTTCATTATAAGAACACAGTATACAACACCCACAAAATACATGTTAACTGACTGTTTATGTTATTGGTAAGGATTCCAGTAAACAGGAGGCTATCAGGGAAGCTGCTGAGGAATCCAAAGTTATAAACGAATTTTCAACCATGCAGGGGGTTGGCGCCCCTAACCCCGTGTTATCCGAGGATCAACTGCAGTAATTCAGTCGCAGAGACCATTGCAGGCAAGACAGGCTCATCGACGTGGCTCTGAACTTCCCAGCTGGACTATGAGAAACTCACTGACCCCCGAAACGCTTTCCACGGTCTCTTTTAGCCAAGAGCCCCGCTATGCCGGAAGGAAGCTGCATTTCCAGGTGACCGTGGTTGCGGGTCACTCAGCTCTTCATCTGTAACCATCGGGGTGATTCCACCCTAAAGGAAGCTGCACGTTCACATGGAGCCTCTGTTATCTTCCCATCAGCCCTGTTATTTACGTAACTGCTTGACTTATGAGTCAATCTCAACTACAGGGTAAAAGTTCAAAATCTTCTCTGATCTGAATTATTTAAGACCTATAGCATTATCGTGAGGCACCTATTGAACTAAAAAACAAACAAAATCCAAAAATGTCAACAAACCAAAACAGAATAAAACTGTCCACTTGTGCCTCTTTCTAGTCCTCTGTCGCAAACCGGCACCTGTAAGAAGGACTGTTGCCCACAGAGTCTTTGCAATTTAGCAATTTCAATTCTTATTCTATGAAAAAGGGCAGTCCAGGAAGGTGTAGGTACTGGGACCTTCCAAGTGAGAATCTGTCATGCGGCCAAGTGATCAGTGGCTTCTGAGGAAGGCACTGCTCCATGTAGAACCTTCTGGATGCCCCTACACTCTAATTTGCCACAACTAACCGTTGGCAAAAGACCCATTCTGACTTTCCCATGTGGCTAGTTTTCAGTGGCTCCTCTATGGAAGGAAAGGAGGGACGGACAGATGGATGGATAAAGTATATACCTGTTGGCATATGGAAGAAGGAAGGAATATATCCAATGTCATGATCTGCCTTGGTTTTGCTGCTCTGTCTCCTCCCTTTGAGGCTGATTTTGACAGTGGCGAGGTCAGCAGGGGATTCTAGACCCAGCACTTGACCCATAACAGCTCCTACTGAGAGACAAAGGGTTGATCTGGTAGAAAACCCTTTAGCTAAAGGCAGAACCAGGCAACCAAAGTGCAGCTCAGAGTCAGATGTACTCCTAGAGGACAGGTCCCCGGAGAGAACCCAGAGTCCCCGGGACTCCATCACCGGCGTTTTCCTAGAGAAACCTAAGCCCAGGACTCCTCTGGGAGGCCTGACAGCTTGGGGCTCTTCCCAGGCTTTTGAAAGTGGGGAGTCCCCCTGCCTGATCCTTTTCAACTCTACCCAGCTGACCGCTGCTGGCAGAGGGGCCCTTTAAGTCCCAGGGGCAGTGCCATCCAAGTGCTTAGAAGATTTTGCAATCAAACTTTTGAGGGTAAATATTTGCAGTGACTCACGAGAGAGGTTTTCGGTGCTCGTTTTGGTCCCCAGGGAGCCACAGGGTCATCTCCCCAGGCCTGTTAAAAGCTTATGACTATCCGTAGGCTCCCTCCGAAAGCAGGTTTGTCGGGCTCCCTCGACAGACAGCGTGTGAGTCAGAGGCTGGGTCCCTGTGACCACCCCCCTCCCCCGGATGCATCCGGGCTGCTCACTGTGCCAGAGGTCAGCAGGACATTTATGGCACTGCATCCTGGTAAAGTCAATGGTGCAAGTGTCCAGCTGTGGCCTGGGGGCTTGGCCCAGGCTAGTGAGACAGGCAGACAATTTACAAGCTAAGTAACACATCATAAAAGAGAGCAGCAAATGCTAATGATCCAACCAGCCAGGACAGAAGAGCTTTCTCTGGACCAGGCAAGCTGACGCAGCCACCGTCCCAGGTTTGGGCAGGCCTGCCCAGCTGGTACCCACAATGACCAAGGAAAACGCTTAGCACTATCCTCCAGACCAGGGGTCCTCAAACTGCGGCCCGCCGAGGACATTTATACAGCCTGCCGGGTGTTTTTGCCCATTTTGTTTTTTTACTTCAAAATAAGATATGTGCAGTGTGCATAGGAATTTGTTCATAGCTTTTTTTAAAACTATAGTCTGGCCCTCCAACGGTCTGAGGGACAGTAAATTGGCCCCCTGTTTAAAAAGTTTGAGGACCCCTGCTCCAGACCCTAGAAAGCTACTGTAAATCCTGGGAGAAATGTCAAGAGACTTCCCACATCAAGGGACTGAAACACTAATGCTGTGCCCAAACTCTTTACCTAGACACAGAGCAGGTTACCTTGGTGGATGGTCTTTCACGGAAAACACTACCAACCAGCTCCATGACTGCCACTTTGGGGAGTCTCTCGCCTGCATCACGCACAGACGGAGTCCTTGACTGGGGGTCATTCTGCACTGTCTGCAGAAGGGGACAGGGTAGCATCAGAGAGCTTGCGGGGAAGGGCACACGTCCTCAGAGAAAGCAGACAGGAGGGAACACATTCTGCCCTGCAGTCTGTTGGCCCTCAGTCTGGGTCTCCAATGGCCTGAATTTGCCCGGGCACATGAACTTGTCTCAGGACCCCCACGGATCACATGGGTACCGTCCTGCAGAACTTTTGGCTGCCTCTGATTCTAGCTGAATCAATTTGGAATGAGCCAAGCACAAGACAGAAATGACGCTGAGCAGGAAAACGATCATTGATTAAACTCCACTGAATAGCTATTCCTTTATTGAATCGACAAGAACTTACTGAGCACTTCCTACGTGCCATGACCCACACTGGGTGCCGAGGACGCAGGAGTGAGCGAGACAGACAGGGCCCAGGCTCTCACAGAGTTTGGGGGCAGACAGACGACAGGTGAGCAAGTGGAAAACTGAGCGGGCAGACAGCTCCGCACCTTGAACTGTGCCCCGATGCTACGAGGGATGCAGCCTTGGGGAGCTGATGGAGAATTCCAGGGGAGGACCTAGGTTAGCAAGAGTGGTTGGAGATGGACTCTTTGAAGAAGTGACACTGAAACTGAGCTCTGAAGTATTAAAGGGGGAAGAGTGTTTAGAGAGTGAGCAAAAGGGGAAAAGAATTTTCCATGCAGAGGGAAGAGCAAGAACGAAGGCCCGTAGATGGGTGAGGTCCTCGTGTGCTCAAGAAACCTGAAGAAGTCCTGCGCCGCTGGAGTCCACTGAGCGAGGGCAAGCGTGACTTGGGCTTTGCTTCCAATGCAATGAGCCCAGGAGGATGCATCTCGGGAACTCCACAGAGCTCAGTCTTCACCCCGGGGCTGCACCAGGCCCCTCGTACTTTTTGCTCAGCTTCCCGTGCAATACACGGGTACACGATGGTCAGCGAGGGTTAGGGAAGGATTTAGGGACACAGGAACATTTTCTGATTTTGAAATAGACAGATTTTTCAACCTCTGCATCAGATCTACCTACAGCTGGACCTCTTGACCCCCACCTGCAGGCTCAGCCATGTCCCTGGAACCAATTTTGACTTAACATGAGATGCACTTAGGGGTTCCTCGTCCTATAACGTGAGACTCAATTCTCCTCTTTGCTGTTCTGCACACAGGACATCTGCTGTTTTCCTAGGGTTGAACGAGTCCCTGTGACCAGCTCTCGTCTGGCGTGCTTCCAACCCAACACCGAACTCTCCTAGGACTGAAGCCTCGTCTTGCTCGCTCGTGCCTCCTGCCTCTGTTCCTGAGCCATTGCCACGGTTGGAGTCCTGGTGTGAGCAGACCTTCTGGAAGCTGACTGTGGTCTGATCCTGGATCCTGCTGCCATCCTGCTCCACCTGCCTCCGGACTCTGCATTACTCTTGGCTGGTTCTTGGCAGTAAAGACAGCTGTACCATGCCCTGCCTGGGGTCCTTCCCTTCAGGCCCCGATCTGCCCGGCAGACAGAGCTTCCTCTTAGCGTCTACATCTGGATGCTTCTGTCCAGCGAGGAGGCGGAGTCCCAGGGCCAGGCCTCTGCCCATCTTTTCCCCAACCTGCTGCTGTGAATGCCCAGTGAGATGCTAACGAGATGTGTTCCCCACAGGTAGGAAGCAGGGCACTTGTTCAAGTTTATAAGTGGTAGACTACCAGCAGATTCTCCTATTAAATAGGCTTAATTTGCAGTCAAGGAGATTTAAATTAGAGTGTCATCAAATCAGGGGCTTAGCGGGACCACCTCACGTTATCTGGCCCATCCCTTTGCCACTGGCTATTAAAAGAAGAGCCTGCTTGTGTCACCTGGCCAAGCGCCATAGCATTGCCCATGGCCAGACAAGCATGCCTTGCTAAAGGAATAAACAGACTCTCAAGAGGCTTTTGGCATAGCTACTTTCTGAATTAATCATGCAGGGGAATCATTTTCCTCCAATGCAGCCTTGGGTAGGAACACAACATTGGAAACAGATGAGAGCAAAGCGATGCTCCTCACCCCCGCATGACAACCGTAGAGCTCTGTGGGAGGCACTTTGAAAACCACTGCTAGAAATTCAGAGATCCTAAGTAGCAGGGCAAACGGACCCCCGTGAGGATGAGGTGTGGAACGTCAGAGGGC
Source organism: Cheirogaleus medius (assembly GCA_008086735.1). Classification (NCBI taxonomy): domain Eukaryota; kingdom Metazoa; phylum Chordata; class Mammalia; order Primates; family Cheirogaleidae; genus Cheirogaleus; species Cheirogaleus medius. The sequence goes on along the minus strand of VBSM01003215.1, from coordinate 3,862,396 downwards.
CCCAGTGCTCACCATGATGAGGCTGACAAACACCGGCAGCAGCCGCCTTTTACCAAGCAAGCGTATGCCAAGGCCGAGCTGAGCGCTCTACAGGTTCTGTTGTTGAACCTCCAAAATCTCTGCCAAGCAGGTGTAATTATTCCAACTCTACACAAGCAGAAACCGAGGCTCCGTGAGGCTAAGTGACATCTCTCCTGGAGAGCCACCATGTGAACCTTGGCGTGTCCCACTGACAGCCAGTGGCACCAGTAGGAACTACATGACTCCAGCTGAGTGACCCAAGCTACAGACAAACAGGGAAGAACCCGGCAGCTCTGGAGGCCGCTTGAGCTGTCAAATGCTCTGGGCTGATTAACTATGAACTTCAGGGAACACAAGCGTGCTCTGACACTGCGGATCTGTCCCGGCCTGTTTGGGCTCGTTTCCATACTCTGAACGAGGAAGTGCTTTGCAGGTGCCCCCAGAACAAGAATAGGCCCTAAGGTGTCTAAGCGAGGGGCCCAGGGGAAGTACAGCGTCATCACTGTTGGAGACGGAAGCCGGTGCCAGGCTAGGAGAGGGCTCAGTGGCCAAGCATCATTGCGGGAGGGAAGATGTCAATATTTTTCAGGCAAACGATACAACTTCTCAACAAAGTGTTTGGGAAGGATTTGGCTAATGAACACACAGTATGTTGAGGGTTTAAAAAGTTCCATCCTCGTCATTTTAATCTTAAAAATGAGCCATGTGGATGACCTGAGACCAACGTGGATAATGATAAACTAAAAACTGTAGTGGAAGGGAATCCATCTCAACCTATGCATAAATTAACAATAAGGTTTGACATTACTATTCCAACAATATTGGACCATCTAAAACAAATCAACAAGGTAAATAAACTGGATAGATGGGTACTACATCAATTAAATGTCAAAAGAAAAATCTTCTCAAAGTTTGCCTTTCTTTGCTGTCACGACATAAAGGCAAACCATTTCTACACCGTATTGCTACATGTGATAAATATTAGATTCTTTTTGACAATCACAAGCATTCCGCACAATGACTGCATACCGATAAAGTGCTAAAACACAGTCCAAAACCAAATATTCATCAAAAAAGCTAATGGTGTCTGTTTGGTGGTCCAGCGCTGGTATTATCCACTACAGCTTTATGAAACCTGGTCAGTCGATTACAGTGGATGTCTACTGCAACCAACTGGACGAAATGATGAGGATGCTTGTGATTAAGCAGCTGAGACTGGCCAATAGAGACAGGCCAATCCTCTTACAAGATAACGCTGGACCACATGTCACACAAACAATGCTGCTTTAACTACAGAGACTACACTCACAAACTCTCAGTCATCCACCGTATTCACCAGACCTTGCACCAACTGACTATCCCTTCTTCCAGGCATTGGACCACTTCTTACAAGAAAAAACATTCCATTCTCAACAAGCTGTGGAAAACGCCTTTTAAGATTTCATCGCCTGACACTCACTCTCCAGGCTTCTTCACTACTGTTAACACCTTAAGGACTGCTCCTGAGTTTTCTCCTGTTTCGTGAGTCATCTGTTAAGAACCACTCACGAGTTTTCTCATTTTTCACTGTAGTTAAGATGGTTTAAATAACATGCAGTTTGTCCAAAAACGTGCGGTCCCTGGTGTATGTCTTGGAGATTTCTATGCGGTACGAAAGGTGTTAAGATGGCAAAACTGTGTCGAGAGTTTAGGTGCATGCTTTAACTTTACTGCTTCTTGTTTCAGATATAATAAACTACACTTTTGATTTGAAATCAGATATTTTATATTTAATGACCTAGTATCAAAAGGGCCACGCCATTTCATGGGAGGGCTCTCGAAGCCTCAGATCAAAGGAGTGATTCTGTAAATGGAGATTTTAAAGGCGAGGGCAGACTGGGGTAGTGGGGTGTTGGGGAACTTTCTCAAAACACGGATGCTGACTCTCTGGGCACGAAGCCTCCTGGACAAGTTCTGAGAGTGATTCAGAAGCAGCATGGTCCTCATGACAGACGACCAAGTGCAGGGAGAAGAGACTTAGAGACCTCCCTTGAACTCAAGTCCTCGCTTAGGCATTGCCTACTGGAGACTTTGGGCAACCTATTTCTTTCTCTACCCATTTCTTCCTGTGTCAAATGATAGTATTGCACTGGGTCCCAGATATCCTCCACACAGCCACAGCCCACCTCACCTTGGGTCTGGCCCCTCTGAGATTTTTTTATGTTTTAAGAATTGGTGAACCAGTGTAATCACTCCAAAACTGATGGCCGGTGTCAAGATTCTTCTGTTCCTTCCATGGTAACTTATCAAACACCTGCTTTGTGCCAGAAATGCAAGCGCTGAAGTTTTTGTCCTCAACCCGGTGTTTCGGCTAACATTACAGTGGCTGGATCAAAAGGCATTTGTAACGGAAAACAGTACGTTAAATAACTTCAGCTGTTTGAGATTAATTCCACTAACGTGGAAATAGCAAACCTGTGGCATTTTGGAAAATTATTCATGAGTGGAAACTACAGATGCACAAAGCTGGTGCACATGTGTGACTCACCCTGGTGTCCTGCCCATGTGTCGACTCCTTTCATTCATGACTATTATCTCTAAAACAGGCATGGGACCTTGCATACGTATGGATCTCTGGACCAGATATGTCTCTTCCAGCTGTGACACTGTTGAGGTTTGGTCAAGTGCTCTAAATGGGAGGTGTGACCGCTGTCCTTGAGAAACCAGGTAGAGGAGACAGGCTTGTCCTGCTGCGCCTAGGAGCCTTGTGCTATGTGCATTTTTGCTAGACTGCTCAAATCCTAAAGCGATGCAATATGGTGAGGATGAGAACAGAGAGGAAAAGAAAGATTTTCACATGTTCACGTCAACGTCCAGGAGAGAGCTTGTGCACGCAGGCCAGCCTGGGGCTGGAAGGGAGAAAGAGAGGTGGAGATCTCCCCGAGAACCCTCGGGGCCACATCTGAGCATCCTGTGAATGCCCTCACTCTCATCTGAACCCGGCTCCGACCTCACCGGAGTCTGCTTTCTCAGACGAGACCTGGCTGCCGAGAAGGGCTGCTACGACACCATTTGGATTCACCCGGCACTGACGGAATATTAAGTCCTGTCAGCATTCTGGGGGTTTTATTGGATGCCAAGAATCTTCATATAAACCAAACATCTGGATCAATTTGAAATTAGAGTCCCAAGAGGAAAATTGAAGGCACAAAGGGAAATACCGGTAGAATTCCAAGGCGCCCTCTGACCTAGGTGGGAAGGCTGGGACCCCGTGTAGACAGGCACGGTGGCCGCCCCTGCCCTGGGCCCACCCGCTCCCAAGTCTACTCTTGCCCCAAGAAGTTGTGTGGGAACATGCTGCCCAGGGGCCCCACTTTTCCAAAGCTGCACAGAACGCTGGCCAGAAAGCTCACAGCCTGGGGAACTTCCTTCCCTTTCTCCTTCCCATCTTTAATCGAAACAGATGTGAAGACTGGCAGGGCCGTCTGCTCCTGAGAGCACGTTAGCCAGGCAGCTGCCTCGATGCCGGATGGCTCTGGGCCTGGAGAGAGCTTAAAAGCCTTTAAACATTATTAAACTATTTTATTTAAAAATTAGATCAATAAACTGTCGCTTCCTTGGGTGGTCCTGGGGTAGCAGGCACCTTGCCTTCCAGAAGTGTGGCGGATCCCGAATTGTCTTGGGGAAGCCACTGCCCGCTTAGCGGCGTGGAGTCCAACAGCCACCCGAGACCCGAGGCGAACGCAACGGCAGCCTGTCCCCGCCACCCACGGCTGCCACCATCATCCTCCCAGAAGACAAAAATGATCGTGCTATTCCTCTGCTCAAAAACATTCCATAGCTCCCCACTGTCTGCATCAGGGGTTGGCAAACTCCGCCCGAGGGCCAGATCTCACCTGTCCTGTTTTGTAAATAGAGTTGTACAGCCGCACTCGCCCACTTGTGTATCATTCATGGCTGCTCTCGGGCTACAGGGGCAGAGCTAAGCAGTTGCCACAGAGACTGCGTGGCGGGCAAACCCTGAAATGTTTGCTGTCTGGCTCGTTACAGAAAAAGACGGTAGACTTGCTGCACCCTCCTCCCTGCCTTGACCCCTCCGAGGGGACAGAGCACTGTCCTTGGTCAGTCTGTGAACTAGACTGACTGCGCGCCCATGCTCAGGGAACTCGGGGGGAGGGAGAGGAGGAGGAAGAGGAGGAGGAGGACCACCTGGACTTCTCGGCCTGTATCGGTACAGTCTTGGGGAAGTGCAGCCATGCAGGGGTGAGGCAAGGTGGCCGGAGCCCCCACGCTGGCTCTGCTGAGCACAGGGGTATGGTGGGCTCCTGAGACGGGAGCCTCACAAAATCCACCGTGAGGTCACCACCAGGCTATGGAACTCGTAAATAGAAACTGAGGATGGTGCTTCATCCTGAGCTTGTGGAGCCTTCTTATTAATTTAAACCACAGCAAGGAAAGGTGGAATCGGCTGCTTCAGAACACGTTTCTGAGCCCTGGTGCCTTCGTGGCTTCCTGCCTGGGCTCCTGTTTGACGGGCTCCAGAAGAGCTGTCCCCTTGGTCTCGGATACTGCACTACCCGTGACCTCAGCTGCTCGCTGCCAGGCTGCCCTCTGCAGGGTGGTGGCTCTGCAGGGCTCCCCTCCATGGCCCTGGGCACTGCGGGACCTCTGAGTTCACAGGGGGGCTGGCTTCGAAATTCCCTTTTTGTCACCTCCATTGGTTCCACGTGTGGCTAAGGACTGGTGGCAGGAAGACGATGGACAGAGCATGAACAGTCAGGAGGAGGAAACTTGGGGGGTCTCTTCGAGGTCTGTCTGCCACAGTCAGAAATGGTGCTTTCCCTTAAGCAAGCCCCAGGCCACCTGCGAGGAGATCCGGCGCTGGGGTCTGCTGACGGTCGTCCTGGGCTGCCTTGCGGATCCATTCCCGTCCCTGCGCTGTGGCCTGGAGGCGGCGGGGCCTCTGTGGACGTCCAATCTGGTGTCTCCTCCCCGGAGAGTCTGTCCCTTGCTGCATGCGTGCGTGTGCAGGGCGGCCCTCCCTCTGGGGAGCACAGGCCCCCCCTGGCCCTTTGAGTGCAGCTTCCCCTGTTCCCGGTCTGGTGTGAATTCCTCGGTTCTCTCTGGAAATCAAGGCAATGTCCTGTGCAGAGGTCTGAGGTCGGGAATGCCGAGAAAGGTAGAAATGTGCGATCCATCATCTCTGGTTACTACACTCCTGTCTGCCAGGGGCCTGGGTCCCTTTCTCGATTCAGGTCTCTGCCACAGTGTCCCCTCCACCCTGAGCATTTGAGCCCGCCCCCACCCTGCCTCATTCCTGGCTCTGTGTTTTCTTCGCAGCATGAGCTTCCTGACACCTGACACATTCACACGCATCTGTTCTACCTGTGCCTGCCAGCCCTCCCCACTAGGAGACAAGCCCCGTGGGGGTAGCACGCTGCCTGGGCTGCAGGCTGGCTGTGTTCTGGGCTCGGGAAGAGCCCTGCACCCAGTGGGTGCTTCTTGGCAAGTTGTCATTGCTGAGCATGTCTTTACTCCGGGAGAAACCTCACACAAGGGAAGCGGGGTTGAATGGCCGTGTCCTGGAACATCTGAACATGACCTTATTGGGAACAAGGGTCTTTGCAGATAAAATTAAGGATCTAAAGGTAGTATCAATCTGGATTATCTGGGTGGGCCCTAAATTCAACGACGAGTGTCTTTAGAAGTGACAAACAGAGGAGAGACACACGGAAGAGGAGAAGGAAGCCCGCAAGAAGGCAGAGGTGGAGGCTGGAGTGACACAGCCACCAGCCAAGGGACGCCTGGAGCCACCCAGAGCTGGAGCAAGCAAGGAAGGATTCTCCTCCTCGTCTCGCGTTGAGAGCGAGCACAGCTCTGCCGACACATCCATTTCCAGCCTCTGGCCTCCAGAGCTGAGAGAGAACCCATTTCTGCGGTTCTAAGCCACCCAGCTTGTGGTAATTTGTTCCGGCGGCCACAGGAGACAAGGCCGGGGAGCAGGCATCCGCAACACCTGCGCCCGGGCGTGGCCGAACAGACCCCGGCGTGGGGCAGAGACTGCGAGGAGAGACAGACAGTAATTAGGGGAAGGGAAAAGTGTGTATAATTACAGCTTGCGACGATCTCGGAAGGAAACAGGTTGGCCCGTGGGATCGAGGCAGGGGGCGGGGAGGGGAAGGCAGGGCCTTTCAGAGGAGTCGGCATTTCAGCTGGGGGGGTCCGGGGGGTGGGGGATCGGAAGTCGCAGCACAGCCCAAGTCCACACCTGGATCCTCGGCCTGGCCTCTGCGTCTAGTTGCTCCACCCCCTGGCCGGAGGATCTCTCTAAAGCACAAACGACAGCCGTCGTCATCCACAAGGTGTCTACTAGGAGAGCCGCAGGACAGGGGGTGGCTAATATTAATCCCCATTTTACAGATCAAAGAACCCAGGCTGGGGGAAGGTAAGCGACCCCTCCACGCTTAAACCCAGATCAGATTCTGGAGCGTGTTCTTGTTCCGTCCGTCTCCCTGCACTCTCCTCACCGTCCCCATGTCGCTCAAAACCCCCGTCTGTTGTCGCTGTCTGACACATGAGACCCGCACCCCTTAGTGAAGCCTTCAGGGCCCCTCACTCTCTGATTTCCATGTAAATTTTCTTCGAAGCTACGGCCACACCCCATTTAGGAGACTTGCAATGTACCCACGCAGACCTACTCACCCTTTTTTGGCACATCTATGAACTTGCTTTTAATAAGTATGTTATAAAGTATATTATAAAATACTATTGTAAGTACTATCGTTACATTGCTATTGCCTACCTTTTTTGAGCTCTCCTGCACTGTGCCAGACGTGCTGCTTTGCCTACACGATCAGCTTATGACTATTATACAACAGCGTCCTGAGATGTGTTTCAGCATTTGCGTTTTATAGATGGAGCTTAGGACCCTGGCCCGAGGCTGGTGACATCTGTCTGAGCCCAGTGCGTTCTGCCTCACTTTGCTCACAGCGTTCTTGTTTCTTTCTGCTACTAACTATAACGCCTGATGTTTCACTTTGATAAAGCTTTGTAAAGTACTTTGGTAGATTTCATTTTACTGCAGAAACTTTCCTGAACACCCCCAGAAGAAGGTACCTGTCTTCAACTTTCTCCCAGTAAGGTCAGGGACAGTGGGTGGCTGGGTCGGTGGGCAGACACACCACCCATGGTGGCAGGTCACCCCCAAAACTCACACTGAGGGCCTCGTGTTGGAGACGGGAAACTTTTCCTCTGCCCTCTAAGTTTTGTGTTTGGGGGCCTGTGAATAACACTGACAAAAGACAGGTTAGCAAGAGAAGAGACAGAATCTAATTATAATACATACAGGAGTTCAGAGAAAAATGTAACTCAAGGAGGTCGGTAGAGTTTGGGGCTTACGTACCATTTTAACGGGGAAGGGGAGGGGAAGGCAGCCACAGGAAAACAAATGGCTCTTAGGAAAGATAAATGGGCCCTTTTTTCTTTAACATTAATAGATGGGAGCTAGGACAGTTTTGTGCCGATGTCTTTCTGGGTCATGGGTGGTAACAGTCAACCTTCCCTGGTTGCAAAACTTCTGGAGAGGGCATTTATGACAACTGAGTTCTTTTGTGAAGCTCTGCTTTTAGGTTGATAAGGGAGTTCAGGGAAAAAAGCGTCTTCTTAAATGGCTTCAGCTCAAAGTTATTTTTATGCTTCAGGGGCGTGTTCTAGACCCTTTCACCTACATTTTAATAAAAACTTAAAAAAGAACTCTGAATAATGAAGTGGGTGGGCATCGGAGAAGCTCTGGCCCACCCAGTCTCCCAAGATCTGCGCCACTACGCCCTCTCAAAGCAGCCGATGATCCACAGGTCCAGAACGATGAGCTCCCTATATCGTAGGGAAAATCTCCCGCCGCCCCAGGGCTCAGATCAGTGGCAGCTAAGGCTGCCATCCGAGAAATGCTGAGTCATCGGGGCATGTCCCGTGGCAGGGACCACGCCCTCTGCTCCTCTGTATCCCCCGCTGGGCAGAACCCACCACCCCCGTGACCCCAGGGCTGCTCCGTAATAAATGCGGTTGTGTGCGATTTGATTTCTTTGCTGGCCTTTCGGATGGGCCCTGGGAGGACCAGACAGGCACAGCTCTCCTGCCAACGCCCCCTGGCCATGACCCTGGGGCCCGGCAATTTATTAGCAGGCAGGAGCCACACAAGCCCGGTTATCACAGTAACAGCCTTGTCCAGAAACAATGTTGCCTTTCAAATTGTTTTCCGCCTTGGACAGTGGATTTATAAACTGAACTGGTGGCTAGGAACAGAAGTCCCCGCTGCAAAGACTAAACGCCTTGTTCTACGTGGGCCTGGTTTAGTATTATCCCGATAAGATAAACACAGATAATAGCTTGCTGGAGGTTGGGTACTTTTCTATGTAGGTCTCCACGTCTGCGTTTACTTACACACGGGCTGAAATTGGGGGGCTGCTTTTCAGATTAAAGGGAGAAGAAAAAGCCCTTTTTTGAATCTCTTTCCAGAAAGGAAGCTGGGTATAATTAGGTTAGGTTTGTCTCTCATCTAAACAGCTCAGAAATAAACTGGTTTGGTTGCTCCCAAAATGGTGGCCCTAAAACCATTTACAGCGTTTACAGCGTGGTAAACCTTGGTACCTCTCGTTGACAATTGTTGAAGCTCGACGATGCACATATGGGGTTTATTATAGTATTCTCTCCCATCTCGGTGGATGTTTACAAATCTCCATAATAAAAAGGAAAAAAAGGAAAGCAGTTGGGCTGAATAATTGCCGTAGTTTTGTGATGATCATACAGAGTTTTATTATTATGGTAGTCTCCTTTTTGTATATTTGTTTAAAATGATCCACGGTAAAAAAAAAAAAAAAAAAAAAAAAAGAGCAAGATAAACAAGTATTCCGGTTGAAAGGCAGTGTGGCTGGAAACCACTTTCCTCTCATTTATTCATTCAATACATATTTGTGCCATAGATGCTGCTAGGTGCTGGGAAGACAGACGTCTCTGTCCCTGACATTATCCCCACGTACAAACAGTGCTTCAGCGTGCACACCTGGGGGCTCCCCCACAAAGAAAGGGCCCCGCTGGGGGTGGGTCTTTGGGAGGAGACGGAAATCACTCCTGGCGTTGCTGGGATTGTGGGGGGAGAAGAGCAAGAGCGGCTCTGGCCTGGCCTCCTGGGAATCTCTCCAGTCTGTTACTCCCAAGATCCTTGGAGGGGCTCTTATGGGGGGACAGGGCTTGAGGAGGCCCCTGCAACGTGTGCTGGGCCACCCCTTCGCTCATTAATAACAGCTGCCCCTGTGTCCCTCCACTAAGGCTGAAAGATATTTCTAGAAAGTGTCCCATCCTCTCCTTGCCTTGGGGCCGTGCTGTACACTCAGGACAGGTGGCTGTCTATCCCATTTTTAAAGATCCCTGGGGACGGAGCAACCCCGAGATATGGGCTGGCAAGAGCGGCCAGGGCTGTGGATGTCGTCCGGTAGGGACCAGGGACAAAGCCCTCTGTGTTCTCTGTGCACGTGATTCCTCTTAATTGGAGGGGACGGGCAAGTGAAATCCTGGAATCACCAGCTTTCGGGTTTGCCACCTGTGCTCGCCCTTCTGGCGGCTGTTTTCTGAATCTGGGGTTAGGTGGAGGCCCACACCTAAAACTCAGTCCACGGGAAGCCCACAGGGGAGCTGGCCTGCTCAAGAGTGGCAGCTCCGATGCCTTACCTGTGGCCACATGATGGGTTCGAAGCTCTCGGGAGAGGAAGGTTTAGACTCGGTTTCACGTCAACATGCCATCATACCCCCCCGGGGGTGAAGGGACATGATGTTGCTGATGTCTTTGGCAGGAGATGGGCAAGGTTTGGGTCAACATCCTTTTAAAAATTTAAAGTTCATATTTCACGTCCTGTGCTTGTTCTAGTGCATTCTATCAGGACAAGGAGCTTAATTCTGAGTTCGTACGTAGTTTTCTGTCAACAGCTGGGATAGAGAGGTGATTTTAAATCTCAGAATCATAAAGTCATCTCTATCTAATCTTCGAGCAGTGAGGACGAATGCCTCGGAATCCTACAGTTTGAGTGAAACTGAAAATGCCAGGGGGACGTTTGACTATCTATACATACAACAACAAACATCTGGATGTGTTTAGTGGTTTCTGAACATCTCCTGGATACACTAACACAGAAGGTGGCGCTGGGGACTGCCAAGGAAGTGACAGGGAGTCAGAAAGGCACAGTCCCTGCCTGCAGGGTCCTCAGACTCGCGTGAAGGAGACAGGGACAAACAGTCCAAAGCGGGCAAATGACTGAGGGCGAGACAAGGGACGAGAGGTGGGCGGAGCTGATGCCCGAGGGACCGGGCAGAACCCGCAGCCTGAAGTTCCAACCAAGCCCGGAAGTTACGACATGGGGCGGGATGCTAACATTCCATCTCAGTAGCAGGGTTTGGAAACTTTGGAAGAAGTGGCCTTATTTTGCGGTTCTCGTCCAGATGTTTGGCACGGTTTGGGCATTACCCACAGTTCCTTCCAGGAGGCTGAAGACCTGGAATTTCGCCCAAAGAAAGGGAGGCGCGGAGGACGCCAGCCAAGCCTCGGAAGTGGGGCGCTGCGGGGATCAAGAGCAGCTGCTGTCTTCCCGCTGAGGAGGACACACGAGGAAACGGCGCTGGGGGACAGCTTGGAGAGAATGCTGTGGGGCCAGGGAGAGCTCTTTCAGGAGACAGCTAGGAACGTGGTTTAAAGAACACAGACACTTCCCAGGATGAACAGATCACTAGCCAAGCCCGGGGGCACCAATCCAGGCTCTGCACGTTTTCACTAATTTGCAAGCTACTTTAACTCTGTCTTGTTGTGTTCTACTGAGTCCGAGGGTAGGAACCTACAGTTTTTTTCTTTGGTGCCTGGTACCTAGTAGGCCTTCAGATGTTTGAAGCATGTGCTACCTAGGGCAGTGGTTCTCAACCCAGGCGATTTGGCCCCCCAGGGGACATTAGGCAATGTCTGGAGACATTTTTGGTTGTCACAACTGTGGGGAGAGGCTAAGGATGCTGCTAAAACATCCTACAATGCACAGGGCAGACTCATGACAAAGAATCGTCTGTCCAAAAGATCAACGGTGCCGAGTTCTAGAAATCACTTTTGCACACAAGCAGGAAGGATCCATGGGAGAGCATGTGAATTCCTCTTTCCCAGGGAATTTTAAGAATGGATTCCATCTGTCCTTGTGGGCTCGGGAGTCTGGGATGAACAAAGGCGACTTTAACGGGCTGCTTGATCCCTTGAGCTCCCCTACTGCCCCGTCACCAGACACCGGGGCTGTGGGTCGCCGTGTCTGTGCCATGACTGCCTCTTCCTCCCACTTGGATTGATTTCACAGGCTCTTCCTGAAATATTAGGGGGTTTCCATCAGGAGTGGCTCCCTTCCAAACCATAAGGCAATGAAAAGTCCCTCCCGTGGGACTGATGTTCTGCTGTGTATATGCCTCAGGAGGGAGAAAGACAACGACCTAAACCCTGTGCATCAAAGTCAAATCCCTCTAGACTCAGGTTCCAACTTGCAGGAACTTTTACAGCCAAGTCATGATACACAAGGCTGATGGCTGTTAATTATAGCAGTCCTGTGAGGGAGAGAGACGGGAGGACGATTATAACGAGGACATGCAATAAGCAAAAGAGGTGCCTTTGGAGGGACCTCTTCCTTCCTGAGTGATGGTAACAGCAGGGACGACACCCCACAGGTGTGTCACCCACATTCTCTGTCTTGACAACAGGCCCATGAAGCACATAGAGGAAGGTTTCCTACCCCCACTTTTCTGATGAACTGAAGTGGTCTTTCTAAGGTCAAAGTCCAGACAGACTTACTCCTTAAATTCTTTTCGGAAAGCTGTCACATCCTTTGCCAACCAAGGTCGACTCAGGGTTTTAGGAAACCAAGCCACTAGAGTGAGTATAGGAAAGGTTTAGCTGCCTTCAACCTCTGTCTCTCATTGGGAGAGGCTTAGAAATTAATTTCTCTGTGTGGTGAGCCCGAAAACAGAGGTACCCGCCTCGTAATAGCAAAAGCTCTGATTGTTACTGTAGAGTACCTGCTATTTGCCAAACACCGTACCAAGCATTTTATACATATTACCTCACTAGTTCATTTAATCTCCCTACGACGGATATACTGTTATTCCCAAATTGACAGATGAGGAAACCGAGACATAGAGATCTTGAGTGACTTGTTCAAGGCCACACAGCTGGGACAAAGCAAGAGCTTCGACTTGGACCCAGGAAGTCTGGTTTCAGGGTCCCTGCCTGTAACAGGTGCTGGGCTCCTCCCTGAAGGGTAGTTCCCCAATTCTTTTGTTATTGAGACCAAACAAGACAAGGTAGCAGATACCTTCGCAGGCCCCAAGGAATTACAGGGAAGATGAAGACACACGTTGGCAAAGCCCCGGGTGGTTGGTAAAGCATTTTTCTCCACTGCGCTTTCTGGTGGGTCCTGCAGGGCCCTGAACTTGATGGTAGACTCTACACATGAAGTAACACGGTCACAAAAGAAGCCGAAGTACCATCTCTGTGCCTTGTGTCCAAGAAGAACCAGTGAATCAGCCACGAAAGACCAAGAGCGTGAAGGTTACATCTCATACCTTAGCATGACCTGGGGGAACCCTCCTCCCCTCTCAGGCCACGTGGCTCCATTCTGAACTCCGGGGATCAGGCTGTGACCCTACCATGGGCGATGGGCACAGTTCCTTCTCTCTGGTCACAGTGACTGGTCCTGGGGACAATATGTGGCCCATGTTGGTCTAATCAGACTCCAAGAGAACTATTGTAAAGAGATGGTCTGTTTCTGTTGGACTTGAACCTGGGAGGGGATATGGTTAGAGCTGTGAGCAGGAAGTTATCCTGCCACCACATGGGACCTGGGAATAAACCAAGCCTATGCCAAAGACAGCAGAGCTGAGAGAGGAAAAACATAAGCAAAGACTTGATGATACAGTTTGAGCCCCTGGACCAAACTGTGCCTGAAGCCAGCATCCCTGGACTCTTCAACTCTGTGAACCAATAAATTCTCCTTTCAGCTTAGGACAATATGAATGGTATTTCTGTATCTTGCAAATGATATAAATGAAAACTAAAAACATGTCATTAAAAGAGTGGCAGAAGTACACCATACCGGCTGGGATCAGAGTAAGAGGCTGGTCATCGAGGTCCTGTGTTCCCTCTTCTCCCACCTTTATCTTTTTTTTTTTTTAATTTCAGTAGATTTAGGGGTACAAGTGGTTTTTGGTTACATGTCCCTCACCTTTATCTTAAAGGAGAATGTAAACTTTTGGAGAGCGCAGGAAATGTGGTTGAATGTGTTGAATGTTCCGTATTGATAAGCACAGCTGGTTGTCTGTGAATGTCACGAGTAAACTCGTAGAATTGGTTTCCGTGTGAGTTATTCACCCAACTGCATCAACACTCTCATCCACAGACACATTGTACTACTGACACCAGCTGGCCATTTGCCATTATGGGATCTGGGTGACAGCCTGGATGGATAAGGATGGACGGGCTGGCCCATCTCCTCTACCCGACGGTCAACATAAAAGGTCAACATGAAAGGTCTGCTGCCCCAGCAGACACAGGGCTACCTAACAACAGCCTAGGCTCGACTATGTGCATCTTCCAAGCACAAGCGCTATGGCAACAATCTTTTGCTTGGACTAGTTACTTACTTTATAAATCCTGGATTAAGACCCTCCAAACAGGCCACGCCTGTAATTCTAGCACTCTGGGAGGCCAAGGTGGGAGGATCACTTGAGGTCAGGAGTTCGAAACCAGCCTGAATAAGAGCGAGACTCTGTCTCTACAAACAAAAAGAAAAATTAGCCAGGTGCAGTGGCGAATGCCTGTAGCCCCAGCTACTTGGGAGGCTGAGGCAGGAGGATTGCTTGAGCCCAGGAGCTTGAGGTTGCAGTGAGCTGAGGGTGACGCCACGGCACTCTACCCAGGGCGACAGATCAAGACTCTGTCTCAAATAAAATAAAATAAAATAAAACCATCCAAACAGAGAGTAAAGATCAAGCAAGTGTCCCTTCCTCCCAATGATTCTATTCTCTGTATATTTTTCTCTGATTTCATAGCCCTCGGAAAACTCTCAGCAATTTTCTGGTCCCCTAAGTACATGGTTGCCAGCTCTCTGCCTTCCCTGGGAAGTCTAATTTAAGTGCCAGCGACCAACCGGCCACGCGGAGCCTCAGGTGTTGGTGAGCTGCTAGCATTGGCAAACAGCTGCCTGCGACACCCTGGCTTTCACATGAGGGGTGTCATTGTGTTTGCTTTCCTACTGATTGAATTCCTCACATCTCATTTGTCCACTTCCCTGAAACAATCTTTTTTGGATGCATTTAGAAACCTGAGTCTCTGTGGTCTGTCTGGACTGGTTTCTATCTGCAGAGAAGGAGAGTTCACTTGTCGAGGGCAAAGACAAATGGGTTGTTGTGCAGACATTACAGCATCCTTCGGTTTCTGTCCCATGGATTTCTTCAGTCCCCTCTGGATTCCTCCCAGGAGGACTCTGTTCCCCCTGGAAGCTCCCGAAGGAGCACATGGGCAAACCTTGCCAAATCTGTCATGTTCCTAAAGGATTCTCAATGCTCGGAGAACACTCTGGCAAAACAGAGAGCTCGAGAAACACACTGCAAGCTCAAAGGGTAGTGGCAACACAAACAATTCCTGAGCCTATTGGTAAACAGACCCGAAGACGGCAAGTGAATCCAGCTTGTTCACTCTTGCCTGTCAGACAGAATTTAATACCATCCTGTTTCTGTTTTTCCTCCCTCCATGACCCAAGTTAGAGCTTGCTTAATTTCTGTTTACAGTGTGAGTCTCGCGGGGAAGGAGAGGGAGAGGTCTGGCCAGAGGGAGGGAGAGGACTCAGCTTCCCAGGGGCAGCTCACTGTGGAATAGTGGTTCTCACCCCATCCGCCCAGCGGTTACTGGTTGTCCCGGCCCAACCCAATTAAACGAGAAGCGCTGCGGGAAAGAGCCTGGGCATCCGATCCCAACGTGCAGCCGAGGGTTAGAGCCACTGCTCTGGAGCCACGCTCTGCCCAACACAGCAGCCACGGGCCACGTGTGGCTGTCGAGCACCTGAGATACGGTGAATCCAAACTGAGATGTGCTGTAAAGAGAAAACGCACACTGGATTTCTAGGAGTTACTAACAGTATGAGAAAGAGAAGGTAAACTATCTCATTAACAATTTTGTTATGTTGATTACAACTGAAACAACGACCTATCCTAGGTGAGAAAACATACATGTGCAGGAGCAGGGAAACGCGGGTGGTGCTGTAGGGCTGATGGGAAGCAAAATGGGATCACCCAGGCAGGAGAAGGACTGAAGAACTCAGGAGTCTTCAAGCAACTCTCTTTTTTTTTTGAGACAGGGTCTTGCTCTGTGGCCTGGGCTAGAGTGCCGTGGCGTCAGATTAGCTCACTGCAACCTCCAACTCCTGGGCTCCAGCAATCCTCCTGGCTCAGCCTCCCGAGTAGCTGGGACTACAGGTATGTGCCACTACCTCTGGCTAATTTTTCTATTTTTTGTAGAGACAGGATCTTGCTCTTGCTCAGGATGGTTTCAAACTCCTGGCCTTAAGTGATCCTCCAACCCCAGGCTCCCAAAGTGGTAGGATTATAGGAGTGAGCCACTGCATCTGGCCTATTATCACTAAGTCAGGATTCACTTTCTCTCCACCAAAGAGAAAATGGTTTGGAAGGCAAAGCTTATGGCATAGATTAATCATCTCCAAACAAAAGTCCAAGTCCAACCCTGAAGCCTCTTTTTAGCCATTCTTCTCAAGCATAACAAAAAATATTCTTGAAGTTCAACCAGTTTAAATGATAAAGGTTTCATCAATAAGAGGCAAGTCAATAAAATTTAAAGATAAACACATAATCAATTATAATCTCTGCAAAATAACTACCAAGTAATAATTTTGTGCCAGATACAGTGCTCAATTTGCTTTCCAAGCCCAGTATATGGGAACAGTCTGCCCCATCCTGGTTCCTTGGGCCACCTGCCCTGCATCCCAGCTGAGCAGCCCCTGCAATCCTCATATGTGACGGTTAATTTTATGTGTCAACTTGACCGGACTACAGGGTGCCCAGATATGTGGTCATGCATCCTGGGTGTTTCTGTGAGGGTTTCTGGCATAGACAAGCATTTTAGTCGGTAAAGCAGAGTGCCTTCCTGAATCTGGGAGGGTCTCCCTCATCTAAGCAAGTTGAAGGCCTGAATAGAACAAAAAGACTGATCTTCCCTGGAGTAAGAAAAAATTCTCCAGCAGACTGCCTTCGAACTGGAACTGTACCATCAACTCTCCTGGGTCTTGAGTCTGCTGACCCACGTGGTGGATTTGGCTCACTAGTCTCTAGAATTATGTGAACCAATTCCTCATAATAAATCTCATTTTGTGTATATATATGCATCCTATTGGTTCTACTTCTCCAAAGGACCCTGACCGATACATCGTGACAGTCCTACCGTCCTTCTGCATCCTATCACCACATCTTCTAACATCAGGGATGGTCTTGGCATCCCCCAGCCCCCAGGAGGAAGGGCTTGGTTTCTTGCCCATGGTGGCTGGATCCATGGCTGCTACAGTGCCCAGCTTCTCCCACCGAACCCACAGCAGCTGCCTGGACGGATGGGTGATGCAACTCAGGGAGGTGGGCCTGGACCAAAGCAGCAGGAGATGGAAGCAGGAGCAGGAAGCATCAGACAAATTGCTATCCTTTCGACTACAACCCCTCTGCCCCTTCTGTTCAGTCTCTTTGAGGATGTCCTTCCACCCGTGCCTGAGCACCAGGACTGGTTTGTTTTGAGAGGCTCTGGCCGTCTTGATGATGTGCCTCCCACTTACTTTCCTGCCTTCCTGTGCTGTTCACTTCCTTTTCCCTTCACTCTTGCCTCTCTGCAGTGCACCTCCTCATAAATCAGCGTGTAAAGTTTGCCTTTGACTCTGTTTTCCGAGAAATCTGGAACGTGAAGACGCTCAGCCTTTTTCTTTTAAAATTAACTTGCCCGATCGGTAAAGAACTAAGCTCTCTCTCTTGTTTGATAGGGGTGCCCACCAACTGGACCAGGAGTGGATACCTGCCCCAAGGTGACCTGATACACAGGCTGGTCTCTGACCTGTTGGGATGGTCTCTCCCTGAACAGAGCTGAGCCAAGCCCAGTATCTCCCTTTCTCACTTAGCTAAAATTTAACAGAGAGATATATTCAATGCACAGTGGTTGTTGAGCAAAGAAATTATATAGATCAATTGCCTTATGGAGCCATGCATACAAAGCAAAGGAAGTAGGTGAATATGTATGTGCGTGTGAGTGTGAGAAAGAGAGAGAGAGAGAATGAGAATGAGAATGAATGACTTTCCAGGCTCAATTTCAGTTGCTCATGAGACTGCAGATTTTCTGGCCCCTAATTTCCTGCATCCTTTCAATGAATGTCCCTTTCCACTTGAACTAGCTTCTGCTCAACCTGAACTTAATTCTTTTATAAATAATCTGCTTTTCCTACCTGGATGGTTTTGTGACAATTATATGTCTTTGTAATTTAAAAGTTTTTTCAGGATATGTCAAATTACAATTTTCTTTCATTAAATCCAGCTAAAATGTGGTGAGTTCTACCCTCAGATTTCCACCCACCTCAGGTTCCAGAAATTTTATTTTTATTTATAACTGTGATTGTTGCTCCTATTCGCATTGACCCAGCTGCTCTTTTGGGAACATGTAGAAGTTTCTGGGTCATCTGTTCTGCCAACCACACTTACTGTTTCCCCTGTCTCTTTTTTTATCGTATACAGGGAGAACGTAATCACTTTTCTTTCATAGGCTTGTATGTTTTTTTCTGCAATGTCAGTACTGTTCTTATTTTCTGCCAGTGACTTTCTATTCTGGTACCATGATTTCAGTTCCCTTTTGGTTTTCATTGTCTTTTTTTTTAATCTACCCACCTTTGCTTTTCCCTTGATTTTTTTTTTTTTTTTTTTTTTTTTTTTTTTTTTTTGAATCATATCCTGTTATTCTTTCATCCTGGCTATGGTTGGAATGTATGTGTCCCTCCAAAATTCGTATGTTGGAACCTAAGACCCAGTGTGATAGTATTAAGATGTGAGGCCTTTTGAGAAGTGAATAAGTCACAAAGGGTGGAGCCTCATGAATGGGATTCGTGCTCTTGTGAAAGAAGTCGAGGTCTATTTCTCTTTCACCCTCGGGTGCCTTCTGCCACGTGAGGATGCAACAGGTGCTGTCTACGGAGCAGCGAGCAAGCCCTTCCCTAGACACCGAACCTGCTGGTGCCTTCTAGACTTTCCAGGCTCTAGAATTGTGAGACATACATTTAAACTATTTAAAAAATCATCTAGTCTATGGTATTTTGTTATAGCAGCACAAACGAACTAAGACAATCTCCATGTAGTAAATCTTATAAATTACTGCTCTTATTTCTAAGAACCCACACAGTGTCTTCCTAGATTATTTAAGACTATCAGTAACACAGGCAGACAAATGGTTTTTCTTCATCCAGCTGCAGTGCCTTTAGAATCAGGGTAAATTCTTCCCAGATATTGCTGTCTTAGTTTTCAACACTGTTGAAAGTTTTCATCATTTTATGTCTTCACACAGGGCTTCTAGCAAGATGCTATTTTAAACCAAACGTTCCAAAGTGATGGTCCTAGAACACAAATCCAATCGCATACCCTCTCTTCCTTTTAAAGCCCTTTCGTGGCTCTGCTTTGCTTCTGAGACAGGATTGTAAGATCTTCCCACAGCATACAGACAAGGCCTCTGATGACACGGGTCCTGCCCACCTTTGCAGCCTCACTCCTTCCTCCTTCCCCACCTGCCTGCCTAATTCCCACACAACCCTCAGGGCTCAGCGTGGCTGCCTAAGGCAGATACTACACTTCGTTCCCTATGTCCATTCCTCTACAGGAAAAGAATCCCTGCCTGCTGGCTGGAAACATGGCTGCTTGGAATAAAAACAGCCCCTAGTGCAGCTAAATGAGACCCGGTGATGAAGCTTCTGGCCAAGGAAATGAGGAGGGGAAGAGATGGGTGCAGCTTCTCGACTGGTCGGTCCCCACTATTTGGGACACGGAAGTGATGGCTGGGTGCCATCTTGGACCACAGAGCTGGAGATGATGGAGTGGAAATCTAGACACATTTTAAGTCACACATGACCAAGGTTTCACCATACTTAATTCTAGGTGAGAGAGAAACAACTTTCTATTTATGCCACTGTGAATTTGGGTTCTGTTTCAGAGAGCCAATCCACATTCTAAATAATACAGAATTGGCCTTGCAATTACCAAAACCTAAACATGGGGCAGAGGCTTGGTGGGAGCACTCAGACCGCAGGTGAAGAGGACAGAGGGACACTCAGGCCACGAAGCCAGAGATTCTCATGAGGGTGAGCGACCACCTGGGTGAGATCCCGTCTGCTCACACCTTGGATGGCCACAGCTCCAGGGATAATGGTGGGGAAAATTCAGATGCTTGGCACATGTAGACCGCTTCTTTCAGCTTTTAGAAAATTCCCATGAAAGACACGAACAGCCAGAAATGGAAAGGAATATACCTGTGTGAGAAAGGCATCTTTGTCTGTATCCTGCATTCTAAATTGATGGGGGAGGCCTATAATTTGAGAAAATGCTTAGTAGGGGACTAGACTGGTGTCCCACCCCGCAAGGGCTGCCGGCAGAGATGGGACCAAGAGTGTTGCCTTCTCATCAAAGCACGTTTGTTTCAGATGCCTTGAAGTCGTTGTCATTGAGTTGAGAGTGAGCAGAAGGCCGCAGCAGAGGCCCCTACAGAAAGGCAGGCAAGCAGGGGAGAGGCTCCCAGGACGTGTGACATTAAGTGGCATTTTTGTCCCTGCTATCTTCTGCCGAGTCCAGGACCTGCCTGCCTATCTGAGCGGGCCTGCCCGGGAGAACTCAGCAGACTGTGCCGGACACTGTCGGTTCTTTCCTAAAAGCTCGAGGCCAGTTCTCGCTGGATCTTGAAAGACCAAAGGCAAAGCAACAACAAAAGTCAGCCTTTTTGCTTTTGTGAAAGCTTCTTCTGAGTTTCAGCTTAAAAAGCGTTTCCTGGTAGAGAGTAATCTAAAGGGCAGTACGGACAGAACATCTGCAGGATGTCTTGGATCCCCCTAAAATCTTGGATGGCCCTACCAGAAAGCAGCGTTTGAGAGTTTTGAGTTTTCGATCTGCTTAGAAAGATTTCCAACGCTTTGCTGGGTGACACGAGGAACTTTCCAGAGAGCTTAGAGGTAATCCTGCTCTGGAAAGCTGTGGCACTTCCTCATTTCTCCCTCTACAAAGACTCTTGGTCAAAGGATAAGCTTTCGTGTATTTTACTAAACCACAGAGAGGAAAAAAAATTGAATTTTTTATCTTGAAAGTCTACACCACGGGGCAGAGTGGAGATACCATCAGCAGCAGGATGGGGCAGGCCAGGAGAATCCAGGGCCGGGCAAGACACGGGGAGAGGTGAGGTCATTCGGCATGGGGAAGGGATTTAAGTCAAGATTCTGGAGTGACGGGGCAATGGAAACATCAGCAGTAACGAGGAAGGACGCAGAAGGAGCTCAAGACGCAGGAGTCTCACCTGGGCAGTCTTAAGGGTCCAGGTAAAGGGGAGGGCCGACAGGAAGCAGCAGGTTCAAGCAGGCAGCACGCGGCACTGGGGCCTGGGGTGATGAGACTTAGCCCACGGAGAGTGGGGGGCCTGGGGGGCTTCTGTATCCACAGACCAGGGGCATAATGGGGTCAGAGGCCAGGACTAGAGAATTAGGAGCCAGAGACCTGCAGCCTAGGGCACAAACCGGGTAACAAGGTGGGAGCCCCGCACAGGGGGTGTGAGGGGGGCTCACCTGGACGGAGGTGTGCACTCTCCGGCTGGAGTATAGTTTCCCAGGGTAAGCAGCAGGCCCACCCCGTTGTCCTGGAGAAAGTGGGGATCATGAACCGCCCTTCTCTGAACGAGATTAGAATGGCCAGGTCCACGGGGTGGAGCCCAAAGCGTTCTCATGCTTTGCCCTTAACCAAAGGGCTTTGCCCTTAATCAAACTCCCCTTCATCCTCCTCCTCCCCCTTGACTGGAGCCTCACTCTCCGTGAAAGGTCCTTTATATCCACCTAGCTGTGCAAATCCAAGAGATTCGGGGGAGAGTTTCTAGTTGTTCTCATCTCTTCTCTCTAATTGGACCCCAAGTCCTACTGATTTTACTTATTAAATAGTGAAATCAAATCCTTCCCCTCATAGTTCGTGTATCGCTGCCATCATCTGATGGTGACAATAACAGCTGTGACTTCCCTCATTCCAGGCCTGTGCTGGACACTTCCCAGGTGCCCTCTCACTTAGTCCCCCAACACCGTGAACGGGGAACAATAAGTATCCCCATTACACAGATTTAAAAAAGCAAACTGAGGCACAGAGAAATTAAGAACCATTTCAGAGCATACCCCACTGGTAAATAGTGGATTCAGGGACCTCAGATGTAGACTGAGAGTCCACCACAAAGGCTGTGCATAGACAATATTTAATAACAGCCAAGAAGGAAGAAGGCAGATGAAGAAACAACCGTAAACGCCCACAGCCCTGCTGTAGAGTGTCAGCCTCCGCCTCGTGTTGTGTGTCTGCTACGTACCAGGTGCCACCCAAGAGCTCTCCTTTCACTTTTATTTACTCAAAGAAAATCCCATTTAACAGATGAGAAAACTGAGGCTTCATGAAGAGGAAGACCTTGAGTTTGAACACTGTCTGTGTTTAGCTTTCTCGGTAAAGACCAGAGAACAGCAGCCCACTGTGATCATGGGGCTGGAGGGAAGACAGGTGGCAGAGTCTGCAGGTGTTCACTTTCTGTGGCTGCCCCAGTTTCAGATCCGGCTGCACGGAGCTGTTCACCTGCCTGGTCGAAGAGGGAATGTGGCTGCATTTGTGAGGCCAATAGTGAGAGGTTCATGTGGTTAAACAACAATGGATAGAAAAGTCTGGAATCCCAGATCTATATGTGTATATATTCAAAGCCACTTCACCTTGGATCCGTGTAGCCCCTTCATGCTCACTTTTTCTCCCCTGATTTCTTTCTACTCTTTCTCATGCAGGGCCAGCTCCATGGGTTTATGAGCAGTGCAGGTCACGGGGCCTGCGGTCAGGAGGTCAAGGTCAGGTGCACGCACCCCATGCACCCAGCCACGGAGTGAAGCCCTGGAGCCCGTGAGGGTCTCATCCTTCCCGGAAGGACCACTTTGCTCAAGGGCATAGTATTAAAAGGCAAACAAAACACACCATGACAAAGTTCCATAAAAAAACAAATTACCATAGGATTCAGCAATGGGTATATATTACCATTGGATTACCAAATTACCATAGGATTCTTCTGGGTATATACCCCAAAAGAATTGAAAGCAGGGTCTTGAAGAGATATTCAGACACTCATGTTCGTAGGTAGTATTGTTTGTAATAGCTAAAAAGTAAAACCACCCAGTGTCCACGGACGGATGAATGGATCAACAACACATGGTGTGTATCCATGCAACGGAATATTAGCCAGCCTTAAGGGAATTCTGACACATGCTACAACGTGGATGAACCTTACAGCCGTCCTCAAACTACGGCCCATGGGTCACATGCGGCCCGACGAAGACATTTATCCGGCCCGCCAGGTGTTTTTGCTGCCACTGCCTGTCCTGTTTAGCAGCCAACTCGTCCCAGGCCCACAGTGCGCACTCTCCAACGGTCTGAGGGACAGTGAACTGGCCCCCTGTTTAAAAAGTTTGAGGACCCCTGAATTATACTAAGTGAAACAAGCCAATCACAAAAGGACAAATATCATGGGATTCCTCTTATACGAAGTCCCTAGAGGAGTCAAATGCGTAGAGACAGAAAGTAGAATGGCGGTTGCTGGGGCTGGGGAGTTAATATGTGATGATTGATGCATGCGTGATATAAAATGTGCCACCTTCGCCATCCTTACGTGCACAGGTGGGTAGTATGAATAAACACCTGGCTCCCGCCTTCCTTCTCCCCGAGCCCCCCTTGTCCGTGCAGGGCGCCTCTGCCATCCGACCTGCAGGCGTGAGGTCATGCCCACGGGGGAGGTGGGTGGAGGCCCCGAGAGCAGCTGGCCTGGGCAGGGCCCCCGGCGCCCAGTTCTGCAGAGAATGACAACTTGACGCCCTATCTGATGGAATCACACCGAAGAAAGGAAACGCGTCTTTTAAGAACAAGCAGGAGGCAGATGACTGAAGTCCCAAAGAATGCTGTGGTTGAACCTTTTTGTTGTTGTTGTTTGTTTTCTGGCACAATCTGTCTCTGTGACTGAGCCGAGTGCCGTGTTCCCCGTGACAAAGGCCTCTTTCTTACGACAGTTTAATAGCTCCCATGCGGGGAACAGCCCGACTCTCCCATGGGCCGGCGTCTACGCAGCCTCGAAGGGAGGGAGAGAAGGGCCGTGCTTTTCCCCATCGTGGTCCAGACCCAGCTGAGAGAGACCTGGGGTGCAGGGGGGAGCAAAACCCCAAATTTCAACCCCCTCCTGCTGAAACAAAAAACAAAAGCTACCAGGGGTGTGGAAAACAAAATGCATCTGCACAGAGAAGAGCATGGACAAGAGTGTGGCCCCGGGGTTTTGTGTCAACTGCGAGAGGGAGTGGAGAGAGCTAAGGAGGGACTCTTGCTCACAGTCCTGGAGGACAGACGTCAAAATCAAGGTGTGGGCGGGGCCATACACCCCCAACGCCCCCTGGGAGGACGTGTCCTTGGCTGTCCCAGTAATCTGCAGCATTCCGTGGCTTATAGATGCGTCACTCTGGTCTCTGCCTCCCTTGTCATGTGGCTATCTTCCCTCCATTCTCTGTGTCGCCACGGGGCATTATCCCGTGTGTGTGTGTGTGTGTGTGTGTATATGTGTGTGTGTATGTGTTCTTGTCTTAAAAGGGCACACAAACCTGTTGGATTTGAGGCCCACCCTAATCCAGTATGAACTGATCTTAACAAATAATATCTGCAAAGACCCTACTGCCAAATAAGGTTACACTCACAGGTGCCAGGAGTTAGGACTTCCACACCCCTTTCTAGGGTGCATGATTCCTCTAGAACTCCTTATTCTGGAACTTACGGGACAGGAAACCCTTGCTCGGGACCTCCGTCCTCCCCAAGGACACTGTGCATTTGCTCTCCAGCACTGAGGCCGACTCAGGACATAAAGGCCACCAGACTGTCCCAGTGCCACCTCTTTGGAGCCTTCCCTTCCCTGGGCATGTCACTGCACAGAGGTGTCTGGCGAGGGTTCCTGTTCTTCCCTCCGCAACAAACATCTGGATCAATGCTCAAAACCCTCTTTAACATAAATATTTGGCTCAGGTAAAGGCCAGCTAGAAAATCTTTGTTTCTCACCAAGGGATTTTTACACATGCTTCCGTTTCCCAGAACACCAAAGGAGACATGATTTTTAAGGCACATCTGACAATCAAATCAGAGCTTCTACCGCCCGTGTTCCAAGTATTCACAGCGGGAGAGTAGAGAGTCCTCACAACTCAGAGTTGATCGAATCAGAACTTCTGTGGCCTATTTCTTTCTTCTTTTTTTTTTTTTATAACTGAGCTGACCTCAACTCCCGCACCACTTTGGGGACAGTTTTTACTTTTATGGTCACAGCAGGTGCATCGCTTGGGAGGCAGAAGAGCAGAGTAGAAGAGGCACAGGCTCTGGAGCCAGCTGCGCGGGCTCAGGTCCCACCTCTGTCCCTTACTGTGTGCGCTTGGGGCCCATCCTCCATCCGTGATCTGGGGTTGGTAACGTCTCCCTCCTGGGCGGCTTTAAGGGTTCCATAAGGCACGTGAATGCCAACGAGCAGGGGTCTCCGCGTGGAAGGCACACAGCACACGTCAGCTTCCGTGACTGTTCCGTGACCACCGGCAGCTGGCTGAGGTGACAAATTCACAGGCTTCTGAATCGGATGGATGCAGGTCAAATCCTGAATCTGCCCCTGGCAGGAAGAATGGCCTCTGAGAAGTTTCCCAGCCTGCCCAGGCCCTGTAGCTACCTGTCTATACAGGGACCGCAGTGAGGACAGAGCGATGCATGTGAGCAGCCCCTCAGTGGCACGCGTCCCTGTGAGTGTCACACCGATGCTCCGGAGCTGCCGTTCCACCAAGCAAAACAGTTTCAAATGAAGACCCTTCCCTCCCCCGGACTAAGCCACACCTGCAGCTCCCTTCCAGGTGCCGAGAGCTCCCTAACGGGCTGTCCTGGGGGACAGACTTGCTTTCTTCCCCGAGTTGCTTGTCACAAGCTGTTGGGGAGGACGGACAGGGTGGTAACGGGGACAGAGGAGGGAGAAGCAGCATGTGTCATCTCCAGTGCCCGGGAGGCCACAAAGAAACCACACTGCCGCTCTCAAAGAGCTGTGCGGGCCCGTCCCTCCCCTGCAGCCTGCTCCAGGCTAACAGAGTGGACGTTGTGTCGATAGGGCTTCCCGTGCCAAGATGGCCAACCCCTGTCGCCAGGGACTTGGGTGGGGGTGGCTGGGGGCGGCGGGGGAGGCGAAAGGGGCTGCGGCATAAAGGGCCCCTTGTGCGGCTCCTGGGGTGGGGCGCGGCTGCTCGGCAGAGAGGGGAGGGCAGCACGGCCACCTCCCTCCGCGCCCTGAGAGGGTGACTTGTGTGGGTGGATCGGAGGGGCCCGCAAGTGACTCCAGGGAACTGGAGGAGCAGAAGGGAAGCAGCTCATACCATCTGGAGGGGCTGCCTGTCATGAAGTCACCTGCAGGACTCCAAGCAGGCCACCCACGATCCCAGTGCAGAGCCGACTGCATGCAGCCGGGTCCCGGGTCCACGAAGAGAACAGAGGCGGCCCAGGCTCCGCTCTCAGTGAGGACGCAGGACACAGAGGAGCATACCCCACACAACGAAGGCCGAGGACACTGACTGCTGGACTGGGTGGCAACACCAGCCTGGGAGGGTCGCAGGGGAAAGAGAGGAAAGGATGCCGCAGCCAGTGTCCTGCAAGGAGCCCGAGAAACACGACGGCAGAAGCAACGTGAGAGTGGAGCAGCCCTACACACCCCCGTTCCCGGACCCGGGCTCCCTGCAGACAGTTCTTCTTCTGGGTGGGCAGGGGCTGGGGAGCTCTCGTCCTGCAGCCTGGGTGGGAACAGAAGGACGGGGCTGGCCAACGACCTGCAGTACCCGAGATGGGTGGGCCAGGAAGCAAAACAGGAAGTACGTCAGATACAGCCCTACTATGTGCCGGGCTCTGTTCCCGGTACTTTTAATAAACTCAGTTAATTATCGGAACACTCCATTGAGGTAGACACTATTATTCTCATTTTGCAGATTAGGAAACCGAGGCACAGAAGAAAAGCAACCCATCAAGGTCTCCGGGTGAGTTAATGGTATAGCCAGGATTGAACCAGGCGGTCAAGCCGCAGAGCCCACGCCTTTCAACACATTCTACAGTGATGGAAACTAACAAGAAGCCAGACCCACCCAGGCCCCCCATCCTGCCTGGCCGTGTCACCCCACAGGCCCTGGTAAAGAGGCGGGCTCTGGGGCCAGAGACCTGGGCCCAGGCTTGGCTACTGCACTTACTAGCCACAGGACCATAGACGAGGTACCAGTGCCTCAGTTTTCTGGGTCTGTAAAATGGGGCTGCGCTTGAGTCCACGTGTGATGACGATTCAGCGAGAGAATGAAGGTAAAGGACAGGACAGTGCACACAGCAAGCACTCAAGGGAGACCCCCTACAACTACAGTACAACATACAGCATTATTGCGGTTCCAGGACTGGGACACAGGATACTGCCCCAAAGAGCTTGTGCTCTGACACTTCTGTGTTTGAGAAACAGAACTTTAGAGGTTAAAATAAACTCTTGGTTTAATCTGGTTCATTTTATGTTGGAGTATAAAGTGATTTTGAAACTCCATTCCCTTCCTCAAAAAGTTAAACACACAGTTACTGTATGACCCAGAAATCCCACTGCTAGGCATGTACTTACAAGAAATGAAAACACATGTCCACTCAAAACTTGTTCACAAGTGATCATAGCACCACGGATCTTTAGTGCATCGTGAGGAGGGCTGGGCTTTACGGGGTGCCACCAGCCCCGCGTGTGAGTACCTGTATGCAGTGGGGCGCAGTACCCTTCCCTGTGTGTCAGGACCTGCTTTCTTCTGGGCCTCGGGAACAGATGGACAAACACCCGGAGTGGCCTATGTCACTGTTCCTTGACTTCTCTCGGATCACCCCCCAAATCTCACATTGGACAAACGAGCATTTCATGTGTGTTTGTGTCAAAGCGTACACCCTGTAACTCACATGTACATTAAAAAATAATTTTCTTTTTCCCTCTGATACTATCCTGTCCTGGAGCCCCCATCTCCATACAGGCCCCAGGAAAAAAAAAATGGGTCAATTCAAAGGAATTTAGTCTTTCCCAGTATCAAATTCTTTTCCAAGCTACATGGTTCTTTTTTTGGATAACACTTAGGAATTGGTGAGTCAAGATCCCCCCTGAGGCTGTGGCTTCCCTCTCCTTGTCCTCCTCCACTCCCAGGGGCTTCTGCATGCAGGGAAAGATGACAGGGAAACACAACACCAAGGAACACATTTGAAAAATATGTCATCCCAATTTAGAGAAACTGGATTTTCAGCACAGATTAAAGCACAGCAGCAGAATCAACCGGACAGTCCCCATCGTCTCGCTGCACTGTCCAGTGGAGTTCAGACTGACCTATTTGCATCAACAACATAATTACACACAAGTATTATTGCACAAGGGTTTCCTATTGTTTCCCTGGATTTGATCTGGAGAGGGAGGGAGGGAGGAGAAAGTAAGTTCTTCCCTGGAAGGTGGAAAGGACTTTGTTTTATCCTGTGTGGATGAGCTAATTTTTGGAGGTAAATACACTCTCTAGGAGAGTGACAGCTCACAAAAGGATTGATTGCCCACGGTGCTATGATAGCATCATCCCTTCCATGCCTTTACAGACAAAGCCAGACTAGGACTGAGCAGTTTCTCATGGACAATCTCAGGTGGCAGGAAATCAAGTCATCCATCCACCCATCTGTCCCTTCAATCTAGAGACTCACAAGCTCCACACGCCACGATGGGTGCATTTCTCAGGCAGATTGCTGGTAAGTTCCAGATTCTCCTCTGCACCGTCTGGAGAGTTACCAGGTCTCCAGGTGCCAAGGAGACTGCATTCGTCTGCACAGACCTGGGCATATGGAGCACAGAGTCTCCGAGGGGAAGCTCCTGTCCCCCGACAGGATCACTCAAACGAAAACCCGGGATGTGCAGCTCCCATGCAGATCGGGGAGATGCGAATGCAGGGACTGGTCACATCTTATTGGCAAAATGCTGCCACTATTTTTTTTCTGTAAACTGCTTCTCCTGATGGGAGCTCAAAAAGCATCATCATAAAAAACCCCAGGAAGGAAGGAGAGAGAAGGAGAGAGAAGGAAAGAGAGCGGCCGCGGGAGACAAGATTGCCTGGGTTTGGCTGGGGACTCTGGAGATGGGGCCTGTCGACCCTGAAGATTCGTTTCTCCCCGTTCACTTCCCGGCCCCAATCCCACCTGGCTTCTTTTATTTGAGCTCTTTCTACTGCAATGCATGAAATAGACCATTTCCCAAAATCTTGCTCAAAAGCTCTGAGGTGTTTGTTCCACGCACGGGAGGGATGAGGTTCAAGTGGGACAAGGGAAACAATGACAAGAAAGCGGTGGCAGGGAGTGAGCCTCAGGGGACGTGGGACTGAGAGGAAAGCAGGCGGAGTGTTCTGAGACATTCTGGAAGTTCACGCTGCACTCTGAAATGGAAAGAGAGCGAAAAGCCCCAGGACTCAGGAGCCAGGACTCCGATCACCCTTGACAACTAGCTCTCCACTCTGGACTTCAGTTTCTTTACCTGCAAAACAGGGGCCTTGGGCGGGATCAGGGATTTTCTGCCAAGGGTGGGGGTGGGGTGGGGTGGGGGGAAGGGCGGTGTCTGTTCCATCCAGGTACACACTTAGGATCTTGTTCCAAAAGCTTCAACTGCTTAAAGTAATACTTAAGAGGCAAGCTCATTTCTTAAGACCACTTGCAGCCCATTGATCCTATAATTTCACGTATATTCTCCCAGTTGCAATGAATAGAATAGTTGTCCTAAGTTATCTTTCTCCAAGAAGATGAATCCTGTGCTGAGTAAATCTTTGTGGATTGAAGGGACGGACGGATGGACAGACTAACAGATAACTTGCTGACTAGCTCATCCTCCTGGTGTGGCCTCGCCCATGTGTCTGGCAGGCTTTTCTGGCCCCTTCTTCACTTCCCAGGACTGATAGAATTAAGGTTATTTTAACACAAAGTCACTAGAAAAGGAAACGTGTCACATCCCCAAGTGACAAAAAGAAAAAGTGAATTGATTTTTGGGTGTTGTGAGGTTAGGACTCTTGTCACCTCGCTGATCCTCTAGCAGGGCAAACACCAAAGGCTTAGAGTAGCTTCCTGCTCCTCAACGGGCCCATTTCACATCCCCCACCCCCCGTGTAGGGTCATATAAAAGCTGTACTTTTATTCCTGACACAGGGGAAACACGGTGGTGATGATCCTTTTAAGTGCTGAATTGGATGAGGGGTGAAACATCAGGGTCAAATAGCTGGAACGTAAAGATGCTACTATTTGGAAATTGCACAGAGCCTGTTTATAGACTCGCATCTATAATCACATGGTCCTCAACTTCTGTGGGTACGACTTCCCTACAAGCCAAGCGTGGCTGGGGACAGCAGCACACCTCGGCTGCCTCTCCCCAGAGCGACTTTCTCCTTTCGGTACGTGCCAAACGACCTATGACGCCGCGCTGCCGCGTGGTGGCGCCGTCTGCCCGCCACCACCCGGCTGCCCGCGCTTTCCAATGCCGCCGCAGTCTCTTTGTAACTCAAGGTAGGGCCATCCGTGCCGGGGAGGACGAGAAAGGAAAATTTAAGAGGAGGAGCTGCCAACAGATTACTCTAGAATTCCAGGCAAGGTAGTTTGATGGGTTCAAGAGAAGGGCTTGCTTAGATAAAATAAAATTGAGAGCACCCCGTGTGACTGCAGATAAAGAAAAGCAGGAGAACTTACTTTCAGTTCTGCTGAAATGACAGGAGGGTGCGGGGGGGCGGGGGGCATGACTCTGCTGAGAAAGGGGGGGCTGGAGTCAAGGGTGAAAGTGTTTCCTCCCCAGGCACCTTCCTGTGCTCATGCTGGGTCGTCACTTCACAGGCTAAAGGCTACTCTCCCGGGAGACCAGGCTGGGAATCGGTGAGACCCAGTTTGGTGGGCAGAGAGGAGATG
This sequence comes from Cheirogaleus medius, assembly GCA_008086735.1. NCBI lineage: Eukaryota > Metazoa > Chordata > Mammalia > Primates > Cheirogaleidae > Cheirogaleus > Cheirogaleus medius. The sequence goes on along the minus strand of VBSM01003215.1, from coordinate 3,832,036 downwards.
GAGACCAGCAACCTTGAGGAAGGGAGGGTCTCCCTGGAATGTTCCGGAAGTCTAGGAGCCTTAGCCCAAGGCAGGTCTAGGCACTGCAAGAGCAGCTGCGTGGATGCTTGGTGGGAGACAGCTGTGGCAGCTTGCTTGTTAAAAGATGCTCAAGCGAACTATACTTAAAAAGTTTATATGTTAATTCTCTGAGACCCCTTTGCAAGCATGTTTCTAAGAATCTACTGGAACAAAAGCAGAGGGACTACTTGGACAGACACATACACATATCTTATATGTATAGACAGACTTGTCAACTGGCTAATGCTGATTAATGATCAGGAAAATATATCAATTGCCATTTTTATCTCTAAATGGTTGCTTAGCTAATTAACAGTTGCTGACTTACATCACTGCTAATATACCAACGCATATATTGCTTTTGTAAGCCAGGGAGGGGAGGAGGGAAGATTTATCTGATTTATGATTTTTTTACTCAGGAACACATACACCTTAAAATTGCTTTTGATGCCTCCATCTGTAACTTAATGAGCTCTATTATGTCAAAATGTAGGCTGATCGACCAGGCATCCTTTACTAAGTGTCTGGGTTAGGGTTAGTAGCATCGGCTGGTCGAGGCGCTTAGTTGAGGGGTCCGGTGGTATCTTGGGGCTGTGCCTTGTGGGTTACCCATGCCACACGGTGAAGTCTGCAGCCAGGCCCTTCCGCTGTGCACAGCCTGCTTGGGGATGGCTTTGCACCTGTCGGTCAAGGTGTGCTCGTGGACCACAAATGTCTCTAGATGTGTGCATCCTCAAGCTTAAAACAGGAAGTGAACCGTGAAGCAGAATGTTTAAGCATATATAACATGACACTGCTCTCCCTGCTGGCTCGAATGACGTCTGCCACTGAGTTAAGTAAGAGCTTAGGGCATGTCTCCTCCTCTCCAAAGAGCACGTTCTTCGGAGGTAATGATACTTCAGAAAGGAAACCGCTTAAACATCAAACTCCTCAAGGTCACGCATGGTATGAAGAATTTCTTTGTCATTGAAACAAAAAGAAATTGCTAGGGGACCAGGTCAGAAGGAAAGCTGTTTCCCTTGAACTACAGGTTGCCCCTGGTGGGCTGAGAGTCTCCATCCTCCAGGGGACACTGACTTCTGAGCAAAGGTCTGGATGCAAGCTGGCCTAGCGAGGTAGGGAGGTGGCCGGGGCAGGAGCTGCTGAGGCTGCAGCAGGGTGAGGAAGTTTGGGCGAAGTCAGAACACCAGGTGGCAGCAGCCACCCGCGCGTCACCGCCGGCGCCTACCCGTCTTCTTTCCAGGTCAGAAGCTCATTTAAGTGGGAACTGAACACAGCGCCTTCTTGGAATATTTACATTCTACTTTTGTTTTCTTTTCTCGTGGGTGCTATGCTGCCGGGGGTGAGAGAAGAGAACCTCCCGCTGCAAGATGCATCATAAACAGGCACGCACAAGAGGTCGGAAAAAAGACGGTTGGCCTCATGCTATTTAATGATGCATCTGGGGGAAAACCAGGGACTGCGCCCACTCAATGAGGGGTCTGCAAAGTAATTTCAGATAGTAAATACGTTCAGCTTAACAGATAGTAAACGTTTCCAGCTTTTCAGCCTTAAGATTTCCATGGCAATGACTTATTTCAGCCATCCTAGCGCCTGTGTTCCAATAAAATTTCACTTACAGAAAACAGGTGTTGGGCCAAGTCTGGCCCGAGGCTCACAGTCATTTGCCAACCCCTGTCCTAAATGAGCAGGGAACTAGCTGGCTCCGTTAGCGGGGTCCATACGTACCCCAGGCGTGTGCCGGGTTACCCCTCTCCCAGTCCACGTAAAGCCACCCTGTGTCCCTGCTCAGCCCCCTCCACGGCACCACAGGATGAACCTGTCCCCTTGTCACCAGAGCTCGAATTCTCCCTCCTCCCTTCCACACAACAAAAAACTCCTGTGGGCACCACACCTGAAGCTCTTCCCTGGATCAGCCCCTCCTCACTCCCGTCCATAGCACAACGACATCCTGCATCTTCTTCACGGCTGCCAAAACACACAGCAGGGGGTGATCAGGCCACGGTTTGCTCAATTGCTGAATTCTTCACACCAGTCTGTCTACCCTCTCTCCCTCCTCCACCAAATCGTTTCATCTTAGCCTGACTAATGTTTAAATGGCCTCTTGGGGTGTCACTCCTGCGTCAGAACCCTCATAGCTGCCAACCTCTTGCTGAGCAATGCACTTGCTCTTTAGCCAGCCTCAAACGAATCCTTCACACTTACCTTCCCTGAAGCACCTGTGAGTTCTCTCTCAGCCACGTTTGTTTATCGGCCAGCCCTGAAACCACCTGGAACCCTACCGAGGCATTTGCTCACAGCATGACCTGCCCTTTCTGTCCCACAGAAATGATGAGATACAGCCCCCTCTAGGAAGAGCCCCCAAGACAAGCAAAAGGCATGCCCATCTTCTACTGGTTTCTTAGGTGGTCTGGTTTGGATCCAGGGCTTGGAGCTTTCTCTGTGTTAATCTTATGCTGCCTACAGGCTTAATTTCCCACTAACAAATTATCGTGGCTATCTTTTTTGCTATTGATTTTCAATTATGTCACGTTGAGGTCAGACAGTGTGGTCTGAATGGTATCGATCCTGGGGTATTTACTCTGACTTTCTCTGTGGCACAACATTCTAATCAATTTTGGGAAACATGCACACATGGCCTTGTAAGTTTTCTACTTCCTGGGTTGGGGCTCTCTGGATGTCCATGATCTGCATTTGGTTCACTTTTTATCTGTGTCATCTTTAAGCATCAGAGACATTATACTCCCCCAGCACGAGTGTGGTTTTGTCTGCTTCTCCTTGCAACTCTGACAATTTTTCCTTTAAAGAGTTTGAGGCTCCCGTCGCTAGATGCAAAACCCAGGGTCACGATGTCGTGCTGGGGCACTGCTTCCCTTCTCATTAAGCAGTAACCTTTAGCCCTCTACGGCTGCCGGCCTTAAAGTCTGTTTTGTCTGATACTAAAATTATAATACCTGTTTGTGTTTGATCAGCATTTGCCTTGCATCTCCTCATTCCTTTGTTTTCAACTTTTCCATGTCATCTTTTAGGTGCACCACTTGTTAATCACTTAGGACTGAAATCTTAAAAAGCAAAACGTATCTCTTTTAAAAGATCATCTGATGGCTGAATTTTTCCACTTTGTTTTTGCATCTCTCTCTCCAGTATTTTTCATTCATTCATTCATTCAAGCTACAGTCCAAGGGCCCACTGCCTGTTTCCGGAAATTAACTTTTACCTAGCACAGCCACACCCACTTGTTTATGTGCTGTCTACGGCTACCTGGGCACTTCCACGACAGCCGGTCGAGTAGCTGTGTCAGAGATCACATGGCCCACAGGCCATCTGGAATTTCAAGAGAAAGTTTGCCAGCTCCTACTCAAGCAGGACAGGTACTTTTTCTTGGCACTTTGATGGTAGCATTCCCTTATCTTCTATTAGAGCCGAGAAGTCTTCTGCTGGTCTGTCATTTCTGTGTAGAGACCACCTCGTCCTCTGGTATCTTTTCAGGTTTCCTCTTCGCCGGGTGCTCTGCAGGCAAGCCACAGCTGCGTGATGACCGACTGTATTATCGGGCTTGATCATGCACCAGTCTGATCTGAAGACTCATGGCTCTGTCCATTTCTGAAAAATTCTTATCCGTTACTCTTTAAAAATCACCTTCATCTGTCTTGTTCTTTCCTTTGGTGGTTCTTGGTAGATAATATTAAAAATTTCATTCCATTTTTTTTCACGTCTCTTAATTCATCTTTCATAGTTTCAATCTCTTTACTGCTCTATGATGCATTCTGGGTGATTTCCTCAGATCAATCATCCACTTCATTAACTCTACCTTTATTTGTATCCAATCAAATACTCTATTGAGTTTTCATTTTAATGCCTATATGTTTCATTTTTAAAAGTTTTATTTGGTTCTTTTTTCAAATCTGCCTGTTCTTTTGCAAAACTACTGTTTTATTATTACAAGTCTATCCCTCATTAAAAAGTATTCTAATTTAAAAAAAAAAACCTTATGTAGTTTTTTAAAAAATAAACCTTTTATTTAAGATTAGCTTTAGGCATACAGAAAAGTTCAAAGATCATTCAGAACGTTCCTGTATACCCCGCACCCAGTTTCCCTACCGTCAACATCTTGCATATGACAGTCCATTTGCCACAACTAAGGAATCGATACTGGGGCATTACTTTTAACTACACTCTACAATGTATTCAGATTTCACTAGTTTTCCCCTAATGTCCCTTTCCTGTTCCAGGATCCCATTCAGGACAGCATCTTATACTTTAGTCTCCTCTGGGCTGAGTTTTAGACTTTACTTTGTTTTTGACGACCTTGACAGTTTGAGGAGAGTTGGTCGGGTATTCTGTCCCTCAATTTGGGCTCGTCTGATGTATTTCTCATACAATTTTATTATCCCTAGTTTTGTAGGTGCTATCTTTCCTAAATGGTGGGGTTTTTTCGCTATGTGGTTGTCTTTATTTTATTTTCTATTTCAGTGCAAGTTTATCAGTACTGGCGAGTCCCCACCTTTGTCCCCAGGCATCTGGCGCCTGGTTAGTGGAAGAGTGAGGGCTCTATGTAGGCAAGGTCTTTATGTTTGTGAAGAATTTTTATTACCCTAGATCAGTTTTTATGTTAACATCTTTATTTGGAGTTTTGCATACAAGTAGAGTATATAAATCAGTACCCTACACCCTGTGTGATGCAGGTCTAGGATTTTGGTATCTTGCAGGTGACTTGCCCTATACCTCATGTCTCCATCCAAGATCCTGGAGAGAGGAGAAGCTCCATGTGCAAGTTCCTGGACCAGTGGGTGGAGTTTTACAGCCTCTTGTAGAGACAGGCAAGGCCCACAAGCCCTGGCCTTGAGGCTGGGGCTGTTCTAGTTCCATGACATCCATGGGCAAGGCCGTGGGCGTGATGTCCCTCTCTCCGTCCTCCGGACCTCTGTCCGGACATGAAACTGCTCACCACACTGTCTTTGGCCCCTCCCTTTATTTCTAGCACCTAACATTTCTTTCTCCTTCTCAGTCCTTGGCTGTGTGCTAAGAGCCATTTCTATTCCTTTGTTTGTGGTGGGACATCATGTCAACTGAGTCCACCATGTTACTGGAAGTATCGTGACAACTGTCTAGCTTCTTGGCAGAGTTGTGTCACACCAATTGTGTTTCCTGCAGAGACCAGTGCAGTGTGGGGTGCCAAGCAACACTCACTACCGAGTGAGAGCGTGATTGCGTGCCAGAGACCAGGACTGCTCAGAAGACAGCTAAGCACCTGCAGCCGCAGTGGAGACCTCTTGACAGAGGACTGAGTCTGGGACACTCTGAGCAGGCAGGGAGCAGGGGCACGGTCCCTCTGCCTGATGCTCCCAGTCACGGTGGTCCCAGCGGCATGCTGCCTTAGTCAGTCCTGGGGACGACATGGTTTCACCGGCGGCTCACCTCACAGCGCTGCCTGTTCACTTTCCAATTCTACTTTAATCATCTTACAGTGTGACTGCCTTCTCTCTCCCTTACCGAAAGAGGAACCTGAGATTGCGTGTGGGTGGATTTAATGCCAATTCACCAAGCAAAAGTTTCATCCCGGAGTTGCAGATGGCAATATAAGGCAGGACGCAGCCTGGGCACGTGGACGCCATCGCAAACCCTCTTCCCGCTTCTGCAGGGCTGCCTCTCCGGACCCGGCGCACAAGTACAGACACTGGTTCGGAAGCCCCAGCATGACGGGACAACCAGAAGGCACGTCCCTTGACCTCCTCGTGTAAACTGGTACGACGCTGGCCCCAGCCTGTTGAGGGCTGGAAATCCTACAGCTCTCAGAGTTGCAGGCTCTGCCTGTCCTGGCTACAATTCATTAAGTGCCTTTCCCTCCAGGTACCCCGAGTGGGAAGTTCTCACTTTCCACTAACCCTGTAGTCCCTACCTTCCCATGAAACCCGTTCTGTAGCAGGAGCTAAGGCAGAGAAAGCCAACGAGCCCTGCCTGGGGGACATTCTGCATTTTGTCACCCAAGAGGAAGATCTCAGGCATTTGGAAAGGAAGCCCCAAACCTCGACCTCTATGTGGATTTCTAAGTGGGGAGAATGGGCTGAAGGGGGGTCTGCAGCGTGCACTGCACAAACCCCTCACCCCACGACACTCGTGGACACAGTGGCAACGGCGGCAGAGCTCCATGAACTCTGTCCCGCGGGCTGTGACACTGCTGCGTGGGGTGTGGCGGCACGAGAAGCCCCCGGTGACGCTTGTGTAGCAGAGGGTCTCGTGTGGCTGCAAACGCTGCAGCCTGCTGCCCCAATCCAGCCCCAATTAGAGCATCCCGTCGAGGGCTTATATAATTCAGAGAGAACCTGTCCGGGTGAGGGAAAGGAGGAGCTGGGTCGGAAATATTTTTGCTCCACTTTCTTCAGAAATATTTATAAAGATTGGCAGAAAGTGCAGGTGACAGAATAGAGGGACATTGGAGGTGACATCATGATGTCACGGGGGATGTAGTGCCACCAGACGAAGAGCCTGGCCTGTGAGTACAACGCCCGGGGCATGGCTGTCACTTGCCAGGCACAGACCTTCTGCAGCGTGCGGTCTCCTGTGCCCTGGGAAGACCTGGCTCCGGCTGTTTATAAGGTCAGCCCCTCGGGGCTCCTCGGCCCCACGGATACTGTGTGACTCTGAAGTTTCTCACGGTCTGATGAAGTCAAGATTAAAAGGGCCGTGCCAAGGGACAGACAGCCGCACGCCCCGACCCCAGGCCCTGGGCTGCAGGGCGTCGTGAGTCATAATTAGCCCTTGTTTTTGGTGACATTTCATATATTCTAAAGGCCCTTCCATGGGCATCACTATAACGAATGACACTAGAGACAGCGAGGAAATGACTTGGGAGTCTGAGAGGCAGAGGAAGTTGAGAGCAGGAAAAGTTTCGACCCAGAACGTGCTAGCCCACACACGTGTTCGGGGCTTCATGGAATGGACACATCTCTTAACACGTAGCCTTAGAATTCCCTGGCAGCAATGACCATGTTTAACATTCAGGGGCTCCACTGAATCTTGGGAAAGAGATGCAAGGAGGTGACCCGAACACAGTCCTCACGGAGCACAAGGAGGCCCCACGACAGCTCCATAACCGGGAAAGGATGGAAAGGGGGTTACGTGAGAAACTAGTTTCTGACAGCCACGGCTAGTGGACACAGGGCTGATCACCAAAGGACGCGGGGCCGTGTCCTTGGGGGAGAATGTTTTGGGGACTGCACCAGACTGGAGGCACTGGAATGAGCCGGATGCAGGGGTGAGAAGCCGGTGGTCTTGGAGACAGCTGATCTGAATTATGGTTTTAAGTAAACTGTAAATACAAGCATGTTTAGAAAGCGCACCGGCCATTTGAAGTTCGCCTGGGTCCTCAACGTTTCCAACCGTCCTCACCCGATTGTCCCCACTCGTTTTGCTCATCCCTTAGACCCCTGGGGCACTCGAGTCTGCCACCCTTGCACGGAATGCTCCACGCCGGAGGCTGCAGCGTTCGTGGTGGACCTTGCGGAGCTCGCCTCTCTGATGTCTAAAGGACACCCTGTGAGCCGAGACCGTGACGTTGTCTGGGCCCTCTTTGATTCAAGGGAAGGGGAAGGGAAGAAGAATCTGCAAGGCTCGGTGACTGTCTACGGAAGGTGAGGGACAACGAGGCGTTGAGGGTGACAGAGGGTTTGGCTTGGTCGACCGAGCGTGGTGGCGGCAGGGAACCCCGAAGAGGGGCAGGTTGTACAGGACAGATGAGATGCGGGCTCGACTCTGGAAAAGCGGGGTGAGGGGGGCCAGCCGGACCTGCAGGAATAAGCCCGGGAGGAACGTCCAGGCTGGGGCTCGACGTGGGCATCACCAGCAAATGGGTGGAAGGTAAAGTCACGAGAACGGGGAAAGTGGCGCAGGGAGAGCGCAGTGAGTGGGAAGAAAGGATGCTCTAGAGACAGCTCCCGGGAACACCAACATTTGAGAACAGGCTGTGGGACAAGAAGGCCACTCCCAAAGAGCCTTCCAGAGCAGGTGGCAAGAGGGGAAACCAGGAGAGCCCAGCGTCTGGAAAGAGTGTCAACTGCTGCCCTTGTTATGCTCGTCTTTAGTCTTTATACATTTAAAGTGCTTAGGGCACAGCACGCGATCATATCCGTGTTTTGTGTTCAGAACGGCCACCCACACGGCGGCTGGTCTGAAAGACCCGGCGCACCCCCGCGTCTGACTGGGCTCCTCTCTCGGCATGAGCCCCACTTGACCGCGTGCTGCCTCCAGCGGTCCCGCCCCGCGGAGCTGGGGTGCCCACGGTTCCCGCAGGCAGCTCCCCTACGCGGCAAGCAGACCCCCGGCACCCCTGGGTGCAGAGCCACGCCGCAGGGCTCCCGGTGCTGGCTTACCTGGCGCTCTCAAAGGTAGCAGATGCCGTCTTTTCTATAGCCCCAAATCCGACGCCGACAGCCAGACCCTCTGAAACAGACATAAGCAAAGCAGGAGGCGTTAGGAATACCCTCTCAACAAGGCATGTCGCCGTCACTGTCGCTGCATCAGGTGAGACTGCACAGGCTCCTCGTCCCAGAAAGTTCCGCTTGACAGGAGCTTAAGTCCGGGCGCGGCACCCTAACGCCACAGGGCCAGACCGCGCCGCCACCTGTGTTCGTAAGGCCTGCAGGCTAGGAATGACTTTTGCATTTTCTTTTAAATACATAATCATCAAAAATAAAAAATATTTCGTGACACATGAAAATGATATAAAATTTAAATTTCAGTGTCTGTAAATAAAGTTTTATTGGCACGTAGCCATGTTCATTGGCTGACAAGTTGTTTATTGCTGGTTTCATGCTACATTAGCAGAGCTGAGTAGTTATGACAGAGACTGAGTGGTCTGAAAACCTAAAATATTTACTGTCTGGCTCTTTCCAGAGCTTGATGAGCCCCGGCCTGAACACACGGGGTTTTATTTATTAGCGTGATGCGGCAGCTCAGTGACATCATCACAGACGCAGGCTTCAGGTTCTTTCACTTTATCATCCTCACCAACTAGTACCTCATAGTTGCAAAGTGGCGGTGCCACCTCCAGACATTTCACCTATGTCCCAGGCAAGAAAAGAGCAGAAAGGCAAAAGCCTTTCTTTATCGAGACTTCGTCTCATTCCTCCAGAAGGGACACCTTTCCTGACAGACTCCCTTATACCTCCTCAGCCAGGACGGGAGGAAGTGCCCAACCCCGGACTGATCCCGGGCCCAGGCCCAGAACTCTGAGACTCCAAGACAAGTTCAGGCCAGTCTCAATCTCTCCCTGGGGCTGGGAAGGGCCCACCCTGCCTACCCTGCCCTTAGACCAAGGGGTCTCTGTATGCCACCAGAATAAACTGGGGTCTTATCAGGAGGAAAGCAGGCGGCGTGGCAGAATCACCATCACATGTTTTTGGATGCCTGTTCTTTGGAGATCATCCCAGCTCTCAAAGGAACCACCCTCAGTCCAAGGCGGGCGACTGGTACAGTCTGCTCCAAAGGCATGGCCGGAGCCGAGCTTGCAGCGTGGGGATGGACAGGACAATGCTCAAGTCGTTTAAGTGGTGCTCACAGACTTGCTGAGTTCTCCACCAGCAACGCCCTGCCTGGGATCAGATGTGGAAGGGTAAGGCCGGTCTGAGTGTGGGGTGGTAAGGGCCACGAAAGAGTTACGACAGAGACTGAGTGGCCTGAGAACCTAAAATATTTACTGTCTGGCTCTTTCCAGAGCTTGATGCCACTGACCCATGGACGCACAGCATCACAACACTTTCTGACATCTACAGGGGAGTCTTACGATTCCCCTTACGCCAACCAGGAAGGAGATTTGCTAAATTACCAACACTGGTCAGAAGCAAAGCCAAGGGCTTTGGGGGCCAAAGGAGAACTTTTTCTTATGAACAGAGAAGAGGTCAAAATCTACTGAGAAGGGCTTGGTCTTCTTTTAGGATTCACTGTCTCCTGGAGTCAGTATTAGTAATACAACCCCAGTGTCCTTGGCCCCCTCCAACTACACAGGACATGGGAGGAATAAAAGGCAGTTCGGAGAGACAGTGACCCTTGGACAATGTAGGGTTAGGGGCACCAACCCCCTGTGCAGTTGAAAATCCGTGTATAACTATTTTTTTATTTCAGCATATTATGAGGGTACCAATGTTTAGATTATGTGTATTGCCCATGCCCCCCTTTCCCCCCTGGAGTCAGAGCTTCAAGCATGTCCATCCCCCAGATGGTGTGCATCACACTCATTATGTATGTATATACCTATCCCTTCCTCCCCTCTCCCATCTGCCCGATAAATGTTATTCCTATATGTGCACTTAGGTGTTAATCAGTGAAACCAATTTGCTGGTGAGTACATGTGGTGCTTATTTTTCCATTCTTGGGATACTTCACTTAGTAGAATGGGTTCCAGCTCTATCCAGGAAAATACAAGAGGTTCTATTTCACCATTGTTTCTTATAGCTGAATAGTACTCCATGGTATACATATACCACACATTATTAATCCACTCATGGATTGATGGGCACTTGGTTTGTTGTATAACTTTTGATTCCTCCCAAAACTTTACTAATAGCCTATGCTGACCAGAAGCTTACGGATAACAAAGTCAATGAATACACATTGTGTGTATTATACGTACTATATTATTATATACTGTATTCTTACAATAAAGTAAAAACTGGAGAGAAGAAAATATTATTAAGAAAAAATCATAAGAGAAAACATACTTACAGTACTGGATTTATTGAATATTTATTCAATGAATTAAAAAAAAAAACAAGTTTACAATACCCGTTTACAAGATGTATCACCTATCTGAAACGGCAGACGATCGCAGCTGCAGACCTCAATCTATGGTATGCATCAAGCAAGTCAAGTTTTTCTTGTAATGTCATGACATGTCTCTCTGTTTCTTGGGAGCACTTCCAGAATCACTAGTATGGATACTATGTTATTCAAGGTTTATGGTGTTGCACTCAACACGATGAAAAATACGCGAGATCACTTTTTACTGCCATCCGCAATTTGGAGAGATGAACTGCTCACACTGAGATGATGAGTGTCACATGTCATTTTAAGCGGATACTCCAACACTTGAGCTCACTGCAGTAGCAACAAGAGTTGGCTATGATATTATTACAGTGGTGCAGCATGGACTACGGTTAACTTTGTGCAGTTGTGATTTAATACTGTATCTTCACGTTTGTTTACATTTCTCTCAACTTCGAATGGCGCCTTGTACAGTCTATGTATGCACAAGTTTAGATAAATGTTAACTTTTTAATAATAGATTTGTATATATTTTATAGTAAATGATAAAATAAACTAGCATCTAAATATATTTTATGTGTTCATGACACACTTAACTTTTCGTAGTTTTTCCATATTTCTAGGCTCCATAATTTGTAAGTTTTTTCAAATTGTTGAAAATCTCCAAAAAATTTTCCAATATATTTATTGGAAAAAATCTGCATAGAAGGCGACCCATGCAGTTCAAACCAGTGTTGTTCAAGGGCCAGCTGCATTTTTAAGGCACTTGATGTTAATTCTTCATAAAGACCATACATCAACTGAGTCTTCATTAATCAAGTCTTTCCTCTAAGATGACTCTGGGTTCCAAGTTAGGCCTTGTATTCAAGATCCTAGGCTCTCTGTGGTTCTTTCCCTTGGGAAATGGGGGGCTGGTGGCCCTTTCTCTGCTAGGCACTAGGCTGTATGACCTACTGCTACATGAACCATAGGTGGGAACTGTCACCTGTAGTCTATAGATCAGGGAGGGAAGGTGATGGGGAGCTGGCCTGAGAGAGTCAGATGGGCTCTGATTCTGTGGTCCAGGGTCTTTGTATCTCTATAGCTGTTTGTTCTCCTTCTCTTTTGGAAATTTCCTCCAACAGTGGCTACTATGGAAGCCGCAACTCCAGGGAGAGGTTTGGAAATATGTTCCATATTTTAAGGTTTGTCCGATGCATCCAACACCATCAAAAAGGGGTAGGTGAGAAAGAGTATCTGTGTGAGGTACCTTATATCAGGGAGAACTGAATTGCAAGACAGGCTGCGATAAATGGCTAAGGGTTTTAGGCTTTTCCATCATGGAAGAGACACAGCCTCTTTTTGTGAAGTTCCTGAATCTCAGGGGCTGCCCATGGCCATGAGAATATAAAGTCAGAGGACGTCTGAGCCGCTGCTACCTGGCCAGTCTCCTGCCTTTGAAGAATCCAGTGTTTCCAAACCTGCTGTTCTCAACCTTGTTTTGCACCAACACTGCTAGGACCACAACCCACTCCCATCAGTAGCGCTGGGTTTTCAGGACACAGATCTTCACCAGGGACCCCCGGCCCCCTAGGGAGAGGTGTCAAAGGCTGGGGAAGGACTTACGGGTATTTTGTGACACCAGAAAGGCATATCCCTCCCTTTGAAAAAATTCACTTTTTTAAACCATAAACAACAGCTGTTTGGCTCTTCTGTTAAAAATTTTCCTCTAATTAGTCATCTTAATGTATATGATAGTGCAGCCCAGAGCAATAGGACCTATATCAACCAGCAAACTAACCCCTCGAGCTGTTTAGCATCCAGCCGTAGTGCACCGGCCTCTCCAAGCCCACAGCAGCCCTGGGAGGCTGGGGACGGGAGTGCCGCGATGATGGATAAGGAGAAGGGCCTGCTAGAAGGGACCCAGCTGGGGAGGGGCAGAGCTGGGCCGTGAACCTCAATCCCTAGTTCTGTTCCCTTCCTCTGAAGCGTCCTTTGCTGCCCGGTTTGCTGACCTGGGCTTGTGGCTTTCCCCCTAGCCACAAGGGTCCCCTGGGTAGCAAGCAGGGGCATCTGAGTCTCTGTCCCTGAACACATACGGAGCAAAGTGAGCACATCGTGCCTCCTGCCCACCCTGTACCTGGGCCAGGTCAGTAGCCGGGGACCTGTTCACAAAGGAGCATTCCGTGATGGTTTGCAAACAAGCCCATCGTCCTTCAGATTGAGGCAAAGGAAAAAAAATAATCTTGAGGGAGAAGGGCTTTGAAGCGTATGATTAAATTGCTGAAGGCAGGCCGAGGGTACCCTTCCCTGGGTGAGGCGTGGTCTTCGCAGCTGGGGAGCTGCTCCCGGTCGGGGATGACCGGGATGGGGAGAGAAGGTGGGTCAGAAGCATCGAGGTCCAGATGATGCTTTAGTATTAAATACGGGCTCAGTTCTGGGAGCAAGTCTGAACACCCACTTGGCACGGGTCCTGACAGGCGCTCATTAAAAGAGAAGCAACTACCGTGTGGGCACATCTGTTGTTGGAGGGGACTTACAGGGGCCATGGGGACGGGGACCACGCACAGCCCCGGCTGCACCAGGAGCCTCCATGCGTGCTGGAGAGATCAGCTTTGATGTCTCCTCTGTCCCAGCCTTTCTGGGAGCTGTCACTAAGCTGGGCGAGGGGGCAATGCCACATAACACCACAGCCTGGTTTCCTGGCCACGAAGGCCTGTGCTAGTCTATTGGGAGAGTCGATGTATCGGGCTTAGACACCCTGCAGGGCAGGGTAGGGTAGGGCAGGGCAGGGCAGGGCTGTCTTCACTCTCACGCTGTCCCTGCAGCTCAGCTGAGCCTTCTGGGAGAGTGTCAGGCCGGCCACGAGCTGGTAACCCTGCCCGGCTTGTCTTCGGCCACAGATATCTAGCAGGAAGCGAAAGCAGGAAGGCAGGAACTCTGATCATATTAGGAATTTATTAAAGAAAATGTTGGCAGAACCAGCCAGGTACTGCCAAGGAATCCCTATAGAGTCTGGCAAAGGCCACGTGAAAGATGGATGGAAACTTATCGACTTAGAGTCATTTTCTTGAAAAAGTAGTTCAATGCATTGTTCTAGTGTGAATTACTAACCCTGCTATTCATATTGGAGAATGACAAGTGTTGGGAAAGATGAGAGATAGAAGTGTTCCGGAAGAGTTGAATCTAACTCGAATTCTTATCAATAAAGTCATGTCTTAGAGTTTAGTAACAGATGTTGATAATGGAAGATATTTTTGAAATGTTTTAAATTTTAATTTTCTTTATTTCAGCATATTATAGGGGTACAAATGTTTAGGTTATGTATATTGCCTTTGCCCACCCGAGTCAGAGCTTTAAGCATGTCCATCCCCCAGATGGTGCACACCGCACCCATTAAGATATTCTAACATGAATCCCCCTGCCATTAAAATAACCACTTCCCAATTAATGTCTGCAAGTGTGCTTTTTTGGCATATTCTGTTGTCTCACGTTGGGATCCCCTTACACAGCGACAGCCCCAGAAAAAGCTATTCTCCAGTCTCTGCTGCCTACTTGGAAACGAGCCCAACCCCAGCAGATTGCAGAGAAGGAGGCGTTGCCTCGTTTGTGTGAATGAGGACAGAAGGGCAAAGCCACGGCTCTAAACAACAGGCAAAGGTGCCCTGAGAAACACCAGCATCCCAGAGTCAATTTCCATTTGCTTTAGTTCTCAACCACCAGACAAAGATCAGATCTTTGTGTTCCCAGAGAGAAAAATGGAAGCGAATGCCTTCACCGGTATAGAAAATGCCGAGCTGTTCCTAAAACAAGCTCTTCCTCCCGGGCAGATTCACGCCCCTAGCCGACTCCCCCTCACTTTGTGCCACTGCTGCCCACTCCTGGGTTTGCCCTGAATGGGAAGAATTAACCTTGCAGGTCCAGGGACAGATCAGGTGTGGCAGAGGCCAGACAGGGCGCCAACGTCTGCCCTCCTAGCCTCTGGGTGCCAAGGCGAGCCCAGGGAGTTGTTAGTTTTAAGGCCCGTGGATTGATCAGAGGCAAAGAGGCAAGTAGGTGAGCTCTGACCCAGGAGGGGACCTGCTGCCAGAAGGGACACCATCTTGAAGTCACAGAAAACTCACGATTCCCTCTGCTGCCTGGCCTCACGCTACCCCACAGGCTGCACACGGGCATAACTAACTCTTGGACATGCTTGAATGCGGGATACCTTTGGAGGCGGAGGGCAGGGACTTACGTACATTTTTGTAACTCGTGTGTTCTAGAGGGCCTAAAGCAACCGGGAAGGAAGAGGTTTTTTTGAATCCTCTTGGAAGACTTTTGAACAAAATGAGACTCTGGCAGTTCTTTCAGGATGATAAATAACCTAAGATACAGTTTCATTTATCACTCCCTGCATTTGGCTCCCGCCAAAGTATTTCTAAAAAAGCAGGCAAGAGAAAGATTCTGATCGCTTCTCTGTGCGGCTAGGCGGAGGGCAGGCGCCACGCCACCACGTACGTATCTGCGTGGGGGGACGTTTTTCCTACGAGCAGCAGGATTTCACAAGAAGGTTATCGAATGAACAAAATAACTGCCTGCCTTCCACATCTCAGTTCAGCCACTGCCAGGTGCGAGGTACCTGGTGCCAGGTGGCAGCCTGCCAGCCCTGAGAGTGGACCCCACGTGGCCATGGCCTTGTGGTCATGCCAGGATGAAGTCTGAGAGACTGGCATAATGGCATTCACTCACCGAGAAGGTTTGAAAGGGGAAGTGACAAGGCAAAAAAATTGAAGATGGTTTCTGATGTATTTATTGAGTTGAAGGTGATGACATTTAATGGGGACGGTCTCTAGGCAGGTCCAAATGCACAATTAGGGAAGAGAGGTCTGAATTTAGGGAGCTGTCTGCATCCTGCCTAACGTTTATTAAGCGCTGGGCACCATTCTGGGTTCTTTATGTGGATTATTTAATCCAGCCTTTGAACAGCCCTAGGAGGCAAAGGCCACCATTAGCCCTGGTAGCGACGGGAAACTGGTCTCAGCAGTCTTGTGCTTTGCTCTCTCCCACCTTCCTGCGCTGCCTCCTGGGATTTCTCTGCTCAAATCCTCATTAGCCCAGCTAGCACCTGTGCTGCCACCGTCTCCACGTGCTGGAACACGGCTTCCGGTTTTGCTTCCCCTAAGACTTTCCGCGCATAAAATTGCTTCATTTTAGAATGTCATTTGGAAACTAAAAAAGAGTTATTTTAAATTATACTACTTACTACTTCTTAACCACAGCAACATAACTACACATGGCAAAAAAAAAAAAAAATTAAAAATGCCCAAAAAGTTTAAAGTAATACAATTCGCTATCTCTACCTCTCCACCCCCATCCCCAGTTCTATTCCTAAGAGGTAAAATGTTAAAAGAGTTTCTGACTTTTAGTTCTCTGATGGATACCACTATAACTTTAAATAACATATTTACATATTTGTTTCTTCACTTATCACAGTCCTGATTTAGACTGTCTGTTGACACCACTGCTGTTTCTTACTTGTCAGCTTCAGTCTGCTGCATCCTTACAAGCGTCCAGGAACACAGAACACCTCCTCCTACCCCTGCTTTCTTCCCCACCTCTGCTCTATCGAAGTCACAGCATTTGATCCTGCCCTGCAGATGCAGTTCGTCTGTGCTTTCTTCTCACACCAATTCGGAAAAAAGAGATTCAAATAAAAAGCGAATTTACAATATTGGGGTGCTAATATAGTATTCTTTATATAATCAGGTTGCTATACGAAGGAAAGCAAAAACAGTCCTAAGGCTTTAAACTCTTCTCATTTGAAGAAGATGGTCCCAAGAATTACAGCCCAGTGGATTCTTCCTTGATACTTTTTGGCATCCCTCCCATCTTCCAGGTCCTAATTTCCTCACTCCCTCCTTCCTTCTTTCCTTACTATTTTTAATACATATGTAGTCGAGAGCATCTTCACCATTTTGAAGTGCATAGCTCAATGACACGAAGCACATGAACATTGTTGTGTAGTCGTCTCCACCATCCATCTCCAGAACTCTTTGCGCCTTGCAAAATGCAAACTCTGTACCCATTAATTCTAACTCCCCATTCTTGCCTCCCCCCAGCCCCAGGCAACCACCATCCTACTTTCCATCTCTGTCACTCTGACTCCTCCCGGCGCCTCACATAAGAGGAACTGCACGGTATTGGTAACACTTTCTTTCTTACATCGTATCACCCCTTTCTTGTGTTCCTTCTTCACTGTGTCAGGGCGCCCTTAACCTCATATGGGGTATGTGGCTGATAAACTTCCGAATCCTTCTATAGATAACAAAAAATCTGATTTTGCTCTGTGACTTAATAGTTTGAGTTGATATAAAATTCTACACCCCAAAGGACCTCTCCTTCACACCTTGAGGGCCTTGTTCCATCATCTCAGCGTCCAGTGTTGCTGCCGAGAAGTCCGACGCTACCTCCATTCTCATTTCCTTGTGGCTAAGCTGATTTTTTCTCTCTCTGGAAGCTCTTGCCATTTTTCATGTTTGTCTTTGGAGTTTTGAAATTCACCAAGATACTTCCACGCGGGGTCTCTTCTCCCTTCCTACTATTTGGCATTAGATGGATCCTTTAAATCTACAAGGCTGTGTTTTTCTGCAGCTTAGGTTAAATTTCCCTGCCTGCCTGTGCTCACGTTTCACGTCTTTGACTTTGCATCTATGAATTGGAGGATTGTTTTCTATGTAACCTCCCAGATAACCAGCTTGGTCTGTCATCCAGAACGTCGTAATCAACCCATCCATTTAACTTTTTAAACAATTTTGGCAATTACAGAATTAATTTTCAAGAACTCTTACTTATTTTCTGATTATTCCTTTTTCATCATGGTTAGTTCTTGCTTTATGAGCACAATAAATATCCTCTTCCGGCTGAACATACCAATTAAAATTTGTATAAGCTTCTCTTTAGTTTCCCTGTTCATCTGTTTTTTTTATGCAGTGGGTTGTCCTTTTTCATTCTCTGGTTTTTCCTCGGGTGTCTGGTGACCCATCACCTTTGGTACATGGTCATGGATTTAGGACGAGGTTTACCAGGTGGCTCCAAAGGACTTCCTCTGGGGCTTGACCAGTCTGTTTCCCTAACAGGCCTGTCTGACAACCGTGAAATTTCATTTCAAAGGATTACAGCTTCAACTTGGCAGTTGGGTTACAAAGGATGAGAGAAGATCAAAGAAGAGAAGAATGTGAGGATAATAAAGTCAGGTGCCATTGATTTTTAGATTACACTACTGCAGTGCTGAAATGATTGGACAGTGTATTTATTCTCCACAAGGTGACTTTCTAGGGAGAAACACAAGGAGTGATGGGCAGCAGCCATCATGACACACGCCAGGAATGAGAGGCAGGAGGTGCAGAGCTGCCCTCGGGACAGACCGACGCACGCACACGCGTGGTGTAGCAACACATGAGCAAAAGGGAGCGTGTGCAGGGCCGTGCACACACACGCAGGGGTGCAGAAGTGCTGGGAGTGAAAGGGAGCGTGCAGGTGTGAGTGTGCATGCACACACACAAATTCACACACTATATACACGGAAACGGATTGGGAAGACAGCCTTCTTCTCATTTCGTTCAGTGGTTCATGTGTCTGGTTAAAAATACTCAGATCCCCCATCTTCTTAGTGGCTAGAGGTAGCCCATGTCACAGCTCCAGCCAGGGACACCAAAGTTGAAGGTTTCCTGGAAAGTTTTTGTCTCCCTGATGGAGACTCCAACCAATTCTGAAGAAAGGGAAGGGAAGGAATATCCTGTTCTTTTTCTTGCCTGGAACATGGGTGTGATGCTTGGAAGCACAGCGGGGAACTTATGACCAAAGACAAACAACCATGAACCCTACAGGGAAGAAAGATGGGGACAAATGACGAGAAGGGTTTCATTTAGGCACTTGAGCAGCCAGGGACCGACAACCACCCAGACTTCACATCGTGTGGGACACGTAAACCACACCTGTCCGAGCCACCATTGGCCACATTTGTTGCTACCTGCCACCAGAGCATCCTTAACTCCTACCCCCCAACTAGAACATTTCACTCAGAACAGAAATAACCCATGGATGAAGCCAATAATAAAACAATCTTGGGGGAATTACAGAAAATAACATAGATTACAGAAAATAACATAGATAGCAGAAAGCAAAAAATGGTTGGATTTTAAGGATGGGGAAAAGATTATAGACTATATAAACCAAAGAAATTTTTAGTAAACCTACACACACACACACATAAAAATCAAGACGAGGTTATTCAAAGCCTGGCTCATGAATCTCCAAAACAAACAAGCAAAGACACAGAAGTGGCGACCAAGAGAAACCAGTATGGATTCATTAACGACAACTCATTTCAACTAACTATAGAATTCTTTTGATTGAATGAAATTTATAGAGCAGGAGAATGAAAGAGATTTAAAAACATCATGTACCTGGATGCCTTAAGGCTTTTGATTCCCATGATAGAGTAGGAAAAAGATTTTTAAGGAGCAGAGACATCATGGTTCAGTTCAATGATGACTACTCAACCAGTTATGAATTAATGTACACGGGGGGGGGGTACATTCATGAATTTATGCACTCCTGGGAGGAGATAAGCCAGGCTGTCGACATTGTCCACTCAATATTAACATCAACAACTCCAGATGGGACATAAGAGGAAAAACGATGAGAGCACAAAGCTGAGAACAAAAGTCCTATGCTCAACCGACACAAGATACAGAACTCGCAAAGGGCGGACAAGCAGCTAAAACATTCAGCTCAGATACGGCATCTAAGAAAAGTAAGTGTAACATTCTGAATTCAGGCATAAAGAATCGACCAAGAGAAGCCAGGTGGGCAGCTCTGGGCTTCCTATGCAGAAGTGCTCTCTGATAATTTGAGTCACCTGTGCAGAGGGTCACATGCCTTGTGAATCAGGACTTCCCACAACAGAAACAGTCGGCAGAGGCAGCAAACAGAAGCTCAGGGATGTCTCAGCTGCTATCACCATAGGAAGTTCAAATGTGTGACTTGTCTCCTGACTCTAAGTTTGTATTATTCCAAAACTTTCCATTCCTGAGCAGAGGAGAGGTCACAAGCCACCCTGCTCCCAACCCCAGCCCTTGCAGGCTGTGTTGGATTCAGGGCAGAGCTTAGCTTGGTCTACACTAAGAGGGTCACAGCTTTACAACTGTGAATGTCTTTACGCAGATCATGCCTTCTCCAGTGGCCGAAGGTTCCGTCACTCCCTAAACATTCCTCCCTGGCTGAGTCTCATACGTCTATGTACCTGCCTAATTCCTGTGCAGGCCTTTCCATTAGAAATGCTGTTTTGGATGTGCCTGGAAGAATTGTGCCCAGGAGGTGAAATATTTTCAAACAAGGCTAGCCCTGCAGAAGTCTGGTTTGCCAAGAACTCACTTTAAAACAACTAAACACAGAAAGGTCTAAAATAATATTTCCTAAAGTAAATTCTGGCGGGGCACCAGTTCTGCAACATGTTAACAAGCATTTCATGAAACTGTTCTGTCAAATATATTTGACACTAAATACATATGTTTATATACATATATTTATGTGCATGCACATATGTTCCTGTATTTGTATGTGCATACATGTGTGCGCATCTATATGTACACAGATATTAATATGTGTACACGTAGCATACATACTTAAATATGCACGTGTGAGTCTGTGCATGCGTGCGTGTGCAAACAGATGTCTCTAGTGGGTGTTCTGTGACTCTGCCAGGGAAGCACAGAGAATGAAAATGTCCAAATATCTTTGGTCACGGAATCCTGTTTTGTTTTATTTTTTTCTTGACAGGTCTCATAATATATGGGTTTTGTGGAGCACATTTCAGCACAAGCTGTTTAGAAAAGACATCAAGGAAAATAATCTTTCTCTAAGGAGACCATCTGATCTGTCTAAGCCTGTTGCTCTCTCCTGTTTATGACTCCGAGCTCCAAGGCAGAGACACGGCTTTGGTTTCCACGTGGGACGCCAAGCAATCCCACAGCCACTGAGCCGAGCCAGTCTGTAACCCACATGACCTACAGGTCCCATGTCCCACCCCCAGGAGTGCTGAGAAATGTGCATGATTCAGCATACACCTCCGCCCCCCACCCACCACTGGGAAACCATTTAAAGAACACCTTGAGATACCAGAGGGGTTGACAAGACCAATACAGAGCATCTTTATCATTTTTACCAGGAACATATATTCATGATTCAGGAAGACAGCCATCCTCACAGCCATCCCAGAACCAGCTCATAGGCAACGGCATCACTGCTGTCCCGTGGAGGCTACGTACTCACCACCACCTCCCATGTTACCAGGTCACCGTCTGATCTACCTTCCGACCTCCCCACTGGCAAAATCCTGGACTACGATCCTCTGGCAAAGGCACCTGCTCAACTTCCTACCTGCCTGTTCCTTCTGCAGGACCCCCCTTCATGGGCCCCATTGCTCCTTAATCACACAGTGGTTCCATCAACAGCCACTTTCTCACCTGTTTCCTGTACTCCATCCTGACCTTATCCGTGGAACAATGCAAACGGTAGAGTGCATGCCCCAGCTAAATTAAGCAAAATAAAACATGTTAATCCAACTCCACCCCCGGCCTTCCAACTTTCAAGCCCTGCTAAAACATCTCGATGCAGGAGCTCAAACGAAATGCCAAACGTCACTGGTAATGAAAGGGGAGGGTGATGTCTTTTGAGCACTTGCTATTTTTTGGCCACTTTACTTCACATTTTCAAACATAAGCCCTCCAACCACCATGGCGTGGAGATACAATCAATCAATGTCTGCATTTTAAAGATAAGAAAGCGAGATATCAGAGAGGTTCAGTAACTTGCTCTGGGTCATACAATGTTTTGAATCATGTCTGTCAAGCCCTAATTTTCTGCTTTTTCCACTTGTCTAAGACCAAGTGTAGGTTTGGTCCAGGAGTTCTAACCATCACCATTCCTCCCCAGGGGAAAGGAATTCTACTTTTTGGCTGATTGCAATGTCCTAACATGCAATGATCACATCAACAGGCATCGAAGAGCAAGGAAGAAGTAAGAGAAAAGCACACAGGGTCATGCTACTTCCAAAATTATGGGCAGACATGGACGGGAAGCATAGACACAGCTTTAAGTGAGTCTAGGATGCACAAGACATAATGAGTTGGCCACACCTGACCTTCCCATAAGGACCCACGAGTCAGTGGATATGCTGTTGTCAGGGTCCCCCATGGGAGGAATATGCACTGCCTTGGCCTTGTGTCCTCAGACTCATGACAGACCTTCCTACCATCTCCCTACTCACACATAACCCTTCTTCAACTCTATGCCCGGGCAGTTCCAGTGTTGCCCATATCTGACCTGGGCTCAATTGTGTTCATTATCGCTTTGCTGTGACTCTTCTATGAAGGCCCCCCTAGACTGCTGTTCATTTGGGATGAGTAAATAGGCCTTGATATCCGCTCAGCAGGTAAGCATTTGTCTGTCTTGGGGTTTCTCCCTAACCATGGTTTTCAAAGGCTGCCGTGGGGTGCAGGCAGAGAGAAGCATATCTGAGTCTTCAGGGAGATAATCTTCTGAAGACCACCCACAACCTCAAAGCACATCAAACTCTTCTGTGATGGAAGGAGCCCCCCATCGGGATTTGATTCCCATCTATGAGCTCTCCCGCCTCCGTCATCACCTGCAAAATGAAAGCCAGTGTCCTAGAGGTTGTTATCTTCCAAATCAAGCTCCATGGAACGCCAGTGACATCTGAAAGGTTCCATAACCAAATATTAGGTTGATCCATGTGAAATTGCTGCTATTTAATGCTCCAACCTAATGAGTTTCCGAAATCTTGAACAGTCTTCTCTTGAGGACACAGAATCCACATTCACATTTTATGGGCTCAAAGAATTCCCTGCAGTAAAGAAACCTGTATCACTTTGTTTTCCAAATGTATTTGACAACATAACTCTTTTATTAGATAACACCTGTTAACATCTTGCCGAACCTGTATTTCGTGTTTTGGGAAATACTGCCTGGGAGAATTCAAAATAATTAAGAGCTTTCTGAGGTGTTCACAAATTTATCCTCTCCCATCTCCTGATTATATTTGAATAACATAAAATTCATTCATCTATGTAGGCTATCCATTTATTCAATCCACAAAGCACCTCCTCTGTACCAGGCATTTGCTTAGAATTGGGGACATTTTGAAACACAAGTGTTGCGGCAAAGGAGACAAGAGGGAGTGGCCAGCTTTGTTGGAAGGAGTCAGCAAGGGCTTCGTGGGAGAAGTGAGTTTTGACCTGGGGCTTAAAGGAATTTTCCAGGGCAGAGGCTGATGGTCAGCTCCCTGTCCCTCCAGGCAACCCCAGCTCACCTGCCCGCATCCAGTTCCATTCTCAACACCTGCCCCTTGTGACCCCGAGGTCCCCCTGGCCAATGTGAGCATCGTCTTGCTCCTGTTACCTCTGCTTGTTTCGTCCTCTCCTGTGTACCCGAATAAAGCTTTATTTGGTTTACTCCATTTCTTTTGGATCCGGTGCCTGATTTCTTTCAAGCTGGTGCTATTTTGCCATATGAGGCTCTGAGGTTAGAGTCCCTCAGGAAGGCCCAGGGGCACGACCCACGGGCCTCTTTCGTACAAATCCCCTCCCTTCCTTCTCCTGTCTCCCTGGCTCAGGAAGTTCCCTGTGGCTGGGTGAGGAGCTGACCTTTTGGGGAGGCGGGAGGCAGCCTGGGGTCTCAGAAACTCTGCGACTCCCAGGAAGGAGTGTGTTCAGAGTGGGCGGTGTGCTGCTCTGTCCCTTTTGGTTTTTAAATCCCGGCCTTCCTAGCAGTAAAGCTGGGGGGGGGGGGGGCAGAAAGCAAAGCTCCTCTATGCTCCCGAAGGGCAAAGGGGTATTTATGGTCTAGTGTTTCCCCACCCCCCACTTCCCGTGTTGATCCAGAGCAGTCACTGAAGTGGGCACCCTTGGTGGGCAACTGTAGGATTGGTTAGGGACACTCGGCCCTTAGGGTGATGACAGTTTTCCCCTACAGTTCCAGGCCTTGTGTACCCCCCTTCAATGACCAACCCTCTTACCCTCAAGGTAGACAGAGGAGCACCCCCCCCCGACCTGGCATAGGCAACAAGACAGCCCCCACGGACAGCTGTGGCCGGACAAAGCGTGGGGTGCGGCAGACAGAAACTCCAGGGCTCCTGGAAGCCACGTCAGAGACTTGTGTTAGGAGCTCAGGAGCTTGGGTCTGCCCCTACACCCTGTATTACAGCTCTGCAATCTGCAGCCCAGCAATGGGAGAAAACTGAGTAATAGTATAGGTGGGAGTGAGGAGTCCAATGTTCCTGAGAACCAAGCACAGAGAGTCACCCGTCAGTGACGGTACAGAGGGATCCGTCTACGTAGGGGAATCCACCACCGGCACTCGGAGAACTGTACCCAGGAGGTCAAGGGAGCTGGGCTGGCCAGTGCTGGGCGCACTTTCCTTTCAAATGAGATCACCAGCAATATTCCCCAGCAGCCGCAAACTTTTAAAAGCAGGTCAACCACAAGGTGACTATTTTTTAAGCTGGTAATAACATGTTTGTCAGTTTTATCTTTGTGTTTTAAGGTGCCCCCAAAGAGAGATTTTCCCCCCCATTCAGTAAAGGACTGTGACTCACAACTTGACCCAGCCCTGGTAGCAAGAAAGTGGGAAATTGTCCATCAACCTCAAGAGCCCAGACAGTACTCAAGTTGCCTGCCCTCCTGTCCCGCTTGCCTGCCCTCCTGTCCCGCTTCCCCCGGGGGCCAGCTGGGTGAGTCCACGATCATCAGGGGTCATCTCAGAGCAGGCATGGGGATGACCACGCTGCCAAGAGCTCCTGTTGGCAACAGAGGCCGCAAGAGCTTATGGTAGAATGTGGGACGTGCATTTCAGAATAAGGATGATGCCCAGTGGCCTTGGACCATTCATCAGCTAAATGTCTCTGTGAGTCACTCATTGCCACAGGGGCCCAATGACTCAGCTCCAGACCAGGGAGGGTGAGGATAACACCTCTCACACAAGGTGGAGGTGAGGACGGAGTGACACGGTATATGGGAAAGGTTCTCCCAACCACACAGCACTACGCGATGCTGGCTGGCACTGCTGTCCCTTGTTGAGCTGCAGTAAAGGTAGAAAGACAACAAGTCTGGAAGGAACCACAGCCCAAGGGGAGTATGCTTAGCAGTGGAACTGCTGGGCCAGCAGGACCTTCCGAATGCACAGATCTCACATCTCTCCCCTCTGCCTGCATAGTCAATAACTCTCTCTCTCGGATCTCAGTTTTCATGCAACTTGCTCAGAGAAACCAGAGACCATTCTAGGCACTTGAGAGACACCAGTGAGTAACACAGTCCCTGCTCCTTGGGCGCCTTCTGTCTCAAAGGGGAGACAGAGAAAACCAGATCAACAGGGACAGAATGGAATGTCCGGTAGTGCTAAGTGCCATGAAGAAAATTAATGCTGGGCTACAGAATGCTCCATGGGCAGCTGTTTTCCATGAGATGGTCACTTAAAAATGGTTAAAATGATAAATTCTATGTTATATATATTTTTAACCACAAGACGAAAAGATACACAGTGCAGGGGGAAAAAAACCTTGTGTGCCCCCTTCAGAGGTAAAACTTATACCACGTCTAATATTATTGGAAAATTAGAAATAAATCAGTTATTGATTAAACAACAGAGACCTGCTTTATTTCTAAATATTGTCCCCAGACCTCGATCTCTGTGGGGTGTGCCACTCTCACCCCATAGAGAGTCCTTTTATAGACAGACAGGCTGCTGGTGAAGACGTCAGGCACGTTGGGGACTAGGGTCTGCTCTTAATGACTCCGCATCCCCAACAACGCCAAGCATGGCTCTCAGCATCGATTCACTGTTGAATATACCACTCAGTGGGTTTATCGGGACATTAGAATGCCGATCTAGATACATTTCTAGGTTCATTATCTTTCCACTAAGCTATAATGACCTGCCAAGTGCCTGAGATCGTGGGCCAGGAGCCAGAAAAGCAAAGGTGAATTTTCAGATCTGGCCACTGACAAAATGGCAGCAACCGTGGCCGCGGTGGCGCTGGTGCTAGGGAAATCAGAAATGTTCTTTTAGGCTCAATTTTCTTATTTGCCAAAGGGTTGCAGCAAATACGTTCGGTGTTTTCCTGGACGCCAGTTCCCCTAGGAAAACAGCCGATTCCTCGAATAACGAGCTGTCTTTCCATGAGCGTCGGTGCCGGGCGCTGGGGCAGTGCCCTGCCATGGATCCACGACAAACCCCAGCCTGCCACTCACCCCTGCCATCCCCGGGGCTTGCTCAGTTTCTCTCCTCCTCCCGAGGCGGCTTTGGCAAACACACCCAGAGCCCTGCCCACCAGTAGAAACCAAAATGAGGGAAAAACAAAAGCAGAGATAATTGATTCTGAATCTTTAGAGGTTCCGGTCTGTCCCTGGGGCAACCCCACTGACCATCTGCAGCAGCCATGAAAACGCATCCTGCCGTGGGGAGCACAGCTCTGACAGCCCTACCACACGCCCCTGCCCCCAGCCAGCGACTAGGCCTAGGGGGACTCGTGCGGGCCCATTCTGGTGGGATGCAGGGTTTCTCTTAGAGAGGACACTTTTGGGTCAACGACCTCCCATCAGCCCGACTGAGACATTCTCAGAACTGCACCGTGGTCCGAGCCTCTTGCTCCCAGGCCTCCTTCCCTGTCCTTCCCCTTCCGTGGGTGCCAGGCCTGCCAACTCCTGCCCCCGCCCCTTTGTCCAGCATAGCTTCTCCCCCCAGTAAATCTCGTGCAGGTCGAATCCCTTCTTGGGACCCGCTTCTCAGAGGACCTGAGCTGATACACATCACACCGGCCAAGAGAGCATGCCCAGTAAAATGCCCTGCAGCGTAATGCATGCATTTGGAACCAGCACCATGCATTTGGAAGAATGGCAATAAACACCTTAAATTTTTCAGATCGCATCAGTCAACACGTGTGTATTAAGCTCCTGCCAACAGCTAACACGTGCACAGCCTGCACTTAAGAGGCAGGCGTTGGCATTCACATTTTGCACATGAGCAAACCGTGAGAGGTTATTATAAGCATATAATTTGGTTATAATTAATCTTCATGTTATAAATAATAGGTAACACCACTTAGATTTACTACATTCCAGGTACTGTTTTGTAATTTTTTTTTTCTATGTGTTGCTCATTTTAAAAATCCTTAAACAGATCTACATTTTAGGGAACGACGGGGAAGCCGGAGCACAGATGTTTGCCGAGAGTCACGGTGCATTGTATGTTATAGGGATTGACTCAAAGGAGGAAATAGGGGTTATGGCACACCTGGCCCTCAGCCGAGGATCTCCACGGTCTGATGGAGCATCGTTAACGTCTCGTGCAGCCGTCTGCGGTTTCACACCAGGTACCGTGAACGCGGAGACAGCACCGTGGGTCATAAAGCACGCGGCTCAGATTCCTAATAAAACACGACTGCGCTGTAATGTGCCCATCAGCCACGGCTGAGGCCAACCGCAATATAGAAACGAGAAAAATCGATGTGTGATTTACAGAGAGAACGATTTTTATCTTTCAGATGTAAAACAATCAAGGAAAATGTAATGTCTCACATCGTGATAATTTGAAAAATGCAATGAACTAGTCATCAGAAAAAGCAACGGAGATGGTGTCAAGGGCTTGGAGGGAAGGAATGGCAAGGCACAAAGTGGCAGGGAGCCTCCACACCGCCCCACACTCACTTTCCAGTAGGGAGCGGGGCTTTCTTCTACTTCGACCTGCCACAGCTTGCTCCCCCTTCTCTCTCAGAAATAAGAGGTGCAGACACCCTTGCTTCTGACCAGGCGGTAACACTGGAGAGGAAGAGCTTTGCCTGGGGCTCTCTCCTTCCCCTACCCCAGTCCCTTCCCACAACCCTGGACGGTGGGAGGGCCTGGGCCCATAATCCTCTGCTGCAGGGCTGGTCTCCGGGGGGATGAACAGTGGCCTCCACCCAGTAAGGGCAGTCTTTGGGGTCCTCATCTTCATGCTACACTCGTTCCTTCATCTTTCTACCTGGGCGCTCGGTTGCATCACACGCACGTCCAGCCCGTGCAAGGCCTTCGGGACTCCCCAGCCCGCCAGTGCCTCCAGGTTTAGCACCCTGGCGTCCACCTGCACGCTTTAGTCGTCTCCATTCTTCACAGATGTCATCCGCTTCCCCTACCAGTCTCTATGTTGCCAGGGGTTGGGAACCGGGGATCTGCCTAGGGCATCATCTCCACGTCCCTCGCTCTGGAAGCCACAGAGTGCATGCTCAAAACCCTCACATAGGATGACTGGATGACTGACCCTGCCCAAGAAAATGCTGTCTGTCATCCTGGTGGAGGGAGGAGTGAATAAGGGAAACCACCCCCCACTGGGCAGGGCTCGGCCGGAGGGAGAGACAGAAAGAGGAGTGAGCACGGAGGAGTGGCAGCTGCCCGCGGGCAGTTCGTGGGCATCACTATAGACCTTCTGCCCCCGGCTCCGGGCACGGCTCCCAGTGGGTATGGGTAAGTGTCGACCAAAGGAAGAAATGAACGAGGGAAAAGAATAGAAGGAATGACCCACAGGATAGAGAAGAAGGGACTAGGGGAGAGAGAGAGAGAGAAATACACAGAGATTCTTGGATCCGAAAGAGCTGGTTAGAAAGGCTACGCCTTGGCACAATGGAACTGTCCTGAAATTCGCTTCCAGACAGGAATGCTTTCGCCATAGACTAGTTTACCACTTTGAAATATATCTTCTACAGACAGGGCAGACCACCTTCCTCTCTCTCTCTCACACACGTACACACATGCACGTACCCCACACATACATGGGATATCATGGCGTGGTACCTGCCCACTGCCATGTGGCCAAAAGCACAGGTTGTGACCTGGCCTCCAGCTGACCATAGCTCCTGACAACTTCCTTAACCACTAAAATAGGACCTGAATAATTTGTCCTTTACTAGCCTGTAGACCTAGGAGGAGCAATGGGGGCTGGAAAACAAAACACTGACCTTCCGGCAGAGCTTCCAACCTGGCAGGAGCATCTTGACCCACAGACGGAGCCTGGGCCAGGAGGCATCTATATTTCCTCCCACACCAAAGAGCAAAGGCCAGCGTAACAAAGCCAGAAGTACAATGTTTTTGAGAGAGACTCTCTCTCTGCTGCCAGGGCTAGAGTGCCGAGGCGTCAGCCTAGCTCACAGCAACCTCAGACTCCTGGGCTCAAGCGATCCTCCTGCCTCAGCCTCCTGAGTAGCTGGGACTACAAGCCTGTACCACCACGCCCAGCTAATTTTTTCTATTTTTAGTTGCCTAGCTAATTTCTATTGGTTTTTTTGGGGAGGGGGGGCTGTTGTTTTTTTTTTTTCTTTTAGTAGAGACGGGCTCTCACTCTTGCTCAGGCTGATCTCAAACTCCTGACCTCAAGTGATCCTCCTGCCTCGGCCTCCCAGAGTGCTACGATTACAGGTCTGAGCCACCACGCCCAGCCCCAGAAGTGCAGCATTAAAGCCAAAGGTGATTAGGCTTCAAACTAACCACTCTGGACCTCCATGTCTGTTTGCAAAACGGCACTGAATCTTGCCCAACTTTTCTACATAAGTCACCATCCTTATACTGCACGGTGACATGGCCTTTGGAAATGCAAATGAATGATGCGGTGGTGCACTGATGTGACAGACGGCTGGAGCTAGGAGCAGGGACCAGACAGGCTTGTGCCCCTTGCAGGAACTCAAGCTGTCTCTAATGGGACAATTACTACCCACATCTCCATCTTCTGGCTCCACTGATCTACGCCTGGCTCCTGAGAAATTCATGACTTGGGAGGGTTTGTGGCAGCTCGCCTTGCTTCCTGAGAAGGGCTTGGTGACAACTTTGGGGAGTAAAAGCACTAGTTTCCAAGCAACCGAATAACGGATCTTCAGTTACAATTCTTCATTTTACAAAACAGTAGCTCCAGAGCAGCTTCTAATTAAATTGGCCTCGGCTTCAGCTCCCTAGAATAACTGGAGCCCAATAAGACCCTGCTAAGACCCCTTTTTAACCAAATTAAGGTAAACAGACTAGTCTGAAATCATGCCTAGAGGGAACTCCGGATCTTGCATTAACTGGGCATTGTCAATTGGCCTTAAGAATTCAATCGGCAAGGCAGGGACCCAGTCTACTGCTGACGAATGGGCCGTTTCGTGCGCCCCATTTTTTGCTTAAAAAATTAAAATCCTTATTTGAAAAGGAAACAGTGGCCTCTGATTCGAACACCTTCAATCTGTCTGGATCTAGCTGCGTGCGCTTGCCACTTAGGCTAGATGGCTTCATTCCTCTTTCTAAGGTAAAGTTAGGAAAACATCCTATACAGCCCAGGGTGACTGGAAGTTCAGAGGATGCTAGCTCCTTATTCTCCTTCCTCTGGCTGTCACCTGCTTCTGATTCATGCCTGTCGAACTTTCAGGCACTCATTGTCACGGGAGTAATGGTGCCTGGCTATATGGCAAAGGAGAAAAATCATGGCACCTGTTTAAGCAACTGGAGCCTCTGATTTGAAAGGCTGGCTCATGTGAGCACCTGTTTCTCCCACCACCATGACCTTTTCTCGGCTCGCTTGCTTTTAGGAGCCCCACTTCCAGCCCCAAGACCTCCCACTGTGGCGCTCACCCTGAGCACCACTGAGGACCCCAGTCCCGGGCAGCCCGGTGTCCAGGCTTCGAGGTGCCCTGCAGGCCGCCGTCCTGGGAGCAGACCTGCGGGCGGGGGCTGCATCTGAACCATCTGTGCTGCTCCTCAAAATGCACACCTGGAGTCAGTGAAATGCAGGAGGGACAGGGATGCTGCATTATTTGTAACGAGCATGGCAGGGTGGCTCGAATGCTGCCTGCTAGAGGCATTGGGGGTCGAGGTGCAGGGCACAACTAGACGACAAGGTGAAAAGTAGAGAGCTCTGAGCTAGCACAAGGCCCCCGCCCAGTGGGACGAGCCATACCTTTTCCCAAGGGATTGCATCCTGCAAGACAATCTTGGAGGCACTGTAGCGATCAGATTGAATAATTAATTACTTGGGGACAGCTGCAGGAAGCCAGGCAGCAAGGAACCAGCTAATTTCAGTGGGTGACATCAAGTCCCAGCACGCAGGAGTCACCCAGCTCTAAGCTTAAGGCCAGCTTCTGCCTTAGGACACATTTTCTGGTCTACCTGGAAGGACTGAGCGACTCCCTTCTCTGGAGTCCAGTGATCGAAGAACACAGCACAGAGCTGGGCTGGAAATTAGGGATGAGATTTTAGTGCTACCTCTTCTGCTGGCACCGGCCTGCTTTGTATCTGTGTGTATTTCTGAACTCCCGTGGATATTCATGCAGAACTCCTCCCCTGGCCCTTCCCCGGGGCCCCTGTGGCTCTGAGTTATTTGTGAAAATGTCTTTTCCAGGCAGATCCCACGGAGCTGCCGCATGTTCCCTCTCCCTGGATTGGGCTGGTCCAGGAAGAATTGGGAAACACAGATAGGCAGGCCCCCCATTAGGGGGAGATTTGATTACAAACAGCAGGCCCAGGACTCGTGCTTGCAAGTGCCAGATGCCACACCAGGCAGTGGGCTTGGTGCCCCCTCCGCCGACAGACGCTTAGATTCTGCAGGGACCCTCCGTTCTCTCCCCCTCCCATGCACCCCCACCACAATGCTAAATGCTTCCCAAATGTAAATCACCTGGGGTCACACAGGGACCACAGGTGTGGTCTAATTTCATTCTCACAACAGCATTCCAAAGATCGGATCCACAGAGTGGGGAGCTGAAGTCCCTTGCCCGAGGCAGCAGCTTGTCCCTGCCTTGCAGGGACTCTGCCCTCACCTGGTTACCACCTGCCTTAATATGATGAGTTGTCCGGGGCCCCAGCTCTGAAGCTGACCTTGGCAGTTCATTGCTACATAACCTCTCTCAATTCCACTGTTCCTACCTCAAAAGATGATACCACTGCAAAAAATTTCTGGGGGGCTGTGAGGGTCAGCTGAGGTCAAGTGTAGCCCTGCTTTGTGAACTGCATTGTTGTTATTAGGATTTGGGATGAGACCTGAATCAACATATTCACACTCGGGCTTCACTGTTTAATAAGACTTAAAACATAACAATATCCTCATTGAACTATATATATATATTTGAGACAGAATCTTGCTCTGTCACCCCAGCTAGAGTGCAGTGGTGTCATCATAGCTCACAGCAACCTCAAACTCCTGGGCTCAAGTGATCCTCCTGCCCCAGCCTCCCAAGTAGCTGGGATCATAGGTGTGTACCACCACACCCGGCTAATTTTTCTATTTTTTGTAAAGACGGGTCTTGCTCTTGCTCAGGCTGGTCTGGAACTCCTGACCTCAAGCAATCCTCCTGCCTTAGCCTCCCAGAGTGCTAGGATTACAGGAGTGAGCCACTGCACCATCCAACTATGTCCATTTTAACAGGGGGCAAAGCTCTAAACCAAAAGAGGAACATTCTCATCATAGGCTTCAGATCTCATTAGCCTGCCAGATAAAAGGGGACTCAGGCAGGGAGGGAGTTTCATATTTGGCAGGAACCCTTCTCAGACAATTGTAAATCACACCAGGGAATAGTATATTGGGTCGAATAGTGTCCTCTTAAAATCACGTCTGCCCAGAACCTCAGAGCGTGACCGTATTTGGACATAAGGTCTTTGCAGATGTAAGAAGTCGAGGTCACACTGGATTAGGCTGGGTCCTAAATCCAATGACGGGGTCCCTATAAGAAGAGAGAACAGACACAGAGACACACGGGTCCAGAGAGGAGAAGGCCGCATGAGGACAGCGGCAGAGACTGGGGGGACGTATCTACAAGCCAAGGATGGTCGGCAACTACCAGAAGCGAGAAAAGGCGAGGAACAGACCTCCCCTGGAGCCTTCAGAGGGAGCAGGCCCTGCCGACACCTCCGTTTCAGGCTTTCAGATTCCAGAACTGTGAGAAAATCAATTTCTCTTGTTTTTAAGCCAGCCAGCCTGTGGTACTCTGTTAGGCTGCCCTAGGAAACAAATACAAATAGTGCTGGAAGATTCTGAGACAGGCGTTATGCTTCATGCACACTCTCCCTTCATCTCCCGGGGACCAGGGCACTAGAGCCATCGTTTCACAAAGGCGACTTGGTGGCAGGCTCAGCTCTGCAAGGGGCAGCCGGACTCGGGTCTGAACGGCCGGCCCCGGTCGTGGCCATGTGTCCACACCGCCATGCAGGGCCACCACGGTCAGCATACACACCCCGATGGACACAAGCCTCGGAAACCCAGAACCCAAATGGAGCCAGCCAGTCTAACTCACATGGGTTTTTCCTATAGCACAGGGTCCACCCTCGAGCGCTGATATTTTCCTTTATTTTGACAGAAGTCGTTCTCAAAGGCAGCACTCATTTTCCTGCATCCTTAATTTAATTTCTGCATCGATGACTCAGAATCATCTTGGAAATGTTAATTGCTGGAGGGCAACACGGAACAGTGACGCCTTCAGACATCTTGAGGTGGGAGGGGATGTCAAGTCTCTCATTAGAGCCACCACCAGCTGGTCCCTTCGTGGAGGTGGCGTCTCCGCGGATGACATGTGGCCATCGATTTTCTGTCTGCCTCATTGTCACCAGGGCGTCTGCTCTCCTATCTCCCGGTTGTCAGGAGGCCTGCGTGGAGCAGGACCTTTTCCCTTTCACGTTTCATCTGGTTTCTCTCCCCTAATCTAATGGAGGCTGGGGAAGCAGATAACCAAATTTCTTAGAATCGGGCAGAGGTTCAGAATAAACTGCATTCTGGACTGAAGAGTTCTTTTGTGGATCGAGTCCCTGTGCTTTGGGGGCATTGAGTTTTCCGGTTCCTGTCTTAGAATGCGGAGGCCTCCTGCCCCTACGTTCTGTCACCCAGCTGCATTCGCCACAAGAGAGCTTTCGCCATCCTACCCTGACCTTGCTGAACCAAGCACACACCCGCTTTCTGGAGTAGGGAGTGAAATAACAGATTTTTGCTTGGTGTCCATCTATTTTTTTCCTCCAGTTGGCAGGATGGCCATAAAAATGCACGTGGGGGGCTGGGTCTAGGGGACCTCCTGAATATCCCGAGATGTAAGAATCTCTACTGGCTTCCACTGCCCCAGCACAAGTGCTAGCAAGAGTCCATCTGACTGTGCTGACTCACGGCTCCTTTGTTGCAGCTGTTGGGACACAGTTGGGGACAAAGGGGGACCTACAACCTCCACCTTCACCCATGCCATGTTTTCATGGCAGCATCTCGGGGTGAAGGGCAAATTCATACCTTCCAGTCTCTGCTCTCACTTGGCTGCGATGTCAGATGCCCAGACGGTGTCTCGGCTGCACACACAATCCGTGGTGAGGAACGTCCAAGCCCAGGACTGCCTTCAGACTGGGGCCACCAGGCTTGCTCTCAGCCCTGCACTCACAGGGGCTCGTTCCAGTAGCGCATGGGGCCCACGAGGGAAGCCTCCCTTCTTCTCCCAAGTACCCAGCACCCAGGGATTCTTTTCCCAATGACCCAGGCCCATTCACAAGGCCTGTGTGAATCTCACTTGTGTTGGCCAAATGTTGGCCACCCCCCAGGTCTGTGCCCCCAGCCCCACCTGGTGGTCATGCAAAGAAGGATTACACCTGCTTTTTCTGTTCCAACTCAAAAGAGTCTATGTTGAGTCATGGAGGTCTTCCCCGAAAACAGCTCCCCAGGGAGAGCTGGGGTAAGCACCTCGGCCTCTCTCCTTGGTTTAGGGGCTGACTTTAGCATCTCTGCACTGATCGTATCGACATCCCGGGGACACACAGCTCTCCGAGAGGCCTAGCAGCACTCCTCGATGTCAGTGTTGACTTACGAGTGACAGTCGGGAACAGAGGGGCAACAGTGTGGGTTTTTATTTCATGTCTTGCACGGTGCTAGGGGCCACAGGGGGGCCAGAAATATCAGAGCAACCCCGAGACTTTACAAGTTCATTCTTCAACGTAGACCGCAACTGCT
>VBSM01003215.1:3776230-3795592 GCA_008086735.1 Cheirogaleus medius | reverse complement strand
CCCGACCTCATTTACACTCCAAGGTGGGGGGGGGCGTGTCCACCAGATGGAGGCTTCCCAAAGCCTTCAGAGAAGTGGAGGCACAATTATCAGAGATGATGGCGGAAGGGGAGACAGGAGGATTTTAGTGGTGGCCTCAAAAGGCTGCTGCCACCGGGAGGGAGGACAAGAGCCAAGGGGACACCATTACAGGAACGCCAGGCAAATCACTTTCTTTACTCCATGTGTTTTTCTCATCCTGCCAGTTGGAACTGAAGAGTTTTGAGAATAAGTTAAGAATGCACCTGACTCCTTCTGGTCTGCCTAGTCGCTCAGAGATGCTAAATGCATCTCACATACAGGTATGCAAAAACACCGTGGGCCAGGAAAATAAATTAGCTTGGCTGGAAATGATCTTTCATGATAAAAAAAAAATGTTTAATTGGATTGGTCAAAGCCCATTCTTCGGGCTGCTGAATATTCATTTTCTTCACCTCATCAGATGAGAGTCCCTCTTCCACCCCCCATGTCTATGGATCGCAATGGGTCAAGTTATCAGAAACCTACAGGAAAGCTGGAAACTCCCTCAGAGGGCAGTGGGCACATGCTAAGGCCCTGTGGCACAACCTTGGGTTTTAGTAACTTATTGGATGGGAAACCAAGAGTCAGGGCCTGGACACCAGCTAGAATCTGATGGAAATATTACCCTACCTCATCCACAAACATATGGAAGGCTTCAGTTAAGGCTTTGGGTATGTCAGAACACTCAAAGGAAAGTTCTATTCTTAGTTAATACCATAACTAGGGGTGCCTTCGATCCTGGCTCTTCCAGACAATTAACCCACAGCCTGTGCCAATAAAATCTTACATTTATCTTCCTGTCTTACTGTAAATAACCCCATTTCAAACGCAAATGTGCTATGCACCCTCCCACATACGTGTCTTATTTTATACCTCCCATCTTGCCTTTCCGTCAAGATAAGAAAGTAGTGCTTGATACCAAAATCAGCCTCCCCTTGCCATGCCCGGAAATGTTCAGCTTGTCACAAAAGCAGAAGGTTTCAGGATGAATTCTGGGATATTTTTCATGACTAGATGACACCCAGGATATTCCTCGATGACCAGGGAGTTCACGCTTCCAGATCTGTCTTACGTCCCTTCCTTCTGTACAGGTAGGAAGTGGGACGCACATATCGATGGGCGATGAGATTAGGGGATGCTAGGAGCAACCTGGGAGCAGTGATATGAGGGATGCTACAGACCAGGCCCCGGAGGCAGCCTCTAAGTGGAAACACCATCCCATGTCTTTAAGATACAGTACAGCAGACCCGGTATCAGTTTACTGGAATGATCTCACTTCAAGACGTTCCAAGACAGCGTGCTACCAGCATTTACCATTCATTACTTTGCTATAATAAACCCAAAGTTTTCAAGGGAATTCTCCTCTTTGAAGTCAAAATTTTGGGGTTCTATTATTGATTCTCTTTCTCTTAGACATTTTCTTCCTAAACTACTCAGACCATCACATGCTCAGCCAACAAATGTTTATAGAATCTTGGAGGTAAAGATGATTTTTAACGTAGCAAAAATCAAGTAAACACGGAATCCAACTCTGTCCGCTGAAATGCATCTTTGCAGCCACGGTTCTGCTGACCCCAAAGTCACCATGCCCCTCGGCCTCCCTTGCACATTCTGTTCCGCTCCTGGGATGCAACATGCACCCCAACTGACTCCCTCCCTCCCTCCCGGCACTCCCTCACTGGCCCCCCCAGGTTCTATGCGTTTTCATAGCACTGCATCCCTTTCCCCTGTAGGTATACTCACCAGGGCTGAAGATTCACACTGACTTGTATAATTTTTTTCATTAATGTCCTTCTCCCCACTGGATTCTAAATCTCCACGAGGGCAGGGACAGCATGTGTTATTAACCACCAAATCCTCAACGTTTCAAGCAGGTACAGTTCAAGTGGCCTTAAACTTATTAATCATCACTTCCCAGCATTTAGTAAGTCGAGCAGCCTCTAATTTCATCCCCTGGGCCCTAAACTAGTCCTTTCCCACTGGTTAGGCCGAGATATTTACTCTATACTTCCTGGGTCCCTCGAACAGAGATGTCTTCATCTGGCCCCTTTGCTAGGCATCCATTCCCCATCAACTCTCCTAGCAGCTTTCTGCCATGGCCTTTCCCACCTGAGTGCATCTTTTCCCCTTGTTTCTCTGTGCATTAACAGTTTTTTCCAGTGATTTCCTTCATCCGAGAAAGATGTTACATTAGCATCTAGAAGGTCCCTGGAGAGGAGTCAGTGTTTACCCATTTTCTTAGATACAGAAGAGGGGAAAAAAAAAAAAAAAAAGTCAAGGACATTGGCTGACATCACACAACCAGTCAGCAGTCCCAGGTTATACTTTCCATTTCTTAATTTTTCAACTCTTTTCGGCTACATTGCTTTCTCAAAACCCACCTTTTTGTTAGGCATGATCAATAACCTGTCTCCAGAAAAGGAGTATAAGAATACAACACACGTAATTTTGAGAGGCAGGAGGGCCCCTCCTCACAATGGCCAAATAATGGCCCCATCCAAAAACCGATGGAGGTAACTTTAGCCGACGGTGTGCACTGAAGAACCAATGGTCCTTCCGCTAAACCTAAGTCCTAGACAAGACCGGAGGCGGGGGCCCCAATCCCAAGTGTGGGACTGGATGCTGTCTATTAAGACTGGCCAACGGGAGAGTGTGAGGGGTGGCCGGAGTTAAAGGTAACCGCCAGAAACCATGCAACTGAGATGTGACCACAGGGCGCACATACAGTGACAAGGCCAGTTTTCATCCTAGTATATTTTCTTTTGTCTGCACAGATGTTCTGACTGAGCATCCAATTCTCAGAGGTCAGTATTCCATTTTCCTCCCAGTTCTTGGAGGAGAGAATGGCTTTAGACGCAGAGCAACATTTGCTCCACCCCAGGGCAACAATCTGATGCATTTGTTGTTAACTCTGCACACGCACCGCGGCTTGTGACTATCGGGGAGAACAGTGGAGGATCGTCCCCCTAGAAACTCAAGTCAAAGAAGAACTTATTCGGGCAAAGGGCAGGTGAGATGAAGAGTCATTTTGTGATTGGATGTGAAAGCAGGTAAACTGTCACCGTGGTGAGCACCACCCTGGGAACAGGCCAATGACCTGGGAGACAACAGTCACTTCTCATCCCGCCCTTGGGTTTGCTTCAGCAGACACTTGTTGGTTTCCTACTGTGCGGGGGACACTGGATATTTAGAGGCATAAAGCAGCAATCTGATTAAAAGGCCGTGCTGCTTTCTCGGAAGCAACTGAATTAGTTATAAGAAAGCAGCTTTTCAGTATGAGGAAACCTATAGAACCTCATCCCCTGGGGCAGGCGAAAGGCATCGACACCCAGGAGGAGAGGCCCGGCCTTACTGGAGGCGGGAGAAGGCTCAGTGGGTGCGTATGGGCCTCCCATCACGCAGAATGAATAATCCATGAGCGTGACCAAATCTCATATTCCACGTCTGGGCTTGCAAACCTGGAGAGGTTTGTGCAGAGAATTCAACTTCACTTTGGTTTTCTGACTTCCTCTAGAGTACAAAAGACTGAGCGAGGGAAACCAGGACTAGCGGGATGCTGTGAAAAATCAAATCCACTCACATCCAGGATTCAAAGAGGTGAAGCAGTAGCCCACAGGCAGCTATGCTGCTGGGAGTCAGGGATAACAATCAGGGCAGAATATCTGTTTATTTTTCTCTTCCCATAGACTAGGGTCTGGGGTGCTATATAATATCAAAGTTTCCTATGTCCGCATGAGAGCAGGCGGGCACATCCAGGTCTCCAAGCTGGGCTAATGTCCAGAAACGGGGGGTTTCTGACTGTTAGATTCCATGCCCATGGCCAAGCTCTCACAAACATACACCTGAGACACAAACCAAGTGACCTGGATAAACAGAACGTGGGAGGAAGTAGGCAGAGCTGCTCCCAAACAAGACTGCAGCCTGCTGGAACAGAGACGCCAGGCGGAGTTGTGTTTTCCCTGGCCAGGGTAACTTTTACACCAGCGGTCCCCAACCTTTTTGGCACCAAGGACTATTTTCATGGAAGACAATTTTTCCACAGACTGGGGGATGCGGGGGAAGGTTTTGGGATGATTCAAGCGCATTACATTGATTGCGCACTTTATTTCTATTATTGCATTGTAGTATCTAATGAAATAATTCTACAACCCCTGAGTTAGATGAATAAATGAATGAATGAACAAATAACAAATGAAAAGAGGAAGAACAGTGGGGGGAAAGAAGCAGGATACAGAAAATGGCCACAAGAAAGAGGTCAAATTTGCGATGACCTTCATACAGTACAATGCTGATATCCGTGAAAGGAGTCTTCCGTTCAGAGCAGCATGCCCGTCAGCCTCCATTTCTCTCGAATGCCGCTCACGTACTCTGAGCTATGAGGCTAACGCCCTGGGCTCAGCCTCAGGCCGCAGGAAACTCCTTAGATTGGCTCAGCAGGCCGCTGGTAACACGGAGACCTATTTTCCAGCATATGAGACAGACGAACCTGGAAGTCGCATCTCATTTATTAAGTGAGGCTTCCCTCTTTGTCCCCCTGGTAGCGATGGGCTTCAAATCCACTCCCGTTAATAGCACCCGGGGAAGCCAGGCGCAGGTCTGCCCTGCCTTCGTTTCTTAGGGTCACGGCACAGGCACCTCCGCTCCAGTTCTTGGAAACGCAGTCGGGCTGCAGGACCAACCACGGCCTGTAGCAGTCTCAGACTTGGCCCCTGCAGGCAGCTCCTTCACCTGCCCTGGGGGAAATGCCAGGCGAGCAGGTGAGGAGGAGGGCAGGAGGCAACTGTGGACAGCGGGGAAAGGGAAGGAGAGAGAAGAGTGGGCGGGGGGCAAGTTTCAACAATAGGAAGCCGAGAAAACAGGACCCAGGCCCTGGAAGGGATATGCTGTGCCCAGAGCAGACGACACACAAAAATCCAGCAGCATCACCGGCTCATACTCGATGCTGACTTAGCACCGACCTTACCCTCGATACTGCAAAGTGCTCAGTATGCAAAAAGACAGGCTGCTTCGGCCCTGACTTTCCAAGTTACTCAGGAACCCGACACATACAAAAAGGATAAATGACAACGTGACACAAAGTGGCAGGTGCTGAAGAAGCGATTCATACCACATTTGTCAGAAGGGAGCTGCCTCCGGGGACGGGGCAGTCCCTGGACATTCCTGAGGGTATCAGGCCTGAACTTCCTGTTACTGCCAAGCGGAGAGCAGTGGTTTCGCTTGCAAGTGCCTGCGCATGAAGAGTGTGTATCTCACACGCTGATCGGCTTTCTATGTGCCTGATACAAAACGAGGATCTGCCCAAGAGGACTTTACCATCGAGCCAAGGATGTACGACTTGTGCGTTAACACTTGCGATCCAAAGCAGCACAAGAGACTGTTACTGTGAACATAATACATAACAGTAACATTGTGTCTGGGTAACGCAGAGCAGTCTACTCAGACTTCTGGAGGCAACAGGGAGCCTCTGCAGGGCTCAGTGTCCACATCTGTAGAATGGGGCTTTGAGAGCTCTGAACAAGGTTAGTAATAAAGCAACTGCTAGCAAGTAGAGGGCACCTGTATGTCTCTCCTTCCTCCTCCTTCCACCTTCCGCCAAGGTGATCAGGCAAGAAAAAGGTAGCGTTAGATAGGAGCTTTACAAGATGGGGTGCTGGCAAGAGGGAAGTGACAGGTGGGACCCTAAAACAGGAGGAAGGCCCAGAGGTAAGCAATGAGAAGCATCTGTATGGAGAAGAGAGCTGACAACCTGCGAGGGTGTGAGAAAGCCAGAGGACAGTGGGTTGGGGGAAGAGGGGAAAGGAGCCGGCGAGGTTGACTTGTGCACTGGGACGCGAGTGAGTGTATGCACACACACGGGTGCGTGCACATGTGCACGTGAGAGAGCGTGCACGCAAGGGAGCCGGAGCTAGATAGAGTACCTCTATCCTTACGGCAGGAGGAATATCAGGGAAATGCAAAAGTGAAGCCAAGGGTGGAAATAGTTCCAGAAACGAGAGAAAGGCCCAAATAATGCTCCAGAGGGACCGGGGGATTTAGAAGAATTTAAAAGCAGTGAAGAGATTTGGCAATGAAGGGGTCACTGCATGCCTTCGATACCACCTTTAATTTCCCTTTAGATGGCAGGGGACCTGATGTTGTGGGTAAACTAAGGAAGAAGAGAGGCAGGGCATGATAGCTCCAAAGGCAGCAGAATGAGGACTTCCGAGACATTTGCGTGTTTGCAAATCGAGAATTGAGAGGGAGAAAATCGAATCTAGGGAAGGGAGGATGCTGCTCCAAGTCGGTTCCACTAATAACGTGTGTAGAAAAGTGAAGTCACCTTGAAGTGACTCAAAGATACTTAAAACTACTGTGCCATGCAATGAAATACTATTTGGCAATAAAAAGGGAAGAAGTACTGATACAGGATACAACGTGGGTGAACCTTGGTAGCAGTAGGCTAATTGAAAGATGCCAGACACAAAAGGCCACATTACATGATTCCATGTATATGAAACGTCCAGAATAGGCAGATCTATAGAAACGGAACATAGATTTGCAGTTGCCCAGGGCTTGAGAGGGAAGGGGGTTTGAGGGATGATGGCTAAGGGTGTAGGATTTCTTTTGGGGGCAATGAAATGTTCTTAAATTGACCGTGATGGTGGTTTCACAATTCTGAGTATACCCAAAGCCACCGAATTGCACACTTTAACTGGTATATGCATTGTATGGTGTGTGAATTATATCAACAGAGTTATTACAAAATTTACCATGCGTACCCATATGGGTACAAGGGATCTTTGGGGGTAATAAAAGTTCTATAATTGGATCATGTGGATATCTGCACAACTCCGTAAAGCTACTAAAAATCATTGAATTGTACATTAAAACTGGTGGATTTTATAGTATATCAATTATGCCTCAATAAAGTTCTTTAAAACAATAAAAAAAATTTTAAAACCTCATGACGTAGACAACACACTCCGCAACAGAACTGCAGTACATTCAGATTAAAACATCTCAAAAA
Organism: Cheirogaleus medius; assembly: GCA_008086735.1. Taxonomy (NCBI): domain Eukaryota; kingdom Metazoa; phylum Chordata; class Mammalia; order Primates; family Cheirogaleidae; genus Cheirogaleus; species Cheirogaleus medius. Next base: position 3,788,526 of record VBSM01003215.1, on the reverse strand, counting down.
TATATCAGGACATGTGTCAAAGGAGAAGAGCAGCTCCGCGGAACCACCGTGAGCGTGGCACAAGCTGTGACACAGCCCGACCCGCAGAAGGCTCTCGAGACAGCGCAGCTCCCGTTAGGGGAACGAATCCCTTCGCCCGCATCTGGCCGCCCTGCGTGATGGCTACAAGGTACAGCAGAGGCCTGCATGGGACGCTCACAAAAGAGGAATTAGACCCAGATGGACGTTTCTCAACAGTGAAAATCCCGCAGCCCAGGGAGGGAGACGAGGGTGCGGTGATCTGCTTCCTGGGGCCGAGAGGAGGTCTGCAGTCCCCAGGGACGATTTTGGCCCTGAAAATCGCACTGGCCAGTTTGAGTGGGGAAGAGAGGGAAGGAGATTCAACACCAAGGGAGGTGTGTGTTGGGTGGGGCCAGGGGCAGGAAAAGCCATTTTTAGCTAAGGGATTGGACAGAACCACTCGCTGTAACCAGTGAGGCCTTTTGGGTGCCCTGGAGGAAGCGGGAAGGAGACAGAAAAGGATGTCCCTGTCTGTGAGCTGGTTGTGTTCCCAGAGCCCAGGGGACGTGCCTAAAGTATAGAATCTGGGGAGCTTCTCTGCCTGCTGGGGACAAGCCATCTGGTCTGTCCTACAGGGACCTCGGAGGGCCGGGTTCAGCCCTGCGATGCTTGCCCTTTCAAACCCCTGGTCCCTTTCATCAAACAAAAAAGGGACGTTCTGCTTTCTTGTTTGTTGAATAGAAAAACAGGATTTGTTTTTCAAAACAGAAGATTAAATCTCAGTCCCGAGTGCTGCTTTAAACCACACGGGGAGGACCCACCCCTGAAAGCAACGGGTCCCTCCCTGCCCATGGCCCCTTGTTAAGAATGTCCAGTGCAGCCCTGTCCCCAGCCCCTGGGTCCGTGGTGTTGCTACAGGGCTACAGCCTTCATCTGTCCTTCTGGCCAGCCGAGGGCTTGGGACGTGACCCTAAAGGTAGACCTTGCTGGCTGTGTCTCTGCCTCTACACAAACAACTCGCAAGCAAGAACCTTTCCCGGAATCAGCACCATCGGCTTAAGCCTGAAATGACACACCCAGGAGGTAAAAGGAGCCACCTGAGGCCTGTGGCCCAACGGGCTCTCCTGGGGAGGGTGCAGGAGGCTGCGTGCACTGCTGAACTCCAGGCAGTGACGGCACGCCTCTTCCCGCGTGGGGTGAAGGATTTAAAAGGTATAGACTAGCCCCAAAGTGAGGTTTCTCCCAGGTTTCTCTGTTCAGTTGCTTAGCAATAGCCCCACCGGGAGCTGATCCTCTGCAGCCAGGTTCTCAGCTCCTGGGGGGAAGATCCCACCTGTTCTCTGCTTTGTGTCCCCACGCCTGGCAAGGAGCAGACCTCCGTGATCGGCATTTGGTAGGATGAAGGACTAGTCTTGCTTCACCCCCAGGCCTGGCTCTCCCTTGATGGCCCTGGAGGGAAGGGGTACACCTGGGTGAGGGTGGGATTCAAGGGTTCTTGCCTCCAGCTCAGGCTTCTCTGATATCAGCCTTCATGGATCATATCCCACTCTCACCATCTCCACCCGCAAAATGAATTCTTAAAAGACCAATGCCTGCAGTTCACCCCAGAGCAGTTTCACTGATTCCTCTTTTTCTTTGTAAACACTGTCTTGATGCATTTTTATTCTGAGTCCCCCATTTGAATGCAAGGTGCCAGGGATCTGGAACCACTCATGGTCTGTCACCACCCTGGGGTCCTGCACAGAGCTCTGCCCAGTGGCCAATGTCATGGAGAGCTCTGGCCACCCTGGTCAGGTAACGTGAGGCCAGCGGAGGACACGATCCCCTGCTGGGGAGCACACGTCCTTCCTCACCCCGCCTATGCAAAGAGGGTGTGGCCAGGACTTAGAATCTAGCGTCTAGGGCTGGAAACCATCTATCACAAAGACACCTACGCCATTTAACTGCACCCATAAGACTGTAAAAGGAATGGTTAACCATGCACGAAGATCACGTGCTTTCGAGCAACTTAAAAGCGTGTGTTGATGAGTGAGGCAGAGTGGTCCAGCAGCAGGAACCTCATGCTGTAGTCAAGGGACCTCTGGATATGGGTCATCTCGGCCATGCCCTAGCTGTGGGGACTTGGGCGAGTCTTCCAGTTTCCTGATCTCTAAAGTGGACACATGAGAGTAAACGAAATAATCTCCAAAGGCCCCTTCATCACAGAACTCTTCATCCTATGACACTCAGATGAGTAACTGTGACCACAAATTCCAGGTCTGTTCTTATAACTCCCTCTTGTGTGTGTAAATATTTTGATACTATTTAAAGAGGCACGTGGGTTGGCGGGGAAGGGGGCTGTTTTCCTATGTTCCACATCCCCACCCTCTTCCTTTGGTGATGGCATCCTGCTTTTCCTTGAAAACGCCCCTCCCCCCGCCACCTCCATCCGTGCGGTCTTGATGGAGCTGTTGAACAAGCCCCAGCCCCCCACCTCCAGGCTGCACGTGAGACCCCAGCTGGAGCTTGTCTACTCTCAACAACTGCCTCGAACCTGGTGGGCATCTCCGGACTCTACACGAAGGCCAAGCACAAGGGAGGCTGCCGGGTGAACTTGGGTGGCAGCAGCCACAGCTCGTTAATTCGGCAGACTTTGCCATTAGCACGTGAAGCTGGCCGCCTACGATGCCCACGTTCTGTGGTTGGATGCACAGTCGGGCTCCAGAGGAAGGTGGATTTGTATTCGGGAGTGCAGAGGGCCTGGCTGGCATTCGTTCTTGTCCTGCATCTGGGAGATGCGGCCTGAAGTCTCTGCTTCCTCTGTTCTCGGGCTCAGATTTGAACGTTATCGAATCAGTTCTCTTTGGGAGTGTCGAGCCGGCTCTGAGGTCCTCCTGAGATGCCAACAGTGGGCGCCAGGAGCCGTGGCTCAGAGTTTGCCTGCACCTGACTGCTCCAACCTACCTTCCTGTAAAGCACAGCAGTGACGACAGACCCGTCCCAGTTCCAGTTCGAGGCCCCCTGCCCCAGCGGAAGCGGCAGGGTGTTTACCGGATCCCACATCTTCCTTGGTTGAACCCCGCTGCCTCCTGGGCCCCCGCTTTTCCTAGGCATTCGACAGCTGCCTCAGAAAGTGTGCAAGTCTGAAAACATCTTTATTCTGTCAGTCACTGTTGAGTGAATCTGTGACTGCGTACAGAAAATTCTAGGTTTAAAAACTTTTTTTCTCAGGGCTTTGAAGGCGTGGAACTCGGGAACTTGAAAGGCCCGTTGTACTGCTGCAGAGACGTGTGATGCTGAAACATTTCCCCCTTTCCGGAAGCTCTGACGATACGCTCTAGAATTTCATGCTGATGTATCTTGGCAATGGTCCCTCTTTTATTTATTGGGTTGGCACTTGGGGACTTTTCCGGTGTCAAAAATTCATGTACTTCAGTGTGGGGAAGTTTTTATCACAACACTTTTGCACTTTTTAAGCTGCATTTTCTCTTTCTTTCTAGAATGCCCATCAGTCACTAGTAGACCCCACTGCATGAACCTTCTCTGCATTGTTTTCTCACATTTTGCATCTTTCATTCCATTTTCCTAGCAATTTCTTTACCTGCATCTTTTAACCCTTCTATTTTATTCCAGCTCTCTTGTCTTTAAATTTCCAAAAGCTCCTTCTTAATCTGATTGCTCCTTTTTATTACTGAAAGTATCTTCTTCTCACTCTGAGAGTATTAATCATTCATGTTGCTTTTGTTTTATGTTTTCTGGTGATCCCTGTGCTGTTTCTGTTATTTCCAGATTAGCGTTTGGGGTCTTGCTCTTTCACGCTGAAGGCATTCCTCAGAAGTCTGAGGCAGTCTGGTTATTCGTCTGTGGTATAATAAAATACCTGGTCTTTGTCCCAAGTTCCTAGCACAGAGCTCCTAAAACCCTTGGAATTTCCTGGTGATTGGAGCATAAAAGCTCCTTTGAATCACACCTGACTTTATGCTAATGAGGTAACTTAGGGTAGGGTCGCTAGATAGTCTCAGGTTGGGCTGGTCACAAGACCAAGTGACTCCAGGGTTGGAACTTTCAGCCCCACTGTCTTCTAGGAAGGGCAGGGGGGCTGGAGAGAAAGTTCTATAGAAACTCTTGAACAAGGAGATTTGATGAGCTTCCAGGCTGGTGAGACAGGAAGGTGCTGGAAGGGTGGTGAGCCTGGAGAAGGCATGGAAGCACCTCTTCCCCCACACCTTGAACCTGCATCTCCCCCACCTGGCTGTTTGTGAGTTGTATCCTTTTATAAAAAACTAGTAATCAAGTAAGCAAACTGTTTTCCTGAGTTCTGTGAGCCATTCTAGCAAATGACTGAACCCAAGGAGGGGGTTGTGGGAAGACTACAGCGTACAGCAGGTTGGTCAGGAGCACAGGTGACGTCCTGGACTTGTGATTGGCACCTGGGGTGGCAGACTGAGCCCTTAAGCTATGGGATCCAACACTGTCTCCAGGTAGATGGTGTCAGAATTGAGTTAAATTGTAAGACACCCAGTTGGTGTACTCAGGGAATTGGAGAATTGGTTGTTGTGGGGGAAAAACCCACACATTTGGTGACGTGGAGTTCTGTGTGTGAGCAGAGAAGAAATGGGTTTTCTCTTTCACCAGTCATATTTAATGTAAGGCATTAGTAAGTGGATTGGAGGCTCAAACGCACAGGTGGGGCTTGTTGGGTGGCAGACTACACTGTAGGGAGATTGGGCTTCAGGTCATCTTTTTGATGGAATTCATTTCTCTAAGACCCTTCAGTTCTCCAGCAAAGAGTCCTTTCCTTTCCTCCCTGGAGGGTATACTCTTGGCTTCACTATTCTCGATTTCAATTTGGAATATCTGCTTTACTTCTTTCTGCCATCTCAGGCCCACCATCTCCTGGGATTCACTAACCAGAGGCCCCTCTTGGCTCATTTCTCTGGATGATAAACTTTTCTCCTGCTACGGTGCAGGATGAAGAGCTGAGGACCCCTGATGCAGGTCACAACCAACCATCCTGCGTGCGACCCCATCTCGTCCCCACCTCTGCTCTTAGCCTGGGGCCTCGGGTTCTTGCGACGTCCCAGGCTTTCCGCAGCACGTTTCGGCTCGGTTCTTGGTGGCTTCCTTCTTGCGATCACTTAGAGGCTACATCTTTCTCCGTTCTCCATCCAATTATACTCCTTCATATTCCATACTGTCCCTATTCCAAACATCTGCCAACCTGTCAACACTCCAGGTCTCTGTCCTTTGGGTATACCTTTTTAATTCCTTACTGTCATTTTAGTGGTATTTTAGGAAGAGGCAGAAATGCATGTGCTAAATCTGCCATATTTAAAAAAAAAGTCTGCTTAACTATTCTAAGTCTCAGTTTTTAAAATGCAAAATAAAGAAAACAGCAGTGATAATATGATTCCTGAATACTATGGTAAGAAAATGTCTTTCCCCTGCTATCTAAGACACGTGTGAGGAAAGAAAGAAAAAAAGAAAATGTCTTTCCCCATTTCTAAAATAGTACTAGTTGATCCTCCACACCTAAACACAGGCCTACCCTACGACCCAGCAATTCCTCCCTACGTATATACACAAGAAAAAGGAGTATGTATGTCCATCAGAACACATGTAACAAGGACTTATCGTGGCTTTTCTCCTAATAGCTCCAAACTGTAAATACCCAAGTGTCCATTCACAGCAGAATGGATAAATAGCAAATACAACAGAATACTACATAGAAAAAAAAAAAAAGTAATCAACTACTGCAACACATACCAACGAATCTCAAAGATGTAGCATCAGGCAAAGTAAACGACATGCAGAGTGGAACATGCAGTGTGATTCCATTTAAATGATAATCGAGAACAAAACAAAATCCATCTATGGCGAAGAGAAGTTAGAACAGCAATTATCTCGTAGAGGAAGTTACCACCCAGGCAGAGACGTGAGGAAGACTTCCGGTCTGCGAGAAACGTTTGTGTCTTGATCTGAATAGTGGTCACACAGGTATACATGTGGGCATAAAATTTTTTGAGTTGTATATTTAAGATCTGTCTTACTGTATATATGTTAAAACTTGATTTAAATAGAAGAAAAAAACTAAAACACCAGTGTTCAGGCAGCTGTAACAAAATACCATAAACTGAGAGGCTTATAAATAATAATGACTTATTTCTCACACTTCTGGAGGCTGGAAAGTCTCAGGTCAAGGGGCTGGCAGGTTCACTGCCTGGTGAGGGCCGGGTCTCGGGGTTGCAGACTGCCCACTTCTCACTGTCTCCACAGGTGGTGGAAAGGGCCAGGCAGCTCTCTGAGGGCTCTTTTATAAGGGCACTAATCCCAGTTGTGAGGGCTCTACCCTCCTGAGCTAATCACCTCCCAAAGGTCCCCCATCCTGATGCCATCATCTTGGGTACTTAAGCTTGAACATGTGAATGTGGGGCGGGGAGGGACACAAACATTCAGACCACAGCAATCACTGAGTGCAATTTTAAAGCTTTGCAGAAAAAAATTTTTCCAGGGGCAAAAAATGCTACCTAATCAGCAACCCACCTGGATCTCAGACAGGAGGGGCGGGGCATCTTTGCATATCAGAGGTGCGGTCACTGAGATGCTGTACCTGAAACACACAGCTCAGCCTCCTTCCCTTCCCTGTTCTATCAGTGGGGTAATCTTTGTCCAGTGACACTTCTCTGAGCTTCAATTTCAGACACTTAAAACAAAGGGGTGACCTACATTATCTTTGAGGTCCATTCCAATTCTAGAATTCTTTGTCTGGCGGGGAAAAGTGTTCTTTTTTTTTTTTTTTTTTTTTTTTTTTTTTGCCCTTAACAAAAAGGTATTCTATCTCATCCCTCCTTTTCAACCAGACACACACTCTTTTTTCACTCTTATCCTTCCACTACTGACCAGATGATAAGCTCGCAGGGGTGAGAGACCACATCACGCAAGTCTTTTGTACTCAACTATAATAGCTCGGTGCGATGAATACAGCAGAGGCTGTCAGACGAAAGAGTGTAATTTTGCCATAAAATATATTGAATCTAAAGCAAAGCCTTATATCTATAAAGTGATGAAATTGCATCCACAATAAAAATTCTATCAACAAAGCCACCTAACAATACAAGGCTTTGGAGAGAGCTATTATTTCTACAAACCAACTTAGTGGACCACTGCCTAAACTGCCTTTTTTTTCCTCCCCCTAAACTTGGTCTTCGTATAAATGATACTGCATATGCCTTTGTCCATAAAAATAAGAAAAACTAAACATATTATTATGCTTGGAGCAAAAGCTATTCCCTGAGTTCATTTTAGTTTAACTAGAGATTATTTCTGAGGGAAGGAAAGTATCTGGGTAGTCAGTTTGATGGGTTAGCAGACTTTTTCCTTCAGTAGGGTCAGGTTTAAGAACCATCACCATGGTATCCTAGGTATTTTGGTTGCAATTTGAAATCAGATAAAATAAATGTACATTTACAATAAAAATTAATGTAAATTTCAATGATTTAGAATCTAGAGTCTGGGTTGGTAAAATCTATAACAAAGATATCTAAGAAATTTAATTGCATCTGTAAGATTGCAAAAGACATGGTTAGACACACAAGAAGAAAATGTGCTTTTAAGCAACTTAAAAGCATTTGCTGACGAGTGAGGCAGAGTGTACAGTGACAGGGGCCGCATACTGCTGTCAAAACACCTGTTTCTGGACCCCCATCTGCCATGACCTAGCCTTGGACAAGTCATCCAGCTCCTTGATTTGAAAAGTGGGCATACTAGGGTAAAATAAATAATTTTCCAAGTCCCTTTATATGATGAACTTTAATATACTATGATACATGGATGAAAATTACAATGATAAACATCGGGTTTGCTTTGTAACTCCCTCCTCCGTGTGTGCAAATATCTTGATACTACTTAAAGAGGCATTGTGACTGGTGGGCTCAGCATCCCTACCTGCTTCTTTTGGTGACAGCATCCCACTTTTCTCTGAGAAAGCCCCTACTACCTCCATCCTACGCAGTCGTAGCAGGATTATTGAACAAGCTGCTCCCTATTCCCTTGCATTGGCCTAAGACCTGACCCAGGTGAGGCCAATCCGATATTCTCCTCCAGAATTGACCTTCGAGCTGAATGATCCGGGCAGAAAATGGTTGTTAAGTCATTCTGATGTCATCCCTTTGAAGACACTGCCGATGAGCTTACATCTCTTGGTGCAGATTTTGGGATACCTTGTAACTGGTCTTCCAAAGCCTGGCTATTCCACTTTCCCTTAGATTCTTTATACTTCTGATGAACTTCATGTGAGTTAGCTCACCAGGGCTGACCTCTGTTGCTTGCCACCAACAAATCCTATTTGACACAGAGCTCTTTTTTGGTCCACATCACAGGACTTTAATTTGTACTTTGAAGTAATAAAATTGAATTCATTTTAAAGTGCTTTAAAAACCTAGATTATTTTTTGTCTAATTAAGACATCCCTCTTCTCTAATTAGAATAAGTAGAGTTATTGTGCATTCTTAATTTCCTGCTACCGTGAACTGTACTTGATTAGTGTGGTACAGCTGCATGGTTCTTTACCATGCTGGACCTGAAGACAACCACATTCAAGGGTCAGAGCTCGGAACTAGCTCCATCCTCCTCTATCATCGCGGATATCACCAGAATGCCGTGGAACTCTTGGCAGCACCCAATCTACCAAGTGTGCCCTGGAGAGGAAATCAGAAGCTGATCACTCTGTCTTTCAGCTAAAAGTCCATCATGGCATTGCCTGGGCTTCTTCTGCCACGAAAGAACTGAGCATCTTTGCAGCAGGTGGTCCAAGATGCGGCAGGTGGTCCAAGACTTCAAACCTTATCTTTGAGAGAGTGAATTGCCTCTAGTTAGGATGGGGTAGGGCAGAGGGAGGCTACACCCCCACATCCCAATTAACAAAGGCTAAAAACAGTGTGTGGTCTTGTGAACCAACATGTGAAACTTGACACTGACAGCCCTACTTATTATGGGATAGCAGGCTATGGGGATGGCTTTCTTGAGGGAGCAGAGTTCAGGACACAGAATGGGACTTACCAGGTCCCAGAACTGTTGCTGATAAAAACTGCTGACATTACGCTCTCAGTCTGCAATCTAGAACAACACTGCACACCTAATACAGTAGCCACATGTGGCTATTTACGTTTAAATTGATTCAAATTAAAGAAGATTACACATCTAGTTCCTCAGTCACAGTGGCCACTTTTCCAGTGCTCAAAAAGCCCCAGGGGGCTAGTGGCTACCATGCTGGACAGTGTGGACACTGAGCATGTCCACCACTGGACAGCTGGTCTCCTGAAAAGAGCTCGACCCTTCTGCAGGACTTGATAAGGACCAGTCCTTCCAAAAGGGTGCGGCTCACCAGTGGTCCAAGGAAGGTGGAAAGACTAAGGAGGAAACTGTACTGGGGACACCCCTGGAGGGAGCTGTCAGAGCATACCCTGAGGATGCAGGAGTTTCTCCCTACTCAGGCCAAGCGAGGGCCACTCCCAGAGATGTGCTTGCAGAGGTTGGCATGTTCCCCTGGAGGACTGTTCTCTGAACACATCCTGGGAGAGTCCCAGGTGAGAAGCTAGCTGGGAGAACTCCAGTGGCCGACTGAAGACAAGGGCTGCCCTAGGAGCAGCCTGCATTTCCAGAAGGCAAAGGGATAAGTTCACACTTTGGAAAGGGGTCCAGATACGATCTAGAAAGCTTCACCCTGGGAGGTCACCTGCATGTGCAAACCGACTGTCACAGAATCTGTGCAGAGAGGACCGTAGCAGGGCAGGGTCATCGATGGGGTGTCCTGCCCCTCCCAGAGGGTATTCCCATGAGGCGGCTCTGAAGAGCCCTCAAACTTAGGACCCTAAGAGAAAAAGGTCCACACTGGAGACACTGTTACTTTGAAGACACCAACGTTAAATCACACCTGCGACCTTCAGGGAAGGCCCTTTGGCACCCACCACCCAAACGTCACCTCCCTCTTCCCTCCTCCTCCAACCCTGAGGAATGAGCTAGGCAAGCAGCGTGGGGGGTAGACAAGCAAGGAGAGGACAGACCACCCCCGTCTTCCCCACTGCAGGCTTCCAAGGCTAAGTCAGACCAGGCGCTGCTGGGGAAGGAAGGAGTGCTGTCCCGAACGAGACGCGGACGCTGTGTTGAGACTGGTCCCTGGGCAGTGCACGTGACAGTGAAGCTGCTCATCAATTCCTAAAACCCACACGACAATGCAGGTATCTGCCCGTGAAGTCACCCGGGGGGCGGGGAAGGGAGAGCCGACAGAACAGGTTAGGAGGACACTGATGGGAGAAAATAAAGCTGTTCTCGGATTTCACCGTGCAAAGCCGGAAGGTTCCAGAAGGAATGCAGGAGAAAGGTGCAGCCCAGGTAGGACGCCAGGTAGGACCATGGGGTACAAAAACGCATGAAGGGCAACGGCAAAAGCACAGTACGAGCACTGACATGGGTTACTGTCCACAGGGATGCTGAGAAGCTGGGATGAAGTCCCACTTCACACAGAGGAGACGCAGGCGCGAGACGCTCGGTAACTCGCCCAAGGACACCCATTAGCAGCCGAGCCAGGACTCAGACCCAGGTGCCTGACCACCATCCGGCCACCTCTGCAGGGAGTGGTCTTGGGTGGGGCTCCTTTCCAAGAGGTTGCTTGGGCACGCCACTGGTTCCAAGACACTGTGACAGGCCACTGTGTGGGGCGGAGGCTGCTCTTGCCTTCCAACATCCATTCTGCCCTTTTCCTTAGTAGGAGAACATCGTGTACAAGAACTTTCCAGAAAGCGAAGCAACAGCATTTGAAGTTGTCCTCCGTGGTACTACTAGCTGAAGGAAGACGTGATGGCTGGAGCTCCAGGGGCCATCTTGAACTATGAGGTAACCTTAAAGATCAAGGCCATGTGCCAAATAAAACACTAAAAGGGGCTTTTGCCCCTAAAAGAGTTTTGCAATTGCCATATCTGTGCTGGTCTGCCTGTCTCTGCACTTCTTCTTAAACCATTGTTTCAGATTTTCTGTATGTGTAGCCAACCTCTTACACGAACTTGGAAGTCAGAAATCCCATTAGGGAGTGTTTACCTGGGTCTCAAAGTCCCATGTGTTTCATTCAAAATCATCTGTCCATGTTTCTGTGGGCTGAGAAAAGTTCCTGAAGGTGGTGGCCCAGATGTAAAGTGTATTTTCGCCTCCATGACTATACTGCTCAGATTGGACTTGAACTTGGGGATCCCTGCATCTTGGGAAGTACAGGATGTTCTAACAGGAATGAACTTCCAGACGCAGCTTTGATCACCGGTGAATCAGAGAGTTATTTTTTCAAACATCTCTTTGCTGTTTCTTTTGCTCTATCTTCCCACCCCCATTCCCCTGCTAAGGAGGAAAAAAAAAAAAAAAATCAGCCAGGCAAGAGTACATCCAATTCCCTTTCTTAATTAGAAGCAAAACATTTGGAAAGCTGTGGCACAATTGCTTGAAGAACATTTGCAAATTATCTCCGAGCACAAAGCCAGCATATTAAGGAAAGCAACAGGGGTCGCGGAACACGTTCCAGGCTAACGGAGAGGCTGGGCCAGATTTGCAGAGGTGCCTGTCAATCACGGCTGGGGGCTCCTGCTCCCCGCACCCGGGCTGCCTGTGCACGGAGAAGGGCTCACGTGAAGCAGAACAAGTCCCCGCTCTCCCGGGTGTCAACAGCACAGCTACGACATCTATCATCCCAAACTAACGCTCCGGAGGCCTCATGGGTTTTACGGAAGCGTTCAAATAAATAATCATTTCCTGGAACTGGGGATTAGATTTCACACACCAGAGGCCAGGCCCAAGCTTCAGGGGAGAGATATGAAGAACAGAGTTCTTTTTCAAAAAGTAAAATTTACTTCTAATCCACTAATAAGCATGGAAATAGCTCCTTCCAAACTCTGTGGTCTGGGCAAGAAAGCAGTCTGCTGGATCACGGTCATGGTCTGACTTCTGGAGTTCTTGATGTTAGATGATGAACCATCGGCTATGGAAAATCCTGGGGTCTCTGTCCCTAGACAGTGTTACGTAAAAACAGGCTGTGCCTTAGTCTGTCTGCGCTGCTATAAAGGAATACCTGAGGCTGGATAACTTACAAAGAAAAGAGGTTTATTTGGCTCATGGGTCTGCAGGCAGTACAAAAAGCCTGGCGCCAACATCTGCTTCTGATGAGGGGCTCAGGAAGTTTCCACTCACGGCAGAAGGTGAAGGGAACCACGTGTGAAGAGGTCATGGCAGGAGAGAGCAGAAGCGAGAGAGAGAGAGAGAGAGAGAGAGAGGGGGGGGGG
>VBSM01003215.1:3741766-3769113 GCA_008086735.1 Cheirogaleus medius | reverse complement strand
GAATAAAAAAAAAACAAAAACGACCATGCCTGACACAGGCTCTCTGCCCTGAACTCATGGCTGTGGCCACACCCACCCCCTAGCAACCTCATTAGCAAGCAGGGAAAAAGACAGCAGTCTGGTATCCAGCCCGCAGCCTTGACCCTTTAGACTTGCCTCCCACAGAATGTTCCTGCTGCCCCCTCTCACCCCCTGTACTTTGGATGAAATTCTGGCAACCAGTCCTACAAGGCTAGGGTTAAATTGCAACTCTTAAAGCAGATGTGAGTTTTTAAATGGCACCATCTTCAAAGTCTGCCGTGTTCACCACGCCGTGCTCTAAAGCTGTGGTCCCCAGTCCCCGGGCCGTGGCCTGGTGCCGAGACATGGCCTGTTAGGGACAGGGCTGTGCATCACCGCCTGAGCTCTGCCCCTCTCTCCTCCCCACATCCATGGAAAAATTATCTTCCATGAAACCACTCCCTGGTACCAAAAAGGTTGGGGACCACTGCTCTAAAGGTTTGTACTTACTCTACCGACTTCCTGTGACTGTCAATTCATTCCGCATTGCATTATAGTGTGTGTGCGTGTAAATTTTATCTCCTCTGCTAGACTGCAAGCTCTTTCAAGCGAGGACTGTATTTCAATTTTTTTGTATCTCTCAGAGCATCTAGTTCTGTGCCATCCCTATAGAAGCCACTAGCCACGGATGGCTACTGAGCACTTGAAATATGTCCTGTATCACTGACAAAAATAATTTTAAGTTAAATTTAAAAATCGAAGATGCATAATATTTTTTCTGTTAAATACAACTTCGTTTTGGTTAGGACTACATTTCACTTTAACCACTGAAAATTTAGCATCCAAACTGAGATGTGTCAGAAGTGTAAAATACACACTGGATTTTGAAGAATGTAAAATATCTCAATTTTTGAATATCGATGTCATGTGGAAATGACAATATTTTGGCTATCCTCGGTAAGATAAAATATATTTTTTACAATTAATTTCGCCTGCTTTTATTTATTTATTTACTTTGACATGGCTACCAGAGAGTTTAAGATTCCACACGTAGCTGACACTGTGTTTCTATGGGATGAGTCTGTGTGATCTAGAGGTACCACACATAGCAAGTGTCCAGGAAGTACTGGCTGGTTGACTGACCGGTTGAACACTACAAACAGATTACTCCCTCTCGCCTGGTCTCCAGTCTCCATTACGACCAAATGAACACATTTGGTTTGTAAATGAACACATTTGCACTGTATTTGGATTAGAAAACTAATCTGTGGCCAGGAAACAAAATGAAGAAAACTGGCCACACAGGAATAAAATCACTTGTGCCAGTCCTTAATAACCCCCCTCTTTTTGAAACAGATTAAAGTGCAGTGCAACGACAGGGTATAAAATGGAAGAACGAAGACATGCAGGCGTAAGAATGTGTCTCATTCCTACCACCCCGCAGCGAGCGGGGCTCTGCGCTCCCGGCTGCCGGGGAATCGAACACAAGGTATACGCTATGAACGACACCCACTGTTCCCACGGGGAGGCGAAGCTTTTCCAGGCACCGTATTCTAGAATAAACGTCTTATTTAGAGGCGCTGGGTGATGGACGGGGCAACGGCTCTAGCAAAAATTTGGCAATAAATGCTCCAGCGATTTTCATACGAGAACATCCTGAGCCGCTGAGTCAGGGGAGGCTGTTGGGAGAGGGGCTGAGGGGACAAAGACCAACGCTGTCGCCTTGGGCGGCAGTGGGAGAAGAGAGGGTGGCTGTTGGCAGATAAAACCTGACACCCAGAGGACAGGAGGACGAGCCGGTTCTTTCAGCTCTTGGCACAACTCTTTCTATTCCCCCTCGACCCCCCGACATCAGACACCCTGATGCTCAGAAACACAATCCAATCCCCACCCTGTTCTGTGCCCCACTCAAGAAATAAGCAAAGCAAACCAGGGCCAACAGGATCGAGGGGCTGCCAACACAAGGATGACTCTGTACCATCCTTAACTGATTTGCAAATTTCGATGCTTAAATTATTTTATTCATTATATCTTTGTGACACACTGTATGAGAACAGCTGTCTTAGACTGTCTTCCCAAAATAGAACTCCTCCCAAGGCAAGCTTGGGTAGGGCCTAGACAGCAAACGGTTTAAGAAGCTACTTTTTTTTTTTTTTTTTTTGCTAAGGGTCTAGCACAGTGCTGTCCGATAGAACTTTCAGTGCTAGGAAATGTACTATATCTGTGCTGTCCAACACAGAAGTCACTATAGCGTGTGTGGCTATAGAGCACATGACATATGGCTAAATACGGCTAAGGAGCTAAATTTCAATTTTGATTAAATTTAGAGAGCTACAGGTGGCTAGTGGCTATGTTATTGGGCAGGGCGAGTCTAACAGGTCTTACTGAAACCATGTTCTAGCCAAACCCTACTTGGCCATGGTAGAAAGACAACTGGAAGTTACTAGAAACTTTGAGTTCTAATATAAAAATGTGTTCAAATTCTCTTGCTTTAATTTTATTCTTTAATTTACATAATAGGTAGGAGGATAGCATAACATAGTAGAGATGTGGAAATGAGTTTTGATTTCAACCCTCATCCGGGTGCAGCCTTAGACTGTGACTTTGCCTGTAGCGTCGCTGATCTGAGGGCCAGAAAGCAGGGTCCAGGTGCCCGTGGGTCTGTAGCCCATGGCAGGAGATGACAGGGAAGCACAAAGTTTCCCTGCCACTTTTATTTGGGATCACGCAGGATTCCCAGAGTTGCGATTTGGCCCTCGGGGCGTTCGTGCCAGTTCTCACGCTGGAATCTAACAGCGTCATTTGGAAGTGCGCTCCCAGCTTCCGCTACGGTGCACACCCGAGAACTCGCTATGTTGAACAAAATGTCATCCCGTACAGGAGCCCGTGCTAATTATAATGTCAGGCTTCCCACTGAGATACCGATAATTAAGGGAGAATATTACACTGTTTTCAAACTCCGGGAGTAACTGAGAAGCATCTTCAGATGTAACCCACTGGAGATGAAAATTAAAGCCATCTGACACGTCCCCACTTAAGATCCCCGAGACCAGAACCAGACGATCTTTGAGGATGAAAGAGAAGTGAAGGCAAAAGAGGGAGGGCGGTGGGGGTTGGGGGAGGAGGCGGAGGTGGAGGGGAATTAAAGTTTTTCGGGTCCTGCTGCGTTCTGGGAACCACAATACACACTTCACAGCAGAAAACACAGCAGGTGGTCCCGCCTATTGCCCCTGCTGTCATCTCAATGATCATGGAGCTGCAAGGTAGACAGGTATCAGCTCCACTTTACAGCGGGGAAAACAAAGACTCCCAGGACCTTGCCTACGGTTACCTAGATAGGAAAGCATTTGGTGGCCCCAGGATCCAAGCCTCCGCCTTTCTGACTCTAAAGCCTGTGTTTGTCCCATGCCACCAGCTGACCATCTGCTTGGGTTCCTGGACACATCCTGGAGTGAGGGTGGGTGGGTGGGTGGGTACAGGCCTCATGGGCGCCCATGTCACACATCTCTGCAGAGCACCCATGGTGGCAGGCCCTGCGTAGGGATGAGGTTTCCTGTCCAGGTTTCCCTGCCCAAGTCTCCCTGCTAAACCGAGCCCGATGCATCTGGACTGAGAACCGCGCCAACGCGCCGACGCGGCGCTGCAGACGTTAACATTTAATGTGGCAAGCTTAAAAAAAGCAAGAAGCATTTCCTGAACTTCTCTCTGAAAAGCCGTGTGATCCACCAGCGGAAAAGAAACACAGAGCTCGCCACGGCGCGAGGCGGATGGGAGGCTGCACAGCGAGGCTGAGCGTGGGTCGAGCTCTCCCCACAACTGGTCAAGTCGTCCTGGGCTTGATCTTTAAACTTCCTGGGCCTCATTTCCAAAATGCAAAACAGGGACACAAATAGCTAAATAATACACACGGTGCACTTTATACAGCGTCTAGAACTTCGAAAGGCCCCAGTGCGTGGCCGCCTTTCGTGTTATTAGTGTATTTCATCGTGGCCAGTAACGTGCGCTTTGCTCGCTGCCCCGCTCACTCATTCACGGAACCTGGTCGCCGGCTACTGAGAAGGCCCCTCCGGTTTCTGGAAGCAGAGCTACGTGAAGCAGAAGCTGTTGTGTCAGTGTTTTTCCTGGAAAGATCCACATCTCATAATAAAATTTCCTGCCTCGTCTTTGTCGCAGGCAAATGAAGAGTCAGTGAGTTCCTTTTTGTGGCTATTGGCTCCTCCTTGCAAGCCGGGGTCCCGATCTTGTTCCGAGGGCTGCCTCTCCAAAGCCGCCCTTGCGGCACACGGAGACCATGCCGGATGGCCAGGCTCACGCCACCAACGCCAGCAGCAGCCGCCTCCCCTGCCACTCACATACAACCCCTGACTTTTCAGCGTTCAGATTATTCACATCCATACAAAAACCAAAATCCAAAAATAACTGGCACCTCCTTGGAAAGCAGGGTTCACAAACACCCCAAAGCCGGCGCCATGGAGGGTGGCACAGGACAGATCGGAAGGAGCTTAATAAATAGAAAGAATTGTCTTCAAGGAGTGACAAAGTTTACCTGCGATTTTACTCCAAACTATGTACCTGAGAGCACATATGTCCGTACAAATACTTAAACACCAATAGCAGTGGTATTCACAACAGCTGAAAAGCGATCAAAACCGAAATGTCCCCCGACTGATGGATAGACAAACAAAATGTGGTGTTATCCGTAGGATGGAATATCATCCGGCCATAAAAAGGTACTGATCCTCTGCTACAACATCAATGAAACTTGAAAACTGTGCTAAGCGAAAAAAGCCAGATATAAAAGGTCCTATAGGATATGACACTATTTACATGAAAGTCCAGATTAGGGAATCCCAGAGAGACAGAAAGCAGATGTGTGCCAGGAGATGCAGTGAGGGGCAAAGGGGACCGACTGCTAAAGGGCACGGGGCTTCGTCACGGGGTGATGAAAGTGTTCAAGAATCCACAGTGACGACGGCTGCACAACCTTTTGAGTACATTAAAAACACTCAATTGTAAACAAATTATATCTCAATTTCTAAAAAAAAGTTAATGGGGACTCTTTCCTCGGTGTGGAAGTATAATGAACGAAACTTCGAATGGCCAGTAGAACTTGGGACTTGACTTTTCTTTAAAACTAAAGCTTCATGGGAGAAAACACCACAAAATAAAAGTATTTAAGAAAGAGAGAGAACACATGTAAGATGAAAAAGCAGGTTCAGAAATTACCTAAATACACCGCTGACCTTGGGAAAAGAATGTCAGCGATAATCGCAGGCTGTGAATTTCTTTTCTGTCACTGTGAACTGGCTGGTCACAAAGAACCAAGGGACAAGGTGATCAGGGGTCATATGGAGTTAAGAATTGGGGGCCAGACGTGGTGGCTCACTCCTGTAATCACAGTGTCTGGGGAGGCTGAGGCAGAAGGATCTCTTGAGGCCAGGAGTTTGAGACCAGCCTGGACAATACAGTGAGACCCTGCCTCTACAAAAAAATAGAAAAATTAGCCAGGCATGGTGGTGTGCGCCTGTAGTCCCAGCTAGTCAGGAGGCTGAGGCAGGAGGATTTCTTGAGCCCAGGAGTTCCAGGCGGTAGTGAGCTATGATTGTGCCGCTGTACTCCAGCCTGGGTGACAGAACGAGATCCTGTTCCTAATGAAAAAGAGGAGAGAGAGGGAGAGGAAAAAGCAAAGCAGTGGGGGTAGGTGGGAGGGAGGAGGCCCATGAGATGTGAATGACAGCACTCCTCCCATGCCCTGCCTCCCCTCCCCCACTGCACACACACGATAAGTAAATACCATGTCTCCATTTACCACCATCCAACCACTCTTGCCCGATGAAGGATGGGGGAGTAATTTGCTGAATGAGTTCAGCGAGTCTGAAGAATTCTTTAGAAGCTCAAGCAGAAAGGAAAAGAAGACAAAGCCAGCAGCCATGGGAGTCCCAGGGCGAGACCAAGCCCCCAGGAGAGCCAGGCTTAGACTGACAAAGGCATGCTGTGCTGCCCAAGACATGTCAGAACTCTAACATCTCTGGCTTGCGTTTGAAAGACACCTTTGGTCTCTGTGGTCGGCCAAAGGAGGGCTTCAAACAGATCCAGCTCCTAATCCCTGGCACCTGTGAATGTTCCCTTTCATGACAAAACAGACTTTTCGGATGTGATGATCCTGGATTATCTGGGTGGGCCTTAAATGCAATCGCGGGAATCTTTACGAGGAGGAGGAGAGGGAGAGTGGGCACAGAAGAGAAAGCAACATGACAGTGGAGGCACAGATTGGAGCGATGCGGCCACGAGCCAAGGAATGCCGGCTGCCTCCAGGAGCGGGGAGAGGCCAGGAAGGGATTTGCCCCGCAAGCTTCCAGCATGAACACGGCCCTGCCAACCCTCTGACTTGAGCTCAGTGCAACTGATGTCAGATTTCTGGCTTCCAGAACCGTAGGAGAATAAATTTGGGTTGCTTTAAGCCGCTAAATTTGTGATGATTTGTCAAAATGCCATAGAAAACCAATAAAAATCCTTCGTTTTGTTTCTAAACTCACTCTATATTAAAACAACCCCAGTAAGATTCTAAGTAAGGATTAACTTCCTTTTATAACTTTTGTATGCTGAGGGGTAGGGGTATTGAGGTGGTTAGGCGATGATGGTCTCCCTTCCAAAAGACATTTTTATCTGATCACAAGTCATAAATATTTATTACAGGAAAGTTTAGTTATAAATCTCATAAAAACATGAAGAAAATAAAAATCAGCCCTAATCCTATCAGCCAGGAATAACCCACTATTGTTAACATTTCGGTGTTTACATTTGTGTTCTTGTTCCCTGAAACAAAAATCAACTCTGATTAAAAACTCAAGCATTCCTTTTAAAGCGTAATTAGGAAGCGTCAGTGAAGACAAGCTCAATAATTAAAATCAACTGTCGTGCTGTTCTGGAGACACGAACAGTAGCCCCTGGGTCTCTGTGTCACAGCAACAACCAGCAAAACGAACTTGGCTGTTGACTCCAAAGAGAGGAAAACAACAAGCACATGATTCATCCAGCCTCTTCTTCCCTGGCACTTTATAAATAATTTCAAACACAAAGGGGAGCAAGAGTCTCTAACACATCATCAAGATCCCTCGGCTCACCTGGCGGCAACACAGAGAACTGGGGGCACCTTGCTCTCGAATGGACTCTCTCCTCTCCTGGAATGGAGGTCAGGTCCCAGATGCACCCGTCATTCTAGGTGTGCTCAAGTACATGATACATATTAAATATCCCGGAACTTCAATACGTGTTATAATACCGGATCCAAAAACAGAGTCCGGCATAGACCTTCTTGCAAGAAGCTCTATCAGGGGGAAACAAACATGCTTAAATACAGGTATTTGCAGATCAGAGTGATAACTATTATAACAGAAGATACAGGACACAGAAAAGTGTCACAAAAGAAAGAGTGATTAATTTTGTTCAATAAATGAATGTGTTATTTTTATGATTCTTCACATCTGACATCGATTCTTCATCATCTGATGCCAGGGCTAGAAGGAGCCGTGGTGATAACACAACCCCTTACATTTTCAAATGCAGGAGTGTTTGAATGAGACGAAACCTCGAGTCCCTTTAAGCCTGAAATTTAACCTTCAGACATACAAAGCAATGGTAGAGTTCACTGTTGAGACCAGAAACTGCTCATGAAAGGAGACTAATAGGAAGTCAATTGCTAGCTGATTGTGAATTCCACTCACACACAGAAAGGGAGCTCGTTTTTTCAAGGCCCAGGCATTTGGGGAAGCTTTAGTACCCTTCGGTCTGTATGACATGGCACGAAAAGCACTTGAAGGGACAGTATATGCTCAAAAGGCTACGGTCTAGGGCTGCTTTCATATAAAACCCCGTGTTTCCTCGGTATCTCCTTCTCGAACAGACTTGGACCCCTACCCCTCCCTCACGGATGCATCCAGGCCAGGCGGGGGGGGGGGGCAGCCTGGAATGAGGAGGGGGCAGCGTCTCCACGCTCTTCCGTGATGGCTGGCGTCCGCCTTTTCCCTCGCCTGCCAGTGGGGCTCACACCTGCCGGCCGCCATCAGTCATTCCCGTTTCTTCCTAAAACATCTAAACTGCTTGAACAACTGTACTTCTTTTTTTTTTTTTTCTAAAACAGGGGGGTCTTTCCTGCTCTGGGTTGTGGATAGTCTTCATGAGGTTTAAACACCCAAAACTGCCTGCAGAATGTTGCATGTTGCTGCAGTCTGAATATTTGTGTCCCCCTCCTCTCCAAAATTCATATGTGGAAACCTAACCCCCAACGTGATGGTATTAGGAGGTGGGGCTTTGGGGAGGTGGACTGGGTCATGAGCGGGGAGCCCTCATGAGTGGAACTAGCACCCTTATAAAAAGAAACTCCAGAGAGTTCTCGTGCCCTCTCTCCACCAGGCCAGGATACGATAAGACGACAGACATCTCAAACTCAGAAAAGGGCCATCGCCAAAACCTGACCATGCTGCCCCCGTGTCGGACGTCTAGCTTCCAGAAGTGTAAGAAATAAATTTCTGTTGTTTATAAGCCACTCGGTCTATGGCATTTTGTCACAGCACGCTGAATAGACTAGGACATGTGTACGACATTCCCGTGTGAGAGGGTCCACTCCTAGTACCAGGGTCACAGGAGGACTGCAAACCACGGCAGCTTAAGAGCGCATCTGCCCTCGCACATGTGTATTAAATATTAACCCAAGTGCCCCGGGTGTGCGCACAAGCCCACGGGTGTGTCCTCGCACTGCAGAAACCACCAGGAGACAGGAGACTCATTAACAAGGCTGCCTTTTTCCTTCCACGTTAAAAAGAGTTTTAACAAAATGTCATCCCCAGGATGTACAAAACCGAACCAGCGAAGACGAAAAACTTCACAAAAATCAATTATCCATTTAGCCATTGTGAAAAGTCTATCTGAAAACCTAGAGTCTCAGGGAATGTCAAAGCTCTAGTTAAATTTTTAATAAGCCACAAAGGACAGTGTTGAAAAAAAGACCTTCTCAAAGGGAAGCTGGCCCCAAAGAGGCTCTTGAAATGGTTCTCATCAAAGCGCATGAAGCCGCCCGGCAGTACCTGGGAGTGAGTTAACTTCTCTCCGGACTGGAGTAGAAGCTGGAGACTCGGGGAATGAGCCACAGTAGGGTCTTTGGAGACGCATCTGTTTTGTATTTAGACTCTACCTGATGGCTTCATCCAGTCATGGGTTTAGGGAACATCCATGCACCAACGATTCACAAATTTGCACCCCTCGCCAGACTTCACATCCCCAGCTCCGAACTCACATATCCAGCTGTCTGGTCAGTCTCTCCACTTGAATGTCTCACAGCAACCAAACCTCACAGTCCAACGCTGCTGAATCCTGGATACCGTCCCAGCTGCAGCCTTCCTCCTCTCAGCGGATGGCAACTCCATCTTCGCAGCTGGGCAGCCCTGAAACCTCTGGGTCCTTACCTGCTCCTCTCGTTCAAGCCCCACGTGCAGTCCACCAGCAAACCCCAGGATGGGATCTCTTCTCACCAGCCTGGTCTGCACCACCATCGTCTCTGCCCTGATTCGGCAGTGGCCTCCGCACCTGGCCTCTCTGCTTCCTGCCTCACCCCTCCTAAGTCCCTTCTCAATGTGGCATCTAGAGAGAACCTCTAAAAGCTCAAATCGTGTGCTCCTTGTTCAAAAGCACATAGCAGCTCATCACCCACAGAGCAAGAATGAAATCCTTACAACGCCTCCACCTTCCAGCTAATGGCAGAGCTCACCTCCCTGCCCTCACCTTGCTCTCCTCTCCCTCCTGCTCACCCTGCTGCAGCGGCACTGGACTCCCGGCTAGCCCTGCCTCAGGGCCTTTGCACTGGCTGTTCCCTCTGTCTGGAAGACTCACTCTTTCCCAGAGTGCACGACTGGGAAACTAACTGCATGACTGACTCAGATGCAAGGACATCTCAGTGAGGTCCTCCCTGCCTCTTCTATTTAAAATGGCAACTCCTTTCTCTAACACTCTACCATCTTCCTCTGCCCTGTTGCACTTTTTATTTTTTATGGCACTAACCAACTTCTAACACAAACTATAATGCACTTATTATGTTCATTAACTATCTCACCCTGTTATATTAGTTATAGAAGGCCATAGATCTTAGTCTGTTTTAGTACTAATATAACCCAAGTACCTAGAAAACAATACTGACATATAATTACTAAGAGGCAAGACTGAGAAAGAAATTTCCCTTCCAACCTCGTGACCCAGGCAAGCTGGCTGTCTTCAGTTTACTAACCAGCGACTATGAGACCACACTTTGGTGGTGCCTTTTACCTGGGAGAGATCCCTGTGAGCCACTCCATCCTCATTCCAAAAGAGACTCTGCAATTCACATAAAAGAGACAAAGGCTGAACATAACTCGGAAATGCCAAAGACCCAGAAGAGGGTTCTCTGGTCAGGGAAGAAGTAAGATTTGAATCTGTGCTGATTTAGGGTCTCAAATGCTTCTGTCGCTCCACACGTCTTCCTACTAACACACCTTTCTTTCTGGCTTTATTCCAAGTTCTCACTGGCATCAATAAGCATTTGAGAAAGTGGACTGTGGCCTTCTGATGAGCAGACTGGGACACAGGTGACAGGTGTGGTATAGGAAAAGGTCCATCGGAAGAAAGTGGGCTACTCAGAGTCCACTGCTGTAAAATCTGGATCTTGGATCACTTTGTTCTTAGAGGAAACAGAGAATCACTGTGATATACCTCAAGCAGGTGTGGTCATCTTATTTGGTGCTAAACCCACTGAATAGATCTTTATTTTTGTTCAACTGGTTAACTTATGACGGCAAAAACAACATAAGCAACCTCTCTTCTCTAACGATTAGCATTTAACAGGCGACAAGTGACCCTCGAGGCTCTCCAGCTGTTCTCTGCAGAGGACCAAGGGGTCTTCCAATGAGTTGGGGAATGCATGACCAGACCTTTCCACCAGGGCAAATTCACTTTGGTCGTCTTTGTGCATTGGGGTCCCAAATAAAACTTCACCTCAAGACATACTAAAGGGACAGGTACAGTGGCTCACGCCTGTAATACCAGCACTTTGGGAGGCCAAGGTGGGAGGATCACTGGAGCCCAGGAGTTTGAGGCTACAGTGAGCTACGATCACAATACTGTACTCCAGCCTGGGTGACAGAGCAAGATCATGTCTCAAAAAAAAAAAAGAAAGAAAAAAAGACATTGAATAGCAAGCTCTAGAAAACCAACCAAAAAAAGTTTACTCATAACTCAAAGAGAAAAAGCCAAGAGGGACAGAGAGAAACAGATGCTGATGGCTGATGACAATCTGGGGAGAACCAGCCTATATATGATCACATGATAGAAATTGCTAGGATTAGGATAGAAATGACGAACATGTTTCTTACCTAGAGAAATATCTGAGACTAAAAAGTGATTAGACACAAAGTTTCAGGCAGATTTCATCTATGCTAGAATATATAACATTTTCACTCGTGAAAGATGACCGAAAAAGTCTTCATTGTGCAAGCAAAAGCATATCAAGTTACCAGGAGGAATAAACTCAGTTTGGCCACGCTGTTTGCTTCCACGACACTAAAGCCAGAAGACAACGGAGCGACACCTGTCAGAGCTTTAAAGAGAAAAACGTCGTGACTGGAAGGCTTTTGCCCAGCCAAGCTATTGCTCCTGTGATAGGTAACAGGTGGGCGTGATGAACTTCGCAAGGACTCAGAAAATGCATCACCCAGGGACACTCCCTGGGGAATATTATTGCTTGAATGTGAGACCCTAAACAACAAACGATGGATCAGAATGTTCAGGAACTCAAGACTGAAGAAGCTGCAGCTGGGAGGGCAGGCGGGTTACTATCCATGCTCACAACAGCTCCCATTTCCAAACGCCCATAGGGCCCTAGCGCTGTACCAAAGGTTGCATGCACATATAGCACCTCACTTAATTCTCAAACTAAGCCAGTGGTAGCATCATCCCCATTTCATAGACGAGAAAGCCAGGGTTCAGGGAGTTCAAGCAACTTGTTGAGATAAACTCATTAGTAAGTAGCAGAGTTGGAATTTCAAAATGTATCCCAAAGAGCTCAGGTTCCCTCAATTTATTTATCTTTATAATATATTATTTTTTATGCTTATCCATGTCTTCTAATTTCTCTAAAAGAAGCGTATTGTGTTTGAAAGAAAACATGAGTAAGTCTTTTTTCCAGTTGAAATAAATCCAAAGACATATGATGACACATTACTCCAAAATGCTAACAGGGAAAGGATAAGTAAGGACATTTTAGAAAGATGCTCACAGCAAACATCAGTGCCAAAATACGCTGAATTCAATACAGTTGACCCTTGAACAACGAGGGGGTTAGGAACACCGACCTCCTGAGCTGTCAAAGATCCGTGTCTCTTTTTTGACTTCCCAAAACTTTACTAATAGCCTACTGCTGACCAGAAGTCTTACCAGTAACATAATATGTTGTGTGTTATATGCATTACATACTATATTCTTACAATAAAGTAAGCTAGAGAAAAGAAAATGTGACTAAGAAAATCATAAGGAAGAGAAAATATATAAACTATTCACGAAGTGGGGATTGGATCAGCATAAAGGTCTTCATCCTCGTTGCTTTCACAATGAATAGGCTGAGGAGGAGGAGGAGGGAGAGGAAGGGTTGGTCTTGCTGTCTCGGGGGTGGTAGACGTGGAAGAAAATCCGAGGGTAAGTGGATCAGCGCAGTTCAAACGCACGTTGCTCAACTGCAACATGGGTCAACGATATTTTCAAACAGCATCAAGCAGAACCAGAGATAGCCTGTATTTATAAAAGGCACCCTCCACAGCAATCATGCAAGAGTTACAAATTTATCCAAACAACTTGGCGTCGAATACGTAAAGAAAGGAACTCGCAGGTAGAAACAAGAGAAGTTGTTTAACTGGAATGATAAGTTTTAATACATGATGATCAACCTACAACGAGTGACCCCAAAAGTAAAGTCAAGAAGATTCGAACTCCTACCTTCACTCCGCTCCCAAAAGGACCCGAATCCCTCCTGCCCATCCCCCCTTGCCAGCCAGACAAGCGCAGGGACAAGCGACTTCACCTGCGGGCGGTGGCTGGCGCGGCCAAGGGCGAGACCTCACCTGGGACGTTGTGGATGGTGATGGCCAGGATGAGCAGCGCGATCCTCCTCCAGCCGCTGCCACCGGGCTGCGCCGGGTCCCCGCGGGAAGGCACGGGCGGAGCAGGGCTCTCCGGAAGGCCGGCGGCTGCCACCTTCTTCCTCTGATACGCCTCACCGTTCTCACTCTTGTCTGAGCAAAAAAGAGCGGGGTGGAGAGAGAGAGAGCGATGTGAACACGTGCACACTGGCGCTCGGCCAAGCGGCAGCAGGAAGGAGCTTCTACCCCCGAACTTCCTGTCGACCGTGGGTTTTTCCGTGTGTTCACTCACCCCTTCACTCACGTGCCCATTCATTCAGCACACATTCACTGAGTAGACACTGACTGAAAAGAATAAAAAAAGATGAAAAGGTAGTATCCCAGCAACGACTGTTTAACCACTTCGGTACCAGCGTCGACTACAGTCGACAGCCAAAAGCTTTTGCTTTTATCTCTGCAGTTGCAGCGTGTACGTTCAGCTAATAAGCTACTATGAATCTGTGACCTTTAAACAAGTCCTTAGTAGGAGTTATTATAGTTATTTTCCCAAAGCTGCCTGTAAAGTAAAACAAGCTTTCAGTGCTTTAAAGCTTTCCTCAACACACAAGAGCAAAACGGATCCATCGTCAAGGCACAGCACAAACGATCGTGCAGACTGTGAGTGCCGGCTGTGGGCAAGGGTTCGCGGCCGGTGAGCGCTGTACAGAAGTGGTTAAGATAAGCTATGTTGAGTGTGACTAGGAGCGCAGATTCCAGACCCACAGCACCTCGGGTACTTCCCCACTCAGCCACCGGTCAGCTGTGTGGCACTAAACAACTTGCTTCCCTTCTCTGTGCTACAGTTTCCTAATTCATAAAAAAGGAATATAATAACACACCTATTTTACAGGGGTTTTATGAGGATTAAATGAGAGAATGCAGGAAAGTGCTTGGAAGATGCTAAGTGCTGACGGTACTGATTGCTATTGTTAGATCATGTTCCCTGGCTCCCACTGCCCCAGAATGACATACCATGTGACCCTACTCCCCTGGTCACACTGATTCCCAGGAGCCGATTCAGATGCTAGGCTCAGCCCATCAGATTCCCTCCCTCCCCTGGGAGACCTGGGGCCTCCACTGTAAGTGTTGGATCTCATCTCTTTAGTTTATATTTGAAGGATGTTGTTTCTTAGGGCCACGTTGTCCTAAATACTCATGGTCCCT
Source organism: Cheirogaleus medius (assembly GCA_008086735.1). Lineage (NCBI taxonomy): Eukaryota > Metazoa > Chordata > Mammalia > Primates > Cheirogaleidae > Cheirogaleus > Cheirogaleus medius. Next base: position 3,754,756 of record VBSM01003215.1, on the reverse strand, counting down.
TGGTTATTTGTTTATTCCTAATGAAGGCAAACTGCAAGGATCTGAAACATAGGAGCACAACAGTGAGGTACAGAATCCAGACTTCAGTTCACAGCATGGGACAGATCTGGGGAGGCTTCCTGGAGGAGGTGGGTCTTGAGTAAATCTTACACATACAACGGCACAAATAGAAAGAAGGGTCTCTTTATCAGAAGAGAAAATAAGAACCTACCAAGCAGAACTCAGATGTCTGTTAAATTAAACAGGCAGGAGGCTACTGGGCTGAGGCTATCTGGACTTTGAGTTCCTACATATCAACCTGCAACCTAACTAGTGTGTAAACAAACCAAAACCTAACGAGGTGTATATTTTTGGGGTAACAGATAGCCAAGACTCAGCCAATTACAAGCAGCCAAGCTTCAGCCAATCATCGGCAGCCAACTGATCAGACTATGCGCAAATACAGCAAACGCCTGGCTGTCACCAACCAAGCTATTTCTGTGCTTTATTTCCTCTTTAGGCTACAAAAACTCACCACCCACGTTTTAGGTAAGAGCTCTCTGAACTTCTGGTTTTGAGTGCTGCCCGATTCATGAAGCCCTTCCGACTCAAGTAAGCTCTGTTGAGTTTACTTTCTCTAAAGTTGCTCTTTTAACAAGGCACACACAGGTGACCAGAGCATGGCTTCAGGATCCCCACTATGAGGAAGGCAACCATGCACCCCAGTTCTGGCTTGCCATCCCAGGGGAATTATCAGTGTCCCTCTTTACTCTCAAAAGTGTCCTGGTTTGGAATGATAAATTAGGTGGCTCCCCGACTGTGGGTAACAGGAGACGCTGGACACTCTGGTCTGCTGGGGGACGTCACCAAAGTTAACGGTGCAAAGAACGAGGTGGAGCTCTCCATGGTATTTCTACTTCCCTTCCCCATTTACAAAATCTCTGCACGTAAAAAATAAAGAGCTCTCATCTATAAGCTGAAAAGTTGGAGAAAAATTTTCCAGAAGCCAAATTAAGAAACAAGGGGCAACGTGGAGGACTCCGTTGCTTCCCTGACCATACACCTCTGGTCCAGCCGCCCCTCACTCCTTGCTGTGAAGCAAGACGAGGGGAGCTTATCTTACCTTCATGGGTGCTCCACTTAAAGACCAGAATCTCACCATAGACACTTGATTGAATCTTTGATTCCCTTTCAGGTAAACTGCCCAAGTGGAATACCATTGTAGATTTCAAAAACAGGAAAAGAAAAAACAAACAAACCCTTCTTTTGAAAATCATTTTGTATTTGTTTACTCAAATGATGCCCATATGGCTTCAAGGGCAAGAAAGTGCCAAAGGACAGTAGACTCACTGCAGCCCAGCTCCAAACTGAATCTCAGTTCCATTAGGAAAAAGGGGGCCTAGGTTAGCTGACCCTCCACAATGCAAGGATGACAAGCCCTCTAACGGTCAGTTGCCCTGATGCACAAAACCAGCCTCTGCAGAATGCAACTGTCTCAATTAGATAGCAACTCCTGCCAGACACTATCTACACGAGGTGAGGCTCAATACTCACTGTGTGTTATCCACACCGTGTGTGTGTGTGCACGCACGCATGTGGGTACATAGGACTGCTACCTGGTACCATCTTTCCTGACTGAGCCATTAGACAGCCTTCACGTATGTATGCATGTGTGTATGTTTCTGTACACACATGGAGGGGATTTTTTTATACCTTTCAAGTTGACAATATCTGGACAGCTCAGGCTACAGATGCTAGCTGGGAAACTGAATTTAAAAACCTGGGATTTCAAGCCCACAAACACTAAAGAGGTGAGCAAAGCAGTCCCGAATGCCGTCCACGAACGCCGTCCACGAACTAAGCTGGGTCGTGGCAGAGGGCACTCACCTTTCCCCGGATCAGTCAGTACACATAACTGATGTCCTCGTGCCCTGCCTGAGCGCACAGGCCTGGCCTAAATGCTCTCCAGTGGGAGTTGTTAAGGGCCAAAAGAAAAATCTTTTTCCTTTGGGGATCTTATAATTTAAGAGAGGACAGACAGGGAAGACACAAATTCCTTTAAACCCAAGGGGCTGAAATGTGCGCACTAACAATCACTGAGAGTTGTGCTTATTTTCACTTGTGTCACAAAAGGATCCTACTCTGAATCCTCTGCAGATAATGCACAGAGTGACAGAGCTGGGAGGCACGTGAGCAAATTCTAGCAATGGGCTTGTGTTTAACAGAAACATCAAGAAGGATAAAGAGTTATTAACCAGAGTACAAATGCACGCCTGACCTCAGGTCCCAGCGAGTGAAAACTAACGTCAGTGCCTTCCCTGGTGGGGAACGGAGGTGTGAATGCCTTACTACTGGTGAGACTTAAATAAGCCACCATTTGGTGACAACCACTAATGAGTCTGCAACAAGGAAGATTAGTCCAAGTAAATCATTACAGGGCACGAGGTGTGGCTGCGTCGTGAGCAATGCATCTTCTCGCTTCTCCTGGTGAGGCTAGTTAAACCATCACATCCAACGAGCAAAATGCCAGCGTGTGGGCGAAGGATGACCAGTTAGCGGAGGCAACTGCCAAGCACATCGTGGGGTGTGTGGGTATCCCAGAGTGACAGGAACGCTGTGAGATTTCTTGAAATAGGAAGGGTTCAGGCGCTTTTGAAGTAGGGTTTGGCAAAGAGGAGGAGGAAGGGCGGAAGCAGTTAATGTCAAACTCAGGAATCAAAAACAACAGTGACACTGGCCAATAGGTGACATTGGGAACTTATCATCAATTCATCCTCAATCCTTACAAATGCCACGAAGTAGAGGTGAATGCCTTTAACACATGAAGAAAATGAAGAACGGAGAGGTGGAGTAACTCATCCTGGGTCACACAGCCAGCCTATGGTGGATTCAGGAGTTGACTCAGGTCCTTTGTCTCCAGAAGCCACGATAGAGTCTCGGGTGGGAGAAGGGGTTGTTGACCTGCTCGTCTGCTTGCCAGAGAGGGTAGCAGAAGCAGTCGCTGCAGCGAGAAGGCTGCAGAGGGAGCTGGTGAGCTCTTACTGCCTGGCACCAGAGGGCAGGAAGGCTCCCGGGAAAGCTGGTATCTACCACCATCCCCACTTGCAGACAAACCTGAGAGCGCTTCATAAAAGCGGCATTTCTTAACCCATCAGACCTACTATTTCTAAATGTAAAGCAGCTGAAAGGAGAAAATATTTACCAACATCAAGCCTAGAAGAGCACAGGGCTATAATTCTTCCGGAAAGATAGAAAGAAAAGACCTTTTGCCATTAGAAAAAAGGCTGGCCATCATCATCAAAAAAATTAAATTTATTAAAATAGAATCAAGCATCTAAGAATCCACACAGAGACGGAGCCGGCTGCAGGGGCCCGGCCTGTCACCCTCCTCCCTTTTCTGCGTAGCAAAGGCGCCGCATTGCTGCGTTTGAGACTGAGGCCTACACGGAACAGGGGGAGAAGTCCCAGGCTCACCTTTTGCACGGAATCACCAGGTGACCTTATCTGATGCATCTGCTTCCTTGGTTACCTGTTCCCCAAACAGGGGATGTGATTCTTGTCACAATACATCCTATGTTGGAGAAAAGCAGACGCAGGTCCCTCAGGCACAAGCCCAGAAACCATCAGCAAACCCTGGGTAAGACCCTGCCCCCTGCCCCAGGGTCTGTTCTCCTCCCCTGTTCCCTGAAAGACCCTGAAGTCCTCTAGTCAATGGCTCTAAACCATTTTGGATCAGCAACTGCTTTTGAAAATACAGCAAATGTTACAATCGGGGAGCGGGGGGAGATAATTTTGAAATAACTTTTGAGCCTTTATGGAGTCAAGAGCCTCAGATTAGGAACATCTTGCTAGATAAACGCTGTGTTAACCTTCATTTTCAAAGCCCTTGGGCCCGATCACACGAGAAACACAGAAGGCCTGTGGTCCCCAAGATGATGTAACTGGTTACATCTGATAGGCCCAATGATGGAACCTCAGGCCGCCAATGAACATGGCAACGCTAATTAACAGATCACCCGCCGCCGCCAGAGAGCTCTAACGATATTCCCAAGGTATCACTGGAGATGATTTGGTTGGATTAGCACAAATAGGCAAATCCTCATCTAAGCACAGAAAACAGCAAATCCCTGGAAAAAGTCTTTCTAAACTCCCGTTACTAAAGATAAGATGAAAAGTAGCCAGTAATATACAGTCACTATGTAGCATATGTACACAAAATCAAAAGGCCAATCAAAACCAGGGAAGAAGAGAATCCATTTACTCATATTTTTCCTTCCTTCTTGTATCCCAGAGAATCAGCATCATTTAGGGGAGGGAACTCAATCATCAACACGAGTGTGACAACGCTTGCTAAAAATTTGGTGCTGGTTCTTTAATCGTATATGGGATTAGAACGATTTCCCTTATATGATGAGTGCTGAATTTGAACATGAAATAATGACTCCACTTTGGTTAGTGTGCCACCTTGGCACACAGAGAAACCAAGGCCCACGGAGACCTTGACAGTCACCTACACAGAAATCTAGACAGAGCCAGGGCAGTTCTCCTCGTCCTGGCAGAAGACCCCTCAGCTTAGAGACGTCCAAGCCCATGACCGTCTCTAAACCTATCCAAAACTCTCATACCGTTTCCTTTGTGTAAAGCTGTAAAAATACAACTACATTAAAGACTATTTCCAAAAGAGAAGAAGTCTCTCATATTCCAAACACAAGTGTTTTCTTTCATCCCTATTCCTTACCCAGTTGGTGCACGTTGAGAATTTGCATTTTCGAAGTCAGTGCAGCGACAAGATGAAGATAACAGACGCGAGGGCCATACCGTCTGCCGTGAGACCATGGCTCCGTCTATAAGGCGCCATCAGGCTTCAGGTAAACGCTGTCTTTTTGCTGCAAATGCTGTCTGTAGAACCCACTGGGCACTTGAGATGTGACCTGACTTACGGGAACCAGGAAGGTTCACCGGCCGGAGATCAGCAATATAACGGAGTCTACCATTTGGCAAGAGACAGCAGAAAGAGGGAAGGAAAATGATGCTGATGGCTCCTCCCCTAGGAAATTTCCTTGGCTGCTCTGAGTCCTACCAGGCTATTCACCCAGGAATGTCCTCACATCCTCCAGAACTGCCGCCATATAGGCTGGAAAGGTAAAGTCTCCGCATAAAACCAACAGCAGAGCATTCATTTAAAGTTCATCAGTTTAGTAAGTTTAATGGGTTTAAGTGCCCAAGGCAGGGCTGGTCAGCTACTCCATCCATCTACCTTGTGAACGGGCCAGCAACCTGTCAATATAGCTTTGTTTCTGATTACAAAGGCACACGTGCATATCAGAGCAACCTCGGAAAGCCTAAAGGCATACAGAAGAAAATTGAAATCACCCATAATCACACCACCTAACAAACCATAATAGTCAGAGGTTGGTGTGTTTCCTTCCACGTTTTTTCCTGTGGTTTTACACAGGTCAGATATCACATTATCCAACAGTAGACTGTTTTTTCTTCCCACTAAACACAACATAACCACTTCCCCATATGATCACAAGCACTTCAAGCAATACAAATTACTACTTACATTCTCATACCATTGGGCATTTAATTTTGAAACTTTTTTCTCATAAATACCACGGTAAAATCCTTAACCTATATAAACAGTCCTTTGGACAGAGTTCCCAGAAGTTGAACTGTTGATCGAGGGCCCTGATGCACTTGTCTAATAAATTTCCAGGAAGGACAGAGTTTGCAAGTTCTCATTATGCCATTTCTTAGTCAGCCCTGGGTATTTCTCATGTAAAAATAAATGTATTCATTTATGGGGAAAATGACATTTCCCTTAATTTGTATTTCTTTGACTGTAAGTGAAGTTGAACGTTTTTTAGAGTTTCAGGCATATTTCTTTCCTCTTTTGTGAGACGCCCTCTGCCCAAATGAGGCCTCTTTAAGTAATGATAATACGATTAGCTAATTCCGTACAGGCATGGGTAATTTTCCTGTCATCGACTTATGTTTGTCAGTGAGACCTAGCTGGGAGCAAGTATTATTTATTACGTATCAGACGGATTATCCACCTGACCCAGCTGGAGTTTTAGCCTCTATTTTTTTAATTCCTTTTTGAGATTCCTTTAGACATGATAGGGCCTTAAAAAAAAAGGTATTTTCTGCTTTCCATATGCTACTATATATGGTAATGGTCCGAAAAGCTAATTTTCTGAGGTCGTTTCCTCTCTCAACATTGAAACATCAATCTTTTCTAAAGCAGAGGATGTATGAGGGTGTCTCCTGCCTCCCTAGTCTTCTTTTCCCCCTGAGGCACAACAATTCTTGTAAACCACCCAGAAGTTTTGTAATCAATGGACATAAACAGAATTTATTGGGAACAGGATCCTTGCTGGGGTTGGTTGTAAAAAGACAGTATACTCAGTTATGTTTGAATTTCAGATAAGACAAAAAATAAAATTTTTTTAGTATAAGTATGTCCCAAATACTACATGGGATATACTTGTGCTTAAAAGCATTCATTGTTTATTTGAAATTCAAATTTAACTAGGTAACCTGTATTTTATCTGACAATCCTGCTTGTGGTGCCCAATCTAGGGCCCAAGTTCTGGGGGTTGGGGAAGTTGGGCAAACTGACTGCCCTCTACTCTGAAAACAGTCACACGCTCATCTGTGTATCAGATCTATCAAGGATGTACTATACGGGCCACACCTAACCCAGGGCAGGAAGAGATTCCACTGGAGACCAAGGAAGCTTCAAGGAAAGGTAACTGAAGCATTTATTATATTTAGTTACTAACCTTTGGACACAGAAGCATTTGGAGTTTAAGAGGCATGATCCTAAACTGATTTCCGATCTTTGTCACAACAACTTCTGGATATTTCCATTAATCATTCTAATAATCACAGTCACATGGTTATCAAGGGTCAGATGCTGCCGGTGTAAGGAGGCTGACTGCATTGCCTCACTCTGTGTAGTCAGTACATGTTTTTCCAGGCACTGAAAGTCATCTATGCCTTCCTTTTGATGCTTCTGAATAAGCAATTGCTTAGTGACAACAGATACAAATAGATCTGCATAATTGGTGAAAATTAAACGTACATCAGAAGAAGAGATGGGTCCGCTATCTGCTCCAGATTTCTCATCCATTAAGCAGACCACCCACTAAAATGTTCCTTGTTCCAAGTATCTATGTAAGATAATCTCTGCTCTCAGGCAACAGAGCCAAAATGTCCAAAAATATTAAAAGTCCACCTACCGGATCAGCTCTTCTACTTTAAGGCTACAGAAATCCATTTCCCGAACATGAGTTCATTCCTGATTAATTAGATGTGGTCTAAAAATAAATCCTAGGTGGGGTCCAGAGCCACCTCTACATTTCCTCTTAGCCTACTCTGGACATGCATGTTTGGCACAAACACCCCAGGGGAGGGAGGCCATCGTAGCTTTTGGAACATCCACCGGCAAAAGACATTTGTCTCAAAAAAAAAAAAAAAAAAAAAAGTCCCTGCACACTCATCAGAGAAAGGGCATTTTGGAGAATACCAATGCTTACAAAAGCTTTGCAAAGGACTCCCAACCTCCCTTGCTTAACTTTACACGGTTGTAAATTGCCAGGTCAAGGAGGCGGCGGACAAGAGAATAGTACCTACTTCAGGGCTCATGTCCAACTGATACTATTAACTTAATCATCAGGCTCACTTGCCCCGTGAGGTGTTGCTGCTCTGCCATCTTCTCTAATTCTGAGAACAAAGACTAACAGCCCAGACGGCTGTATCTCAAAGTGTGGAGTGAAGACCACCCATTGCAGTGTCTTGGTGGGAGCCCCCAAAATGCCGACTCCTGGACCCACTCTGCAGCTACTAAATTAGAATATTTGGGAGCGAGGGTCAGGAACCTGCCTTGTACAAGCTACATCACACATGCATTCACCCTAAGATAACTCTGATACAGACTAAATTTTGAAAATTGATGTTTCAGGCTGCCAGCCACAAGTACTTCCTCTAAACCTAAACATACTTCAGTCCAGCTATTACGGTCCAGTTAGGTGTCTCGCGGCAATGGACAGGGATATTCCTGACCCTTGGTTATATCTGGGCACCTGAGGACACATATGCTTCTTTTCCAAAGACACAGTGGGGAAGGCAAAGGAATTGAAGACTAGAAGGTGAAAAATAACTGAATTGCCTTGGGAGACACACCATCATTTCCTTTAATCAAATAAAAATCCTTTCTTTTTAAAAAGAAAAAGAAAAAAAGAGGATATGGGCTATCACACATGAAATAGACAAGGAAATGTAACCTCCAGCAGAGGAACTGGGAGACAAATAAATTCCCCTAAACCAAGGCATTCTCTCATATTCCCTAAGTCTCCATCTCAAATCCATCCCTCTAATTTACATCTCCCACTTCCTCTCTTGTCCTAGAGCTGGTCGGCAAGAATCACAATATGACCACAACAGTGAAAACTGTTAGTTGCTATGGTCAAGAGAGTATAGATACTGCCAGAATTTGCAAATAGTATTATATTCTGTAAACTACAAGAAAACAAGAAGCTTTCTTTTGCCCAAGGCCATTTAAATGAAAGGACATGCGGTACCAAAATGGTTTACGTCTGTGGTCCCCAAGGTCACCTGTAGCTGTAAGAGAGCCCAAAAAAGGAAACATCTGGAAGTCCAACTTCCTGAAGGCAGGCCTGTCTTCCAGCAAGACTCACAAGCCAGAGAGAAGGGGGGATCCCCCAACATAGTCGAGGGACACGGGAGCTAAGCAACCAGAGGTGGAGAAGGAGGGAAAAAGGGCAGGGGGAGCAGGGGAAAGGCCACCCCAGGGAAGCCTCATTCATGTCCTCAGACATCTGCGTCTTCAGTATACTAGACCACGTCAAATTTACACCGTTTTCCTCTCCCTTTAGAGAGACACAATTAAAGGAGTAGAATCCAGGGCGTAGAATTCTCTGGCCGACTCTCTCCAGTTTTCCATGTGCAACCCTAGGAAAGGCTGCAACCTCTAAAGGCCTTAGCTTCTTCCAACCGTAAGACAAATGAGACAGACTTCAGGGCCCCTTTCAGGGCTAACATTTTCCCATCCCAAGGCAGCGAGAGCCTCTGACTCAGCTGGCAGGAACGATCACTCACGCTTTCTGCGTTGGAGAGAGCGGCTATTCCCAGTGCCGGGGCTTACGGAATTCTGTTCTAGCCCAAGAAAGTCCCCAGGATGAGCAGCAGGGACAGCACACTGCAACTGCCCATAGAGTAAGAATGTTCACTAAATGAGGAGCAAATTCATCTGCCTAGAAAAGTTGGTATCTCTTTATCCCTTAAAATTAAAAAAAATATCCCTTAAATTGTATTAAAATATTTTCCGATAATACAGAAATTCTTACACACTAGAGAAAATTTAGAAAATACTGATAAGTACAATGAAACATTGAAAATCATTCATCACCCAGAGGTAACCACCCTTAAAAAAATCTTAATCTTTTTTATATTTGTACTGGATAGATGCAAGTAGAGATGAAAACACATACACCTATTAATATATACATGTATTTTCAATTGGATTTGAGACCTGATTTTCTATAGCAATAAAGCGCGAACATGGTCCACGTCATTAAATATTCTCCTGTATCAGTGGCTCTCAACCACATTTCTTTCCTTTAGGTACTAGAGATCAAATGAGTAAAGCGCAGGGTTTCCCGCAGACAAGCAGAGAACTAAGAATACATACTCAAGATTTTTTTGTTGTTGTTGCTAGAAAAAAAAGATGTGTTCATCGTTCAAATGATTTCGAAGTCAGGCACAACCAGTTATCTGCCAAACCTCTTGTGAGCTTTGGTGTTTAGGACAACAAAACTGAGCCAGACAGGAATTACAGATCACCACTTAAAAAGCGGCCAAATGTTGGTTGAACTTAAAAGGGCCAATCCATCTTGCTCTGAGATGTCTGTGGTGTGAATGTTACCTGTAGGAGGGGTTTCTGAGGCCTGGCTTCTTCAGTCTCAGCTTAAATGATATATTAGAACGTGTGTGTGTGTATGAACGTGTGTGTGTGAGAGAGAGAATGTGTGTGTGAAGGGGAGGGGAGTCTTTTGCATGCAGCCTGATGTTCCATAGTATTTAACAGTTTTCAAGTGCATCACTTACCTGTCACCTGTCCCCAGGCCTGCCACCTCACCATGAGGAAGGGCCTGAGTCTGTCTTGCTCACAAGTGTACCTGCTACAGTGCCCAGCACAGTGGCCGGCACATAGTAGGGACTGGATCTTTTTTAAATGAATCATGAAAGCCAACGGACGATGTCCACACACATCTACACGGAACATTTTACGCAAACTTTCAGGGAGTTCACGATCCTAAGAAGATTCAGAGCCTCATTCTATGCCATACTATCTTACTGATAGACCAACACATGTATTTATCCAAAGGCTGATTTTACGGCCATGTAGATCAAAGGTCGGCAAGCATTTCTGGCAAAGAGCCAGATAGAAAATATGTTAGACTTTGTGGGTCATCTCACCTTTGCTGCAACCACTCAGCTCTGCCACCGTAACACAAGGGCACCACAGACCATTATGTAGATGAGCTGGCGCATCTGTGTTCCAATAAAACTTTATTTGCAAAAACAGGCAGCGAGCCAGATTTGGCCTGCAGGTTGTACTTTGCTGACCCCTGATATAGACTATTAAAAGCAAAACTTTTAAGATACCTCTAAAATTCATATCTTTCTGTCACCAGTGGACCTCAGAGAATTGTTCCAAAGCCTTTCTGCTCACCAAAGAATTGTCTAGGTCCACCTAAGGGTGAGTGTTTTACAGGGATCATAGGAGACAGCCCTTCTCTGGAGGAGAGTGAAGGTCATCACAAAGTATATTCAGCCACAACGAATCTGCAAGGAGCAGATGCACTGTATTCTTTAAAGTAGAAAAGAAGCCCTTTGTTAGTGTAGCCTGCAAGGCTAAGAAGGTGAAGCCACGTCAAGGCTCTGATGAACATTCAAGGGTTGGGTGGGCTCATTTCTAATCAGCATGGGCTTATAAATAAGGAGCAATTAGCATAACATTGAGATGCAAATAATTTACATATTATGTAAATGTAATTAAATTGTCTCTAAAAGTTTGTTTTCTTAGTTAGCTAAATATTTCCCCAGCAATATTTTCATGCTATTAATCCACTCAAAAAACAGCTCAGACAGTGAGAAGGTAAACTTCACCAAAGCCATCCACACAGCTAAGGGAAAAAAAGTTCTACAAGAAAGGGGACCCATCGAATAAAGAATGACCATTCTCCCAACCTGGGTGTTCTCCATAAAAAAGAACACGAGTCAAATGGTGTCGTGGCAAACTTCTGCCAAGGTTTGAGTTAAGGGAGGCAGCGGGAACTCCTGGCAGATCCTGCTGGTTTCTAGCCAGTTTGCTGGTCTGGCCGCCACCTCCCCATTCACATCAGCAACTGTGATTCAGACACGGGATCCACCTGCTTCCCCTGCCAGGCTTAAGAGGGATGAAAACTGTGAGTCCCAGAAGTTTCCCCTTACTCTAACCTTTTTAGAACATGCATTCTGTGCTCTGCGTGTGTGAGAGAGAGAGAAAAAGAGAATATGCGCGTGTATGTATGCACCACACGCAGATTATGACCTGGGCATAGTTAATTAGTCTGGCATTTTTCCCCAGGCAGGGCCACAGGAGGGGAAGCCTAAATTGCTGGCACGCTGCCCCAGGGCACCCTGTCCCCCAGCAGCACGAATCACGTAGACAAGCGAAAAGCCCACGGCAGGCTCTTGGCACTTTCCTCTTTTCTTACCTCTTCAGGCTTCTCTCTTTTCCTTTTTCTCCAAGGAAATGACACACAGGACTCTGCGTGTCACTGCAGAGAGAGCAGGAAAGAGCGGTTCCAGGGGACGGAGAACCGGGCCGGCTGCAATCGCTTGCTGTGAAGCAGCCGTCGCTCTGCCCACATGCTGATGTCCCCACCCGACCATTTCCTGGTTATGTGTCTTTGCGGATGTCCCTTGATACCCCCTGTGCCTCAGTTTCTACATTTGCCAAATGGGGATAATAGGACTATTGTGGAGAGCAGATGAGCGTGTGTACAGGGCCTGCGTGGCACGTAACACACAAAATACAAACCACGTTTCTATAGTTTCCATAATGAACTTGGATTGCATTTATAAAAAACATAAAAGAAAGACTAATGATGCACCTAGCACACCTAATCTCTTTTTAAATCCAAAAGGGCAGGAGGCCCGTGGTAGGGGAGAAAAAATTAGATCATGAGATTTGGTGCAGAATTTTCACATACCATCAAATCCCAATTCTGTCAGCGGAGCAGAACCGTGTCTTGGCTATAATGCAAACACTTTTTAAAATTCCACAATCATACTGACATTTTCAACTTTCAGAAAGGATCACCTGCTGTTAAAGCTAATAGAGACTTTCCATCAATAAAAGGAGGGGGCAGGTGCCCTTTAAGTTAGTTTATATTGCTTTGGAATACAAAGTCACTTTCTCTTTTTTTTGAGTTTCTTTTTTAAAAGTAGATTTACTCTTCTAATGTAGTTTATTTAATCCAACCCTGACACCAGTTTGCCCCTCCTAAAAAATGTTACTACCACGGAGATGGGAATACAGCAGGTTACCAGCACCCCTGAAGCATGCTGGCTGCTTGTTTTATCCAGAGAAGACTATGACTGATTGACAGATGACACACAGACAGATGATATATCATACATACACACACATACATGCATAAGTGCATACATGATCACTATGTACTATATAACCAATGCTATTTCATGAAGCCATTACGTCTCCATTTTTTAGTTGAATTTTTAAAAAAGTTATACATATATGCCTTTTAGAAATTCACCTGGGAAAATGAAATCCAATGGCTTCATGAAATAGCCTCAGACAGCTAACTGCTGGGATGAACAGGTACCACTCTGTGGTCCCTGGATTTGTCCATAAACACAGGTAAGAAGAGAAATGACCAGGAGGAAAATTGGTTTCTGATAGGAAAAAAAAAA
>VBSM01003215.1:3724297-3741666 GCA_008086735.1 Cheirogaleus medius | reverse complement strand
AGCAAAGGTTTCGAGAAGGGGAGCAACGTGGCTGCTGGGAGCTTTGTATTCCTTCAAGCTTTAGCTAAGGGCAGAAACCTCTCGCTGAAAATGAAGGCTTTAGAAGTAGAGATTCTCCCAGTGTTCAGACAAGTACCATCCTCCAGGGTAAGAAAGGGGCACAGGGCTGGAAGACTGCCGTCCTCAACCCACGTGGTAGCTCTTATTATACAAAGCGAGGCAGGAGGCTGAGGCCGTGCGTGCACATTGGGAGTAGTAGCCTGTGGGTAGCTGGATCATAGAAGACTGAGCCCAGCCCCAGTAAAAGATCTTTCCCAGTGGTTCTCAAACTTGAGCATGCAAAAAACAAATAAAGGACAACAACAAATAATCCCACAAAATATATCTGAGAAGCTTGAGCAAAGTGCAGATTCTTGCACTCCATGGCAGACCTGGGCAGAGCTCAGGAGTCTGCAGCTCTGGCTGGTATCCAGGTCCCGTAATTCAGAGGCAGAAGATGGATCCAGGAGAACACAAGGAAACCATTAGGAATGGACTCCCAAGCTGGGCCCCCAAGAGCCTCGATGTCTTGCTGTTTGCAGGCAATCTTCACTGGGGGGCCGTACCCTCATTTAATTCACCTTGCCCCAGATAGAACATACTGCCTTTTGCCAAGCATGTGTTCCTCCTCTTGTCATCTCTCTTAGGATGAGATTCCAAGATCTCACAATCTTCCCCATTTACCAGACAAGGAGCAACACAAGAGCAAGTGTGTGTGTGTGGAACCCATCCTGACAAATCCTCTTCTGAGAGGACCCAAGGGAAACCCACAGAGAGACATGCCCCTGAGACACGGGGTGAGCGAGTGGGGGAGAACCTGTGATGCTCCACTCACGAGGGTCCCGAATCCAGTCCAGAGCACGTGAGCAGGAACAAGCATCCTGCCCTGACGTGGCTGCCCGGCACACTCTCTCAAAGTCATTAGAGTATAGTCATTGGAGTCTACTCTCCACAAACCACCTAAAAGTGGCAAGTTCTGACCTCCCATCAACATCTGTCCCATGTTATGCCACCGCAGTCCCCACTTGCAGAGAAGCCAGGTCCTGGCTCAGCTGAGCTCTCAGAATCGCCCATGCCAGAGGCAGGCAGCGGGGGTGGGCTGCAGCTTGCAGTGTGCCTGCTGCCATGGCAACCTACGGGCTGGGGAAGAAGGTGCTTTGCTTAATTGAAATCCAGGCAATGTTTTAGCACAGACACCAAGGAAGTTAATGCTTAATTTGATTTTCTCCTGCCCTCTTTTTCCCCTTTCCATTCAGGTCACTAAGTTACTTGACACCATCCCTCTACCCCGCCAAAAAAAAGAAACCCAAAAACCCACACAAGATTTCCAAAGTTGAGGCATTTCATAAACCACTGAGCCTAAATGCCCTCCCCCACCCCACACTCATGCACACAGCAACCTAAGACCCTAAGGTTCCCTGTGTTAGTCACCTACCCACCTAAAAGAAATTGTTTGGCCAAAAGACTCTTAAGAATGCACTGGCTCCTCCATCACCACCTCGCGGGCCATATTTCTCACTTTTAATATGACTAACAATCACCTGGGGAGTTTAAAATGCAGATTCCCTGGCCCCTCCTCCAGAGAGTTGGTTTTGGCAAATCAGGGACAAAACATAAGCATTTTTTTCTAGCACCCCAGGGAATTCTGATCTTGAATAAAGATCCCCCGCTGCGAGAATTGTGGACCAACAGATCCAGGCTCTTCCTGTAGATCTGTCCTTTATAGGGCAGGCTGAGCCCTGGTAAAGGTGGACATCTCATGGCCTCACCACGTAACCATGGACAGGAGGGCCCTAACACATGAATCTGAACACGACAGACACACATGGAAAACACAGCCCGGATCCTCCCTATGAAGGCATTCCTTCTCCAAGTTGCAAGGTGGAACAGGAAGACAAACATGCTCATAACTCAAAAATATTGACCGATGAACTCACCACTTACAAAATTAGTCCCCACTCAAAAATCCCTTCCCTGTCTAACAGCTTGACAGAAGTCCTAACCTGCTGCTTCCCGTCAGTCTTGGTGGCTGTGAACATTTGTCTCCATTCATTTTTATTGTCAAATTTATGAAATGTCAAGTCCCAAGTCTTGAGAAAGATACAAGCAGCTCCAGGACGTGAAATAGAAAAGTATCCCAAGAATGGAAAAATAAGCACCACAATGTACTCACCATCAAATTGGTTTTAACTGATCAACATTTAAGGGCACATATAGGAATAACATTCATCCGGTGTTGGGCAGATAGGAGGGGGGAGGAGGGGATGGGTCTATACATACATAATGAATGCGATGCGCACCATCTGGGGGATGGACACGCTTGAAGCTCTGACTCAGGCAGGGGGGCAAGGGCAATATACACAACCTAAACATTTGTACCCCCATGATATGCTGGAAAAAAAAAGGCAGGCTGTTCCCTGGCAGGGAGGGGACATATAGGACCAACCTAACGACTGAAGGCAAGACTGGAAGCACCCCTGTTTTGCAAATTTAAATTTCTTCTGGAGATAACCTCCATTTCCAGCAAGATTAAGGATAAAGATAAACCAAAATCTTCCTCTACAAACACCTAAAAATGATGGATGAAATAATCTGCAACAAAAAGTGTTTTAAATGCAAATATAAGCTTGCAACAAAGGAAGGAAATCATTAATGATGAGCAACCATCAACCAGAATCCTAAACACCAAAACCAGTTCAGAGGCTGCCTGGCGGGGAACAAGGGTCCCAAGAATGGGGGGCTGGGTGTTACTGTCTCGATGGGGGCAAGGGTGGGTCTCTGGGCCACTTGAAGCAGGAGGTGAAATTCAAGATTCATGACATTTTGCCCCTATGCAGACAAGTGGATTAGAAAAAAAAAAATCCACCCAGCAGCACAGAGATACAAAAAGTCTGCTCACATATTTCTGCCTGGTCTCTCAAGAAAAAAATTACTTGAAAAATAAAAATCTTTGGGCTTATACCTCGCATAGGTCTGAGGTCTCAGTTTTTACTTTCTGCATTGGCTAGAAAAACCCCACCATGAACATCATTCTAAAAACTGATTCCAAGGTAACATGGCTCTAAAAGGACCTTATAGAAACAAATGTAAAACTACTCTAAAAAGATGCTCCCATGATCCAGGACCCTGAAAATCCTCAAAGAAAAACGCACCCACTAGAGAAGCCTTGATGCTTTAAAAAGTTGCAAAGTCTAGGAGAAAACAACACCGTGCGCGTGAGTCAGCAGGCAACACACGCAGGGAGAAACATGACCTTTATATAATAGATTTACCATTTAAAAAATAATATAAAAATATGCCTAACCTTATTCAAGACCTAAAAGAAATTAAAACCGTAAGAAAAGAACCACATATAACAAAGAAAAAACAGACACATTAAAAAGAACCCACTAGAACCACTGCAAGATGAAAACTATAGTCATTTCAATTAAAAACTCAGCAGACAAGTTAGATAGTAGGGTTATCAGCTCAACGACTAACCAAGGAACGAGACTCAGATCTGAAGCACAGATAAAGTGATGGATGATATCAAGAATAGTTTAAGAAACAACGGAAATAAATAAGAACAGACTATATATGTAATAAATGTTGCAGAAGAATATAAGGGAGAGGCATATTTGAAAAGAGAGTTGCTAAAAAATTTTCAGAAATAATAATGTGTTCGCTTTAAAAGAGAATGCCAAATCTCAAGCAAAACAACACACACACACATATACAATTACATCATACTGAAACTGAAAACACCAAAGAAATGAAAAAAAAAATGTATACACAACCAGAAAGAAAGACAAAAACCTGCAATGAGGCTGCTGCCGTGTACATGCTAACAATGGTCACAGAGAATACAACGTAACACACATATCCTTAGGTGGAGGGAAGCGGTCTACATGCAATAGTAAGTGCTAAAGGAAATGAAAATTTTTGTCAACCTGCAAATTTAAATGCAACTCAAATTTTTTTTCAAAAGTCAGAGCAAAATAAAGCTATTTTTAAATGAGTCTAAGTAAAAACTCTCATGGACCCTAAGCCCCCCCCACCCCCAACAGATCCTCAGTGAAGACATAGCAAGGAAAGAATCAAGGTGAATTAACCTGCCTTTCCAAAGGAGTGTGAATCCCAAGAAGCGTGGCACGAGAAGCAATGGTGAGCAAAGAAATCGGCAAAAATGTTGGCAAAAAGCAACCATTGATAGTAAAAACAAAAACAAAAAACCAACAACAATACTAGTGACTAATTTGGGAGGTATCAAAAAAAGGAGAACTAAAATACTGGAAAGGAATAACGTGGACAAGAATGGGGGTAAATCAAGATAAGGCACTCTAATGTCCTCAGGCTGGTAGGGAGGAGGGTAAAGCTACAGATTAATTTCGAAGACCATTAAGTCACTGTGAGTGCTAAAAAAGCAAAGGTAGCCACAAACAGGAGATTGAATTAAAAACTTCCAAATTAATAAACGGTAAGGAAAAAAAAAACAACCCAGGGAGATAAAGAAAAAAAATCAATCAATCCAATACAGTACCAAGACAGGAGAAAGAAAATGCATACAAAACAAAATATGGGAGAGAGTTTAAATCTTGGGACAGGCCACACCCACATGCACAGTATGTCCCCAAGAGCAGGTTCTGGTGTCTTGAAGGAAGTTAACGCATCTATATACATACACGCTAAACAGTATTAATGGAATTTAAAAAATTAACTGGGAGACCATTAGGCTGAGACAACCCCAGCACCCTGGGTTCCTACATAAGCAAACCCAAAACCCAACCCAGCATAAACAGTAAAACTAACAATGAAAACCCAGCAACTAACCTTTAACTAAAATCTCTACCAATAAGAAAACACCAACTAACCTCTAATTATTAATAAAAACATTGCCAATCAGAAACAACCAACTAATTCTAACTTTTCCACTTTAACCAATCAAATATTCTGTCTTGCTTCCTGTAACATCTTGTAAAAGTTTTCCCACTCATGCATCCTTTGAAAACCCTGAACCACTTGTAGTTTGGCATTGACTGATCCATGAGCCACTGTCTGCTCAAATAAACTCTTTAAAATTTGTATGTGCTTAAGTTTAACTTTTAACATTGGTAAAGACTATTAAATAAATTATCAAGGAACAAATAATCCGCATCCCATGCTAACTATTCCAGAGACTAGATAGAAAACAAAGAAAGAAAGAAAGAGAAGTCAAACTCCCCAACTCTGGTTAAGGTTGGTATAACCTTAATAATCAAACTGGAGAAATATAAGAAAAATTTCAGGCCATACTCAAGAGCACTGATGCAAACTACTAGGAATAAAAGGGAACATATCTTTAGTATTCACCAAAAGGTATCTACTAAAATTCTTCAATAAATACCATATTAATTGTAAAAAGATTTCCCCCCACCCCCTAGGGGACACACCTTACATAATCGCTGTGAATGACAACTGTGAATACAACGGATTTCACTCCCAAATCCCACGATCAGGCACAGTACGCTTTAGGATAAGGAGTTTAGCCAGGTGCACCTGACCTAATCACATGAGCTCTTTAAAAGATCGCACCTTCTCCAGCTGGTCTCCAACAGGAAATCTGAGATTCCTCTAGGGTTAAGGCTCAAGCACATGCATTTGAAAGGGGCACCCCCAAACCCCAACACTGTCATCTCTGAGTGGTAGCAGTGAAGGTAACAAGCTGGCATCGAAGGACATTTGCTGACTGAGGAGGTCCTGGCATTTGTCAAGATGTCCATTTGGAAGCATCAGTATGGAGTCAGTTCTGGTACTGTTGTGCATGTTAAATACGAAAACTTGGCCTCCTTCCCCAGAGAATCCCATTCTATGAATGAGTGGCAAATGCTTTTAAAATGGATTTTCTTCATACAAAAAGAACATACAGAAAATGGTACGTAATCCCAATGCCCGGATAATCCTTGCTGACATCTGAAAGCACGGAAGTCACACATGTACGTGGTTAGAAATGCAAATGTAACAGAAACGGCTGCAATGAAAACCAGGAGTCTCCCTCCTCATCTCCAAGTCTTTCTTCCCACAGGTAACGACTGATTACAGATTCTAATGTATTTTTCCAGAAAAAAAATTACCAGGATGTATGTCCTTTTTAACATTTCTGCCCCAAAGAAATTATATTGTATCCAGTTTTGCAGCTTTTTTTTTTTTGCTTGATATAACCTGTAGATTTTTCTGCATTTGCACTTTAAAAAACTACCTATCCTTCATTTACATAGGCTTTAAGTAGGGAAGGAATCCCATTTTTAATCAGTGCTTAAGGTGAGTCTAATGTGAGAGGGTGAGCAGATCCCACTGAGCGATACCCTGGCCTGAGACAAGTATATGCACATAGAATTCTCTCTAGTTTCGAAGTCAATTATGCTAAGACCTTGAAAATGCCCTCCACTTCTCCCTAACAAGCAGAGCCTCGGATTACCTCCGAACATCCTGGATTTGGGCACTGCTGTTGCAATACAAATGGATAAATATTCTGATCCAGACTGTTTATCCACCTGCAAGGGTCTCATGATAACTGCCAGGGTCAGGTAGCATGAGGCAGGAAATTATTCCTGGCAGCAGTGCGCTCATTTGCGAAGCATCTTGGGTAGACTCCCAGATCGCCACTCATCCACGTTCGATCTTGGTTCAGTGCCAAAGCGAAGGCAGCAGCCAAGACCTGGTGCTGGTCCCGCCTGGCCCCAGATGCTCTCCAGATGCAGAGGGACCCCTCTCTCCCCTCCTCTTTTGGCCACCCGCTCCTGCAGATTTTTGGCTGACTTCTGCTAAGTGCCTCCAAAGATAATGTTGCTACTGATTTGCCTGAAGCAGTCTTTTGCAGTCTCACTTATCTTTTAATTGGAAAAGGTCTGCCTGCTAATGAGCCTATGTTATCCTTCATCTAATTATCTCCGAAAATCCTTGGCAATCCCCTCTTCCCTGGCTGCAGTGACGATACCCATCTGCAGGTGGAGAGGCGTGGTATTGTGATAGAATAAGAAATATATATTTGGGGCTTTGTCTTGATGGCTGAGCAGAGCTCCTAAAATCTTCCCACAATTGCAAAGTGATAAAAGTTGTTATTCTTAACACACAGGCCTTCAGCCACATCTGAGTGTATGTTAATGAAGCAGCTCTTGGAAAGCCCTTAAGGATAGGGGGCCGGTTGTCCAGGGAAACCACCTTGTGATTAGAGGGTTGCAACTTTCAGCCCCACACCCAGATCTGATCTCTGAGGAGGGGAGAGGCCTGCAGGCTGACGGTCACCAATGGCCAATGATTCGATCAATCTTGCCTCCATCATGCACCCTCCATAAAAACCCAGAAGTCGGGGTCCAGAGAGCTTCCCAGTTGCTGGACACGTGGAGGTGCTGGACGGGTAGCGTGCACCCCTTCCCCCATACCTCACCCTATGTGTCTCCGCCGCCTGGATGTTCCTGAGTTGGATCCTTTTATAATAAACTCGTTAATTGTTTTCCTGAGTCCAGTGAGCCATTCTAGCAAATGATCTACCCCGAGAAGGGGGTCGTGAGATCCTCCTATTTACAGCCGGTTGGTTAGAAGCACAGGTGACAACCTGGATTTGTGACTGGCGTCTGAAGTGGGGGAAGTCTTGTGGGACTGAGCCCTTCACCTGTGGGACCCGATGCTACCTCCAGGTAGACAGTCAGAGGTGAACTAAATTGAACTGTGGGACACCCAGCTGGTGTCCACAGAGAACCGGAGAATTGCTTAGTGTAGGGAAAACCCACACGCTGGGTCACATAAGTGTTCTGTGTTGAGTGAAGCGCATAGAGAAGAGTTGGTGTTTCCTGTACAAGAGAGATCAATGCCCATGGTGGCGTGTTGCTCCTATCCTGGTGTCTGGGGAAGGCAGGTGATCCCAATGCAGCGCACACAGTCCTAGGGGCAAAGGGAGTTGGAAGCTGAGACCCAAATCCCTGGATTTATAGATCCTTTGGGGTGTGTCCCCAGCTCGCCACCCATACCCCACCTGCATCCTCACACACAGGAAAGCCTGGGATACGGGTGTGCTCCACTCGGCTCCTCAGGGCGGTCAGCAGGGCCAGGCAGGTACAACGTGCCCAACGCGGCCAGATTCTCAGACTCAACTCTTCCCTTCAACTGAGGACACAGCACGTGGGGCCAGTGGGGTAGCTCCTAACTGGCTCTGGCCTAGGGAGCTGCGAAGGCAGCTTTGCAAAGGTGCAAACAGGCGCCCTCAGCCTCCTCCCTCCTAATCCTGCGCCCCACGAGGCCCAACTTAGCACACTGCCCTTGCGCTGCATCCTTAGAATACATTCTGCCTTCTTCCTTCAGCTGGGCTGAAGTTGGTTTCCCCCCTCCTAACCGCAAGCGCCCTTCTTCCTTGATCGAGACAAAAGCATGGTTTCGATACAGTCTTGATGGCTGACAGCATAACAGACTAGGAGAGGGGAAGTAATCACCTAAATGTTTGGGAAAGTCCTCATCTAGGACCTGCGAGTGTGAATGATTTTTGCTCCAAAGCAAAGAGAAAAACCCAGAGTCCACCCTGTGTTCCCTGCCAGATGCAGGGCCGTCTGTCCTCCTCTCTCAGCCCAAACCAGTGGTTTTGTGACGTGAGCAGGGAAATCTCCATCCTCAGCAAGGACGGATACTCCTAGGACGAAGGGTGGCGTCTCTTTGCAAGGCTGTCGCAGGGATGCCGAGCAAAGCTGAAGCACCTGAAGGTCGGGGGAATCCTCACGTGCTGCTTGGTCATTCAAGGTGCTACAAACGTCTCCCATTTGGCAGGTGAAGGGCCAGTATTGGAGCCTGGAGTTACCAGTCTAGAAAGAACATTTAGATGCCTGTCACCTTCAATACCTCGCTTCCAAGGAAACCACCAGGGACAACTCTGGGAGGAGAGAGTGAGCCCTGGAACAAGAGCAGAAATGCCTTGACAGGGAGGAGGAGGTGGTGGCCATTTGGGGCATTGTCTATGTTGGCCATTCCCAGCAAGAGCCCGATCCCCCTCCCCTAGTCCAGCACAGCCAGGGTCTCCAACCCAACAGTGGACCAAGCAAGTAGGACAAGGACTGCGGAGTCCAGGAACCACTCATTGCTAGTTTTTTCCTCCTGAAAACAGAGGGGAATAAATTTTACTCCCCAAATGAAGCTAGAATATTACAGTGGCTGCAGACTGAATAAACTAGGGAGGGAGGGAGGGAGGGACAATGACCAAAAAACCCAGATGGGCAAATATATCTCAAATGTGGTGCGAGAGAAACAGAGTAAATAGCAGCAGATAGAGAAAAGGAAACGGGGCTATTTTAGGAAGGAAAAGCCTGGTGCAGTCAGATGCTGAAATAGCATTTTTGAAGGGGGGGAAGTCACATGGAATGTAATTCAGTGAACTGTATACGTTATTTTAAATCCTGTTCGCATTAATGCTGTAAATATTCCACTTAATGTATCATCATTGAATTTGCCAGCAAGGCTGCAGGGCAGAACTCCAGTTCAAAGTTTAATTACACCCAGGCAGAGTAGAGCATTTTTCATGTCCCCGAGAGCAGCCAAGGGAGAAAGATGAAGCTTTCATCATGGCCAGGGTGACAGGCACCTTTCTGAACACAGAAGGCCAGCAGGATCCTGGAACCCCCTGGGGTTGCCCAGCAAACTTGCAAAGGGAGACAGAGTTTTATGGAAAAAGCTCTTCAAATCCAGTGATGCCAAATGCTCTGACAATCTGTCCTCCCTTCCCTTCCTCGTCTCCCACAAATGCACACACATGACTGTGCGTGTTTGTATGTGTGTGTCATTCTACATTCGTGAGGCTCTGATCACCTAGTTTGCACGTGTTTCTTTATTAAAGATGATCAAACCTAGAGTCACTGTTTCTTTTTTAACTCACTTCCTTCTTTTCCTTAGAGCACTTTCAACGCTTATTGTGTTAGTATCTCCTTCTGTGGGGGTCAACGCTACACCTGGCATTTCTCCTTCTCATTGTCTTGAGACATCACCATTCTCTGCCATGCCCAAAAGCCTCCAGATCACTGGGTGGAAACAAAAGTTGGATTATAGTGGTTGAATAAAGAATAAATAAAAAGCTACTATAGAATACTTATGGAGAGAAATGAGCAGTGGTCAAATGCTTCCTATCTGGAGCTGACTTCCTCTGGCCCTAAAGACAAAGTCAAGTACAAAAGTGCCAAGGAAGCATGTTGTTAAGTTCTAAAAGTCTGACCCTGCTTGTCAGAACACAGTGCTAGTGAGGCCACAATCACAGGAACCCGGAGCCTATGGAAACCTTCCCAACTTCCCTGTGCCCACAGCCATGAAATAAGCCCACAGGCGCTAGTCAGGCGCCCAGCAGATGCAGGTCCTAGGTTACAAGGTGGGCTGAGAGAAAATGCATAATGTGAGTGAGTGTCCCACCTGGGTTAGATAAAACCTAATTAAGCACCAGCAGAGTCAAAAGAACTGTCACCTCTATACAGGAGGGCAGCAACACACTTTTTTAAGATCATTATAAGCCTCAGGTTATACTGAAAAATGTGCGTGTTAGGGGTATGCTTTGGAGGGAAAATGCTGGAAAAGGCTTTGTGATCAATCGTTCATGCCTTTCTCATCTAATTGCCTTTCTCTCTCTCGTCCTCTCTTTGCTTCACGAACACCCATCATGCTGGGTCTTTGAGCAGTAATTCACAGGACAAAATTATTGGTGGCTTTATAATACGGCCCATTTCCCTGACTCCTTTGAAGAATGGGCAATTAGAACATCAAATACAATTATCTTCACTCTGGCCTGTGTCACATTACAATGGGCAAAAGGGGATAAAAGAGGCCCAAAGCTTTTCTTTGCAATCAGCTTGTGATGCTCAATGGAAACCCACCTATTCCTTTTTCTTCTCAATTATTCGTGCAAGGTAATCAAGGTGGAAGTGAAATCTGCAGCTGGGCAAGACAGACAAATTGCGGGTAATTTTCCTGATGAAAGGGATTTTTCTAGCAACCTGAGTCCAGTGCCCCTGTTGGGAGCCGGTTGGACACAATCCATGGTCTCATGACCCACTTGGACAGACATCCAGGAGAGTGAGAAGGGTGTCTTGACATTTCACTTCTCTTGGGGATTTCAGGGGGGGAAAGGCTATCTTCTTTGTGTATTTCAGGAAAATAAGCAAGGTTCCCAGCCCCAGGACCCTCCTTGCTGATGAACCCACCAAGCTTGCTCTGAGACTGTGTCCCTGCTTCTCCCTCCTGGTCTGGTACTCTTTCTCCAAATACCCCTCACCCGATGCCCCCTGTTGTTAACATCTTACATCACCATGGTCCGTCTGTCACAACCAAAGAACCAGCATCGGTACCTGACCATTCACGAAACTCCAAATTTTATCTGGATTTGACCAGCTTTTCTCTAATGTCCTTTCCCTGACCCAGGATCCCACCTTACATTTACTGTCTCCTTCAGCACCTCTGGGCTGCCACAGTTTCTCAGACTTCCCTTGTTTTTGATGACCTTAACAATTTTGAGTGCCAGTTGGGTATTTTGTAGGATGTCCCTCAATTTGGATTTTTCTGATTTGACATTTTTATCATGACAATTAGATGGGGTTTGGGGTTTGGAGGAGGAAGACCAGAGAGGTAAGGTGCCTTCCTTGCCACTTATTAAGGGCACATGGTATCAACAACATAACCTATCTCTGATGAGTTAATCTGGATCACCTGGCCAAGGTCGTGTAAGTCTGCCACAAAAAAAGTTACTTTTTTCCTCTATTTCCATACTCGACTCTTTGCAAGCCAGCCCCTAAGTGTGACCCACACTCTTGGGAGACAGGGAAGTTCCACCTCCTTGAGGAAGAAATATCTACGTATATTACTTGGAATTTTTCTGTACAGGAAATATGTCTCTTCTCCCCCATTTATTATTTATTCAATCACTTACTTATATTGGTATGGACTCATGGGTATTTATTTTATACTTTGGGTTATAATGCAATACTCTTATTTTGTTGATTAAATTATTCTGCCTGTGGGCCCCTAGGGGCCCTTTCTGGTTGGCACATCTGATTACATCTTAAAGTCCCGTCCAGAGCGGGGAGTTTATAATTAAGAAAAATAAATTTCTTTTCCACCCAGGAAGAGCCTTCACAAGTACACAGTGAAAATGTCCCCTCTTCACATGAATACAGAATTGGTTCTCCTCCTACTAGGTTTTCAAAATGGTGGAGATGATGAGACAGTGACTTTCTGCTGAATGTCTGAGCTGGGAGCAAGAAGCAGGTGACATTCAACCACGCAGGGCCTTGGGAAGCAGGTGGCTGAGCACCCGGCCACGCGACATGGGCAGGGAGCTGGGCCGTGGGGCGGAGGCTGTTCCCAGGAGTTCTGTATGGGAAAATCTGGCCAAAAATAATAGAGTATCAGAAACTGTGCCCCAGCCAAGTAGAAAACACCAGAGGCCGATGTCAGTGACGCCGATGGCGATGGCAGAGGCTGGGTGTCATTCATCTCCCATCTTCACACACTGCCCGCACACAGTGGGGCTCTGTCACCCACCATCCGTCATGATGTGAGGAACAAAAGGATAGCAAGGCAGAGTCCCATTCTCCATGGAGTTTACAAAGAAGGAGAGAACTTGCATTTGCAGGGAGGCAACAACCAATGCAAGGGGGAAGGGGGAGGGAAGGGACAAGGATGCCCAAAGTTAGGCTGGCGGCATTTTTAACTGCACTTGTGGACCCGAAAACAACTATTTGCAAGCATGGAACCCACCGAGCCCTCAGGGACCCCTTCCCTGTCCCCTGGCATCAGCAGCATCGGGGAGGAGGGAAGGCGGCAGTGGGTGAAGAGTTCCCGCCAAGCTCCAGCTGTGCTGCCTGCTGGGAGGCACGAGGCCACTTGCAGCTTACTAAAGCGGGTTCAGATCCTAAGCCCAGCCCTGCCAGAGCCACGGACCCAACCTGTCACCCCCACACTTAAGTGGTCAGATTTTCCATAAAGGTGCCAAAATAATTCAATGGGGTAAGGAAAATTCTTTTCCAGAAATGGTGCTCACACAAGTGGATTTCAATATGTGAAGGAAAATCTTGACCCCACACACAGAAGTTTTACAGGCTTAAACATGAGGCTAAGGCTGTACAGTGTCTAGGAGAAAACATGCCACAATCTCCTGGCAACCCGAGGGGAGACAGATTTCTCAGAGAAGACAAAAAAGGTGTGAACCATGAAGGAAAAATTTGATAAATTTTATCAAAATTAAAAAATTTTTCTCATCGAAAGATGCCATTAAAAACTGAAAAGGCTGGAAACAACCCAGGTGCCCAACAATACATGAGTGGATCAACAAAATGTGGTATATGTATACCATGGAGTACTATTCAGCTTTAAGAAACAATGGTGATATAGCACCTCTTGTATATTCCTGGATACAGCTGGAACCCATTCTACTAAGTGAAGTATCTCAAGAATGGAAAAACAAGCACCACATGTACTCACCAGCAAATTGGTATGAACGGATCAACACCTAAGTGGACATATAGGAATAACATTTGTCGGGTGTCGGGCGGGTGGGAGGGGAGAGGAGGGGATGGGTATATACAAACATAATGAGTGAGATGTGCAACATTTGGGGTATGGTCATGCTTGAGGCTCTGCCTTGAGGGGGGGGGCATGGGCAATATACATAACTGTAATATTTGTACCCCCATAATATGCTGAAATAAAAAAAAACTGAAAAGGCAAATCAAAGATGGGTAAAAAATATTCACAATGCATGCATTCGACAAAGGATTTGTACCCAGAATACATCAAGAACATCTACAAATCAATAATAAAGAGACAAAAGGCTCGATGAAAAATGAGAAAAGACTTAGACACTTAAAAGAAGTAGATACACAAATGGCCAATAAGAATATTAAAATGTGCACAAAATTTCAGTCATCGGGGAATTATAAACTCAAACTACATGTTAAAATATAGAATGGCTAACTTAACAAGACTTACAAAACCAAATATTGGCAAGGATGTAAAACAAGTGGAACTCACACGCTGCCGGTAGAGGTATCAAATGGCACAACCACCTTGGAAAACAGATTGGCAGTTTCTTATAAAGTAAATGCATGTATTCTAGGGATTGGCAAATCCATTCCTGGGCATTTTCTAAAAACAAGTGAAAACATGTGTCTCCCAAAAAACCTTATGTACAAATGTTCATAGCAGTTTTATTCTTAAATAGTCCCAAACTAAGCGTGCAAGAACTCGGGAGGCTTATGCGATAAACCCACTCATCCAGGAGTGACACAAGACGCAGAGGTCTAGAGAAACCATCACGGCAGAAGCTGGAGTCACAAGGAGCCAGAGAAGAATGCAGATGCTATGATTCCTGAGCAAATAAAACTGATGTTAATACAAACACATCATCTGGAGCAGGAGGAAAGGGGGCAGGAGGAAGTGTAGTTTTGTAGTGAGGACTCATTCCATAATACAGTGACCCTTGAACAGCACAGTTTGAACTCCACGGATCCACTTACACTCAGATTTCCTTCCGCCTCCGCCACCCCTGAGACAGCACGTCCACCCTCAGCCTGCTCAGTGTGAAGATAACGAGGATGGCGACCTTTATGATCCATTTAATGAATAGTAAATGTATTTTCTTTGCCTTATGATTTTCTTAACAACATCTTCTCTTTGCTAGCTTACTTTATTGTGGGAATACAGTATGTAATACACATAACATAAAATATGTGTTAATTGATTGTTTATGTTATCAGTAAGCCTTCTGGTTAACAGTAGGCTATTATTAGTTAAATTGTATTAATACGTGGATTTTCAACTCTGTGGGGAGATAGGTCCTCCTAATACTCAAAGTCAGTTGTATATAAAATTTCTCTATATAGCTTAAACACAACAACTCTTAAGGTTTCCTACTATTTTTCTTATCTTTAAAGGTTGTTTTTTTTAAACAAATAATTACCTTTTTTTTAGTAAGATTTATCTAAGGTTTAGCAATGCCTTTAGTTATACTTTCATTTCTTTTGCTTCAGTTAAATTCAAATAAAATCAAATTTAATATTTGTTTTTTAGATTGCATGTAAATATGCAGAGGCAGATGTCTAGAGTTCATGTCTTGAGGATGTTTATATTGATTACTTCTGGAGGGTGGGACTTGGGGAGATTTTTTTGCCTTCTTCTATGAACCTTGTATATTGTTTAAATGTTTATAAAAAGAAGGCAATGTTTTTGTGAAAAATAACCAAGTTGTAATTTCAAAAGAATAAAGTAGGTCTCCTTCTGGTTCTACTCCTGGCCCCTTGTTTGTTTCTCTCGTGATACTCCTCATGAGCTCTGGCCATATGTGTAGCTCCACGTGTTTATTTACTAAATGTTTCTACCACTAGGCTGCAAGCCCTGGGTGAGGCTGGGAACTCAGCAGTGGACATACGACACATATTCTCTGAATAATCAGCACAAAGGAAAGCAAGTTCATATAAGGTATCGGCTTCTCTGCTGATATATTTTTAAAAGAATCAGCAAGATTGACCTAGTCTCTCTTTTTTTTAGATAGACCTAAAACGACAGAACGTTTCTCTGAATTCAGAGGCTAAACTTACAGAAACCCACAGGGTTTCATTTATAGTCTTCACCAGGAGAAGCCATGGGCAGCAAAACTGTCACCTAACTAACGCCTTCATACGCCTGGTCAAATGGGACAAATTGTAGCTACATAAGCTGCTTCTTCCAACAATTTTATGTAGATAAATGAGAGAATGACTCACAGATTTGATTCTTTCCGAAAACTGGGTCCTAAACGGCTCGGGGAGCTATCACTCTGGTTCCCTGGGAATATTCCTTCAAAGCCAACGGTGCCCATTCGAGAGCTGCAAACCCAGACATAGCAGCATGGGTGTTTTCAAGGTAAGACAAGGGTCAAGGGTTGGTGGGGAGTCTCTGTTCTCCCTCATTTTAGTGATTCTAATTCTCTTCTTACTTCTAAACCTTTCTGCAATAGTTAATTCTGCATTCCTCCTCTGGGAACAGGGTTCCAATCATTTGTACTCTTCTTTAATAATGAATTTGTTCTAAACATTCTTAGCATCTCAAGTGGTCTGCACTGTTGCTCCTTAAGTTTCTATTTGGAAGATAAATGGAGAATGCTGAATGTCAGCATCTAAGTGGTTCTCCCATCTATCACAGAGAGCATGGTGAACCTGCGATTTTTTTTTTTTAAAGAAATGTCATTACATTTATCAAGAGTTTCTGCTTTGCTTTTGAGTCTGTTAAGTCTGACTCTTTGAAGCCCTGGAGCTGTTGCTATCTTCAAAGTGGATGCTGGAAAAGATTGGGACTAGCTTCTCAGGCCAACAGCGTAAAAGATTTGACACTGGAGAACACCTGGGAAATAGGAACTCTAATGAAACCATCCAATAGCATCCTCATTACCTCTGTGTTTATGCCCTTGGCTCTGCTCATGCGACATTACCTGGACTCCGGGCTCCCGGAAGTCACCGTCTCAAAGGGCAAAGGCAGATACTGCAGAGCAGGACTGCCTTTCCATGCAAGCACATCAACAGGGTGCCGAGTAAATGAGTGTTCACCTTTCCCCAGGTGGCTCCCATATCTTTTCCCCAAAAAGTGATTAACTTTTTGCTATTATTACAGATATCTTTAAGAATTTGATGAAAAGTACTAACCATCTTCCTTAGAAAAACGCACATATACATTAAAAAATTTTATGAAACTCCATGGTTATTAATTAGGTTATTAACTCCCATCCAAAGAACAAAAGGTTGCAGGGTCAAGTACCAGGATGCTATATGAGGGGGCTTCTGCTACAGTGAGGCCACCACCCAACCCGTGTCCTGGGAACTCGTGCCCAGTTGACTCTGATCCCACTATTAGGAAATCAACATCAAATTTTGAGCAAAGGAAAGTTCACTTTATACTCTCCTTGCAATTTTTCCTTAGACTCAAATTTTAAATCCAATGAGAAATTAACCCACATTTAGAAAGTTTATGGTTTTTCCTATTGATACTTATGCTTTTCGATATCAGCTACTACTTTAAAAAATCATACTCCATTGTAACTTCACTGCTCCTAGAAATCTTTCAAAAAAAGATGACTCTCTGCATTTGGGAAGACATCACATGAGGGTCTTCTTTAAACCATTACGTAAACATAGAGCAAACATTCTCTGCTGAACAATCACAGCAATCAACTTCAATACCAAAATGCATCACCTATTTAAAAACAATGAACAGGCCAGACGTGGTGGCTCACGCTTGTAATCTCAGCACTGTGGGAGGCCGAGGTAGGAGCACTACTTGAGGCCAGGAGTTCGAGATCAGCCTGAGCAACACAGCGAGACTCTGTCTCT
>VBSM01003215.1:3693231-3715008 GCA_008086735.1 Cheirogaleus medius | reverse complement strand
GAAAAAAAAACCCTCTTCCATAAATGTGACACCCCCTTTGTCAATACTCTATTCGTCTGCCCCCTTTTACTACAAAAACTTCCCAACAGAATCTTGTGTGTTCCCTGTCTTCACATCCTCGCTCTAACTCATGCCAACTGGCCCTGCATCACCACCATTCCATTGAGGCCGCTCTTGGGAAGGTCACCACTGATCTCCAGTGGTCCCTTCTCAGATCTCATCTTCCTCATCCTCTCAGCATTTTACACGTCAAATCCATTCCCCCATTTGAACATTTGTCATTTGGCTCCTAAGAAATGATCCTCTCCTGGGACTGCTACGTCCTCAACTGGCCACTCCTCTGCTCAGCTTCCTCTGTGGGGTTCTCCTCCACGTCCTGATTTCTAAGCGGAGGCCTTGGTGCTCAGTCCTCAGCCCTCTTCACCTCCTGGGCGATCTCAGCCAACCCACAGCCTGCATCATCCCCAAATTTATATCTCCAGCCCAGACACCTTCTATGAACTCCAAAGTCATGGGTCCACTTGCCTACTTGATATTACCACTTGGGTACTTAAAAAGCATCTCAGATACAGAACTCTTGGTGTTCTTCCATCTCAAACTTGTTCTCCCCAGCCATTCACCCAGTCACTAACCCAAAATCCTAGGAATCTTCCTTCTCCTTCCTCCATCTCTCCTGGGCTCCCACCTATCTGCACAACCCATCAGCTCAACGCTGAATTCTACCACTTCTTCCTCCAGCTCCAGCCATTCTCCCCACCCCCCCCGATCCACAAACACATCCTCCCAGACTGATGATCTATCTGGATTCCACTGCTGCCCCCAGCTCGCAGAAACTCCTCTCCACAGAGCCACCAGAATACTACTTTATAACTTGGGTCAGCTCACACAACTGAACGAAACCTCCTGATGGCTTCCTGCCGTCCTCAGGATGAAATCCGAAGGCCCCAGGCACAGCCCTGTCCACATGCCAGCTGCCTGTTCTGCACACTCCCCCAACTCACGCACGCACGCGCACACACACACACTGGCCTCTTAACAGCCCTCAAATGCACCGAGCACCGGAGCCTTCTCACGGATGCTCCCACTGGCTGGGGTGCTCCTCCTGGGTGAGGTGCTCCCTCCTACCCTACCAGGAAACCCTCTCATGGACACGCATGGTCTGCTCCCTGACGCCACTCAGATCTCTTCTCAAAAGCCATCTTCTTAGAGGGGTCTTCCCGACTGCCTTACTAAAATAACGGCCCAGGCACAATTTCATCCTACGACTCTGCTTTACTTTGCCCCCGCAGAACCAGAGACCGTTATATTACGTATCTTTGTTACCTGTTCCCCTCGCTCACTGACAGGTAAGACCTGTGAGGGCAGGTGCTTTTTGGTACACCAGTGTAGTCCCAGCGTTTAGGACAGTGCGAAATAGACACCCATTGAGTGAGTGGATGAATGAATGAATGGACCAGTTAACCAACTGGTCACTGACTGAAGTTGACAGCAGACTCCTGGAGAAGTCTGTCTCCCTCTTCTCGTCTCCGTCAGAAGGGGGCTGTGCAGTGGGTGGGGGAAGGGCACCAGAAGCTGTTTTCGAGTCCACAGACTCAGCGGCACAAAGGAAACATCTGCAAAGACTAGGGAGCATTTCTCCTGAGGGTTTTACATTCCTCCTCTTTCATCTGCACCCCCTTTCCTGTGCCTGTATAAGCAGGAGGTGACTCTGAGAGGCAAAGGAAGATGTCAGTGCACAAAGCCAGGCACCATTCTCTTCCTTCGTGACGAGAACAGTCGCTGCTCCATCTATAATTTTCTGTTTAGGTAACGTCTTATTTGCATGCTGAAACCATGTTCTTTTTCCTATTACTGATGTAAAAGATGGCTTATTTCTAATTATATTGCAGGCACTCAGGGAATTCAAAGAGCAGAAAATATGTCAGGAACAATTTACAAATCGTGGCTATTTGTGTACATGTTTGCCCGGACTACAGCAAATATAGAAACGAAAAAAATCGCTTATTAAAAATACCAGCTCTCCTCAGCAGATCTCTACTTCTGTTCGTTCTCCCAGCCCTAACTAAATCCAAACCTAAGCCCTAAGTGTGAAGTTGCTTGTGAAAAAAAAACAATTTTTCCCCCATCTCTCAATTGTTTTAAGTGGGAGTTTAGAAATGCAATTTTCCCCGATTGCTCTGATTTTGCCCTGGAAATTCCATTTCTCTCATAATAAAGTCACTGTTTTTAGGGAGAAAAAATGCATTTTTCTCTGTGTTCATTACCTGAGATGTCTTGAGAGCTGGAAAATTCTTCCCACAGTTTTATGAGTCAGGACTGAATAATTATTCCACAGACATTAGGATGAAGATGTCGTGCACGAGATGGAGGGCCTTTAGACGTATATTAAAACCCTCAGTCCAAACAAACTTTTTTCCTCCTACATTTTATATTCTATTAAATTACAAGGAGCTCAAAGGTACAAAACATACTTTCTTTTCTTTGGTACCTTTCACAGGGCTAAGAAAAGGACTGTACAGAACTTTCAACAGACTAATTTTCAATCCAGGAAACTTCATAGATCTGAACAAAGTCACTGAGCAGACCCCAGATACATAGCTATACCCATTACCAACAGATGAGGTTAGTGGTTGCCTGGATTTAGGATCAAGACATCTTTCAAAAAGCCTTCTGGAACTTTCCCTTCCCTAAACAGAGATGCTTCTGAGTATTTTTATAAGGCATGATCTTTTCAGAGTCCTATGCAACGATATGTCACTTTGCCACTTGAAGGCTCTAAGCTTATTTCATTCAAGGAAAGTGTTGGGTAGGAGTAACCAGGTACAGACACAGAGACACGGTGCCATAAAGCTCAAACATATTCATAAGAAGGCCTAACCGTCAAACAATTCTCATAAACCTTTCTAATGTCCAAATATCTGCTGACTCTGAATAGAAGACAAACCTCCATTTTCCCATCAAAAAAGGGATAGAGTTGGTCAACTTGAATATATAATATTTTGCAGATGCAGATAAGGATACCTATTTGCCATACTTAATTTAGTTACATATGCATATTTAAATTATATAAAGTATACTAAATGATACTGCTTTTGCTCATTTCTCACATTTCACAAAACAATTTGATTCAATCTCTGCATCTTCGACGCTAGCGTTGTTGCATTCACAAGAGAGACTTCTTGAGTTAATCAAACCATTATCGACAGCACATAACTTTTTACTTCCCTCTAAATCATTTAGGATGTGAGTCTTTCATAATCCACATACGATACTGTCACTAGTAATTTTACCCCAAGCCACAGAGACTCACGTTCATAGCACTTGGATAGTTCTTCATTTTGTTTTTGTTCACCCCACAGGAGTACGTTTGATGTGCACTAAGTAATTACATGCTGTATTGATTAGAACAGCTTGAGTGCCATGGAAGGACCAAGGGACTCTGGCCGGATGAAGGGATAAAAGCAATTAAATGCCAGGAGTTAGGTGGGTGACAGAGCAAGACCAGAAGTAGGGAAGCACATACGGCAACCATTTAAATGGTCCAGGGAAGTCGTGATGAAGGATTTGACTCGACCAGCCATTGTAGGAAGGGATTCAAGAAATATTTATGAAGCAAAATCAGCAGGGCTTGGTAACGAAGTGGATTTGGGGGATTAGAGAAAAGGAGGAGAGATAAATGATGGCTTGAGAGGCTGAGTAGATTTGGTTCTATTAAATTCTTCCTGGTACAAGGAATAAAGAAGACAGAGAAAGCTGAGCTTGGGGAAAGGTATCGGGTAATGTATTCCACTTTAGAACCACTGAATACAAGTGACTATTGGACAAACAAGTAAAGACATCTAGCAAGGGCAAGGCTATTTGGTTCTGACATTCACGAAAGAAAGCTTGGCTGGAGAATCGATCTGGGTGCCTCAGCCCCTAAGTTCTAAGTAGAACTGTGAGCCTGGGTGAGACTCCCAGGAGAGAATGCGAAAAGGCGGCAAGGAGGCTGGTGATGAAATGCTAGGGGATTGGAGGGGGAGCTAATTTAACAGATAAAGAGAAAGAAGCCCAAACAGAGATTAGTAAGATGCTGCCAGAAAGGAAGGGTAAGAATGAGTAACCATTGCAAATATGCTGGGGATTTCAATGAAATGACTCACAAGTTCCTGCTGGATGTGATGTTTAGGTCAATGGTCAGGAGGTGATGGGAGGTGAAGAAATGAAGACGGCTCATGTAGACCTCTGTATTCAGAAGTTTTGTTCAAAAAAGTAAGAAAAGAAAGGGGGTACAAGCTAGAGGGAGGTGGCAGGGTTGAGGGAAGATGTTTCTTTTTCAGATAAAAGACAAATGAGCATGTAGGGATTGATGGAAATAGCCAGGAGTGGAGGAGACACAGGTAGAAATGGTAATTGATGGAGGGAGGAAGAGACCAGGTGAGAGGAACAGAACTGACGCAAGCCAGTTCACGTCACCTGGGGCTGCGGAAAAGGAGGCCAGGTAATCGGTGGGTAAGTCTGGAGTGAGGGGAGCAGGACGTGGAGGGTGTCCTCCTTATTGTGTATGTTTTTTCAATGAAACCAGAGGGAAGTTCTTTGCTAAGAGCTCTGAGGATGAAGGTGGGGACGGGGGCTTGAGGAGCCTGGCAAGTCTTTGAATGACCACCGAGTGTCCAAAAGAAAGAGCTGACCGAGCCACGAGGGCCTGGTTGGGCGGGAGCCCTGGGGTCTGGAAGGGTACTAATCCCTGTAACCGGTGGCCCAAGCGAAGGAGATGGATCATACGATCTGTCCAAGGCTGGGGGCGAAGGAAAAGGCGTGAGGGAAGCGAAGGTTCCGGAAGACAGCTGTCCAGAGGATCAAGACAAAGGCAGGACAGGAGCCAGGGAAGGGAGAGGCGATGACCATGAGAAAATGTCCAAAGCAGAGGCCCCTGGAGGAAGGAAACTAGTGAGGGGCATGGAAAGGCAGGATGCTGAGGCCAGAGAGTAAGATGATAAGTTTAAGTCTGAACTGAGAATGAGGCTCAGGGGGTGACCACAGGAGAGGACGCCAAGACCTGCCCAGGTGGCAGCTGCCAGCAGCGATGGGGATGGCTGTCCAGCCACGTTCTGCTTCCTCTTCCTGCCAGGCACGCGGGTGGGCTGCGTGTGCCAGCATCCCAGGTGGCGAGGGGAGCCGTGTGATTCAGCTCCGGCCAGCGGAACGTGGGCAGACGGGTCAGATAGCTTGTCTAGACTTGGCACCTAAAAAAATCTCTCACAAAATTCACCTGGCTCTGCTCTTCCCCAGCCTGCAGCCCAAACGCAGAGGAGCTGGAAGAGAACTCCAGACCCCAGGAGCCAGATGGACGGAGTCCGGGGCCCTGATGGAGCAAGGGATGTGGGGAGGGGCGTGGAGAAGAACCCCCCCACACACACACTCCACCCCACCCTCAGCCTGCCCAGTGGGACCAGGGCTTGAGCAATAAATAATCCTTCATTGAAACTGTAGGGGCTGTTTGCCACAGCAGCGAGTCTGCTCTGACTAGAACAAGAGTACTGTGAGCAGACAGCCTCACAGAGGAAGGGTGGGTTTGTTTGTTTGTTTGTTTTTGAGACAGAGTCTCACTCTGTCACCCAGGCTAGAGTACAGTGGTGTCATCATAGCTCACAGCAACCTCAAACACCTGGGGCTCAAGTGATCCTCCTTCCTCAGCCTCCCCAGTAGCTGGGAGTACAAGCGTGCACCACCATGCCCAAATGATTTTTCTATTTTTAGTAGAGATGGGGGTCTCACTCTTGCTCAGGCTGGTCTCCAACTCCTGAGCTCAAGCGATCCCCCTGCCTGAGGCCTCCCAGAGTGCTAGGATCACAGGTGTGAGCTACCACGCCCGGCCAGAAAAGGCTTTTAATTGAAGGTGAAAATAAGAGTACTTTGCCCGCTAGCTCCATGGCAGGAGGGGCTGGGAGGAAGAGCAGCCGCAATTGAACCCGAAAGTGGTGTCCTGGGCGGGGAGGGTGCAGGGGAAACAGGACACAGAGGTGAGAGGTGTTTCCAGCAGATATGACGAGGCAGTTGAGGAACTGTTTTCTGGAAAGATCTAGAAGGGAAGTCAGCAGTGAGAGGGTGAGCCAAGGAAGACGACCAGGAATGAGAGGGCTCAGGCTGGGCAGGGTGAGAGGCCGTCGACAGTGGGTGTGCTGGTATCTCGGGTTCGGACAAACACCACAACGGCGGAGGGAAGGGAAGAGATGACCACTTCCTGCGGGCCTGCCACGTGCTGCCGGGCACTGTGACGGGTGTGCTTAGAGACCCCAGTGCTTTGAAGAACCAAAATCTTGGAACTGACCAGTGGCTGAATGACTTGAAATTTCCCTCCCCACTGCCCACCCTACCAAAAAAACCAAAACAGACTTGGACGGACCTGAAGACAATGCCCCCTACCTGCCTTCCCAACCTCCCTCCCTCCGAGCCCCACACCTGCTGCTCCTCAGTCTGGAAGGTTCTATCCTCATGTCCTTCTCTCAGTTCATGATTCAAGTCTCTGGCTCACTGCCTTTTTAGAACATCCTATCAAAAATATTCTCTGGTCACTCCCTTTCTGGCCATTAGCCGGTTTTATTTTATTTCCCTCTTTGGTTTTATCTCTACTTGAAATTATTAAACACATAGCTGTAAATATATATACACAGATACACACACATAGATACATATAAACATGTATAATAACCAAAATATATGTTTAATTAATATTTAATTGTCTTATTACTATTTTCAAATGTTAATTTTATTATTATTTTAAATTTTTAAAAATCTGTCTCCTCCAGTAATCCATGAGCCTGAAAAGTGTTCTGTGAAGTGCCTTCCTGTGTCCCCAGAGCCCAGTCCAGTGTCTGACACACAGTAGGTGCTCAAGGAAGATCTGCTGAATGAATGCCACAAAGAACCAACGTAGAGATAAGAGTCTTGGTTTTTTCCCCCAAGCATTGCACAGGATGAAATGAGCTTCCATGGCAATATAAGGAAAGCATTTATAATTTTCTTTTCTAATTTTAAAAAGTTATTGGAGGCCAGAATAGATGTCAAAAAAAAAAAAAAAAAGAATCTCCTCTTGAGAGTCTTAGGAAGCAAAAAACAAAATGAGATAATTATCTTTCTGGGGTAGAAAAAAGACAAAGATTAAATACTATTGTATGGTTCTTTCCAGATTGAGGAATCTATTTCCCCCCACTGTGTTGGGGTTATTTTTTCCCTGTCTTTTCTAAGAGAGCAGCACACTAAATTGAATCTCTTGGTTCCAGGGCTAAAAGCAGCTATAAATTTCCGTGGATTCTGGGTGACATAACGCAGAAACAACTGGTCCATGAACCATCCACTAGGCTGGATCACATACAATATCTAAAGTTTTTAGAAAGAGCTTAGCAAGAGACTGTTCAGAAGATTTCTTGGCCACTGCCCACCAAACTCCTCCTTCGAAAGAACTGATTTGTTGGATCCGAAAGACAAGCTGGAGGAAGCAAAGGGAACGAACGTAGCTAGTTGCTCCTTACCAACACTGATGTATCTTCCAGGGTAAGTTCTCCAAGAGGCAATTTCATTAAGTCAATCATCAGGAAATGAGGTCTTCATAATGATAGCTGTGACTTTGATTTCAAATACTGTGCTAATCAGAACAAGGGCTTTTGTTCCCCTGTCAAAATGATCATTTATACCAAGTTCTAAGTAAATAATACCCCCCCACACCCACTTCCCCCAAAAAAAGAAAAGGAAAAAAGGAAAAAGAAGGCTGATACTATTGAATGTAAACATATAGATCACAGAAGCTCAATAAAGCAGTAAGTTCCTTGGCTACCTATCCTATACAATTTGTTCCCTAAATCTCATTCCTTTTATATATATATATAGTCTGAGAATCCTATGTTGGGAGACCAGTGGGTAAAAATGGGTGTAAGGGGAGCTTTAATTTGCTATCAAAACCCCAAACACACAACGTGAGGAAAACCACAGTTAGAGATGAAAACAAGGGCTGGTTCTACACCTTGACAATGCCATTCTTCTAATGGGGTACTAGACAGATGGGGACAAAGGACACCAATGAGCCTGGATAAGTGTCATTGTTGGAAAGAAAGTGAGTGAGTGCTCTAGACTACCAAGGCACTTACAACCCCAATCAAAATACTGCTTTCCTTTTAGATATCTCCTGAATGCCTGCCATATGCCAGGCATAGTTAGTATCAGGTACTAGGGATACAGAGACAGGTACGATATATATGGCTTCTGAACTGGAAGAACCAACCAGTGAGTGTGACCAACAGGTAAGCTGATAAAGTACAAAAGCACAATGCTAAATAACCAATGCTATTATAATAAAAGACAGATGGAAAGAACTGCAGACGAAATCCAGGCTGATAGCTCTGCCTGAGGTGTCAGAAACGTTTCACAGAGAGGGAATTATTGAAGATAAGTCTTGATGATGACTGGGAAAATGCCGGGCAGTGGGGAAAGCATGTCCAGTGGAGAGGCCAGTTCCAGTGTGGGCCTGGAGGGGTGGTACCGCAGGAGAGACCCACGCACGGGCTGGCAGTTGGAGGTGGCTTTGGAAAGGCTCTGACATGAAGCTCAAGTTTAAGCTGATCCCATAAGCAGCAGGAACCAATCTGGGTAGGGCTGGACGGTGGGACCACGTTCACCCACGTCTCCACTGTTTCCCCGAACCCAGCACAGCGACTGAACACATATCTGCATCTTTGTTAATTTATTAGCTAATAAAAGAAGAAGGTTTCCCTGGCTATTTCAAGGTAACTATTGCAGGCCGCATTGTTGGGGATGAGGTGGGATGTGAAGGGGTAGGCAGGGGACAGGGACAGCAAGGGCGGCGGGGTGGGAGACGCCAGCTTGGAAACACATTCTGGAGATGTCAGCAGTGCACAGAGAGAAGAAAATGTCGCTGTCCTGGTTTGAGAACTGCCTACCTAGTGTAAACCCCCTTCTGAGCATGCTGCTTATTCCAAAAAGAGCCATTTCCATCCTTCCCCTAAGGAAAGGCAAACACCTGAGCTGCCGAAGCCCCGGCATCCACAGTGAGTTCTCCGTTTCTGTTTTCCTCTTTCCTTTTCTTTTCCTGTTCTTCCGAGTCGCTGCTCCTCACTGCCTTTGCTTTGACTCCAAAAAAAGAAAATTCCATTTTAATGTTACCTTCAGCAAAACCCAGCTGAGAATATTCAATAAACTCTCTGTGAAGAATGGTTGGCAAGAGGTATTTTATTTAACCAGATACTGTAGTTAAGTGAAAATTGCTAATATAGATCATACACAAATTGCCAATTTTGAAAGAATTAGTGCTTAATAAAGTGCACATAATCCCAAAGCCCTATTAAAGATTTTTTAATCTTTTTTTTTTCGTTGTGCATATAGGTGATTCAGTATCTTAAAAATCAACAGTCTACAGGGAATTTAACTTATTTGATACTATGAAAACTCAGCGTTCAGGTTATATGATTTTTTAAAAGATGGGATTTCTACAACAAATTGTCAGAAGCACAGAATATAATCTAAAGCCAAAGGGACCAAATTTGAAGGTTGAACATTAACTCCTTCATTTGCTCAGTAAACATCTATTAGTGCTGTACCCCAAACAGGGCACTGAAATATGAATCAAGACCAAGCCTGTTCTAGAGTTCACAGAGGGAGATGCAGATCTAATTTTAATAATATTTATAACCCACTTGTTAATTGGAATAACAGAAGTAGGAGGAGAGACACAGAAGAGAAAGTGCTCAGTTCTGCCTGGTCAAGGGGTGGCGGAAGGGAAAGGTTGACATGGGAGATGAGGCATAAAAAACACCCTCAAAGGCGAGTGGGAGCGTTCCAAGAACACAGGTTCGGAAAGGCCCAGGAAGCAGGGAAAGCAACTTGGAAGTTACGTGATAATTCATGGGAGAGATGACAGAGGACTGAGCAGAGGAAATGCCAGCAGGGACAGATGGTGACCCACTGGACACTGGAGGTGGGGAAGGAAGCCACCTACTCTTTGCTGTCCAATATGGAAGCCCAACCCACATGCAGCCATTCCAATGAACACACACTAAAACTGGATAAAAGTAAAGTGAAATGTGGCTAGTCAGTGCAACCGGTTTCAAGAGTTTCATAGCCACAGGGAGCCGGCACCTTCTGTACTAGACAGTGAAGACACAGAACTTTTCCATCATCACAGAATGTTCTACTGGGCAGCACTGGCCTAGAAGAACCAAGTGTTTCAGGCAGAGACAGATCAGTGGCTACTGATTTAGAAGAAATGCTGGAGAAGCAATGGGTTTGAGAGGGGCTGATGGGTCCAGCTTTGAACATGCTGAGTTTGATGGGGGAGTCTAACACCCCGGTGATGTCCACTGGGCGGCTGGCAACATGGATGTGTTCTGAGAGCAGTGTCGCTCGAGCAGAGACGTCAGTGGAGGGGAACAAGCCACGTGGACATCTGCAGGGAAGAGAAGCCCGAGGATTCCCTCCGAGAAGGACGGAGCCAGGGTGGTGCGAGGACCTTCCAGGAGGCTCTTGAGGAAGAGGGGAAGGAATGACAGCAAATGTGGCCCAAGGGACAGCCAGGAACCTGATCACACTGGGCCTCAAGCCCACGGTTAGGTCCTCGGACTTGGCTCTGACACAATGCAATTCCACTTTTCCAGTCCACTCCAGCTGCTGGGTGGAGACCGGACCATAGAGGGAAAGAGTGGGGACAAGGGGCTTAGTGAGGGGCAGGCGCAGTCTTCCAGGGCACAGAAGATGCTGGTAAGCAACTGGGAATGAATGTTTGGTGAAAGCCTCATCGGTGTCTTTAGTTATTAATCAACAACAATAACCAACAGCATCTGTGTGGCAGGTATGTGAGCCACTGCGCTGGGACAGCAGACACTAATGATGAAACGGGGCAATTAGAGAGCCCAGCATCTCACAGGCCAGCAGTGCAGAGGGGGCCCTTGTTTGCAGTATCTTCCTTTTCCCAAGCACAACCCAAGCTTCAAAACATCACCTGCATGCCTGCGCCTGTTACAGAAAGAAAGTGTAATACGTTGCTCTCCGGAAGGATTAAGTAACAGGAAGTCATAATGCCAAAGAAATCCATCAGAGTATCAGCAATGCGGATAAAATTTGAAAAATTGGGCCCAAGTAAAGTTGGAGAGAAAGATTTCTCCTTGCATGTTGGTGAGAATGATGGCTGAAAACTAATGAGGTGGCCTCCACGGCTGGAATTCCAATGCAGGGGCAGGACTGGGGAGCCGGAGCTCATTAAAGGTAACTCACGACTCTGGATCAGGTGGGGGCTTTGCTCACCGCTCCGCCGTGCCCTGCCGAGGTGAGGGCACGTCGCATCCTGGAGATAGATGTGCGTGGCTCAAGGCTAGGTCCTGAGACAATTAGAGGCGTGGGTTCTGCGTGGAAGGCAGGTATGGGCAAACAAGAGACCTGCCCTCTGGGGCTTTGAGCAAAGACACAGGGTCAGGTGTGTACTGTCCCTGAATACAAGAAGTGGAGACCTGGACGTGGCACAGATGAAAAACAACTACCTGGGTGGGAGGGCAGGGACAGCAGACCACAGGGGAGAGGTTCCAGTTAGTAACCGGATGTTTGCACAATGACATAGCCGTTGTATCCCCCAAGCAGATGGCGGGTTCCAGCAGCACGGGGCCACGTCTGCCGCTGCAGACTGCCATATTCCAGCAGATGGCGCTGTGCGCGGCGCCCGTTATGCTTTATTGGGAACTCTAGTCCTAGTGGGTTGAATAGTGTCCCCTCAAAGGGTCATGTGACCCAGAACCTCAGAACATGACGTCGTTTGGAGACAGGGTCTTTGCAGATGTCATCAAGATGAGGTCATGTTGTGTTAGGGTGAGCCTCAAAGCCCGTGAGTGTGTCCTTATAAAGAGAGGAGAGGACACACGGCGCAGGCCATGGGACGGCAGAAGTGGAGACTGGAGTGATGCACCTACAAGCCAAGGACGCCAAGGACAGCTGGAAGCCACCAGACGCTAGAAGAGGCCAAATATGACCCTTCCCTAGAGCCTCCAGAGGGAGCACAGATGGCTCTGTTGACACATTTCAGATTGCTGGCCTCCAGAACTGAGAAGTGTTTCTATTGTTTTAAGTCATCCAAGATTGTGGTAATTTCTTACAGCACCCATTGGAAACCAACGCAGCCACTAAGGGAAGGATGAACGAATGATCAAACGAACAAAGGCAAGGCTGGTTCGGACTAGCACGCCAAGAGCGTGCGTCTACAAATGGAACACCTGGACATGCGCTGAAAACCAGCGAACCAAGGATCTGGCTCCCCGCGCGGCTGGCGGAGGCAAACCAGACGCAGCGCTAGCTGAACCACCACCTTTTTCTGGCGGCACCCTTTGCCCAGGAAGGACGCTCAGTGAGACCAAGGCCTTTTCCCGGCACTGATTTCCCCTCCCCAGGCCAGAGTGTGTCCTGCATTACAAATAGGTACTGGAACCCAAGAATTATTTGGGGTTTTTTTCTTCTTAGTCAAAAATGATAAATTGTAGCTAGGAAAAAGTCATTAAGAACCTGCACCAAAATATTAACATCCAGGAATGGGCCGGAGGTAAAACACCATTGCAAGGCCAAGTTCAGCTTTTCAGATGGATGTCCAGCAACAAAAGCCCACTACAGCCCTGATGTGGGCCTTGGAGCCATAGCCCTACTTGTAATATTTCCTAGCTTCTGAGACACCCCGTGTCAGACATGAGAAAAATAACCGAAGTTTGCCTGTGCCCTGTAACAATCACTGTAATAGCTCCGGCACCCGTGACTTCCTCTGAGCTTCGTTTGCTGGACCGCGGCTACAAGAGGACTGCGCCAGCCTCGCAGCACAACGGGGCAGCCAAGCCTCCGAGTAATTAGCAGACGCAAGATCTCCCAGAGCCGAGAGCACCAGGTCCTTCATCTTCATGTTTTTCTCCCATTACAACTGGGGGTAGGGGATGAAGAGGGAAGATAATGGAGGGATGCAATATGAATTTTTCAAAGCTATTGGGCTTGACTGGCCTTTTTGCTTCTCTAGAAAGATCTATCCGCTGCCTAGAGGATTAGGAGACAAAATATCCTCAGGTCTCCATAACCCATCAACTCAGCTGTCCTCACCCTAAAACCGCTCACTGGCCTCCTTCTCACTCCTGCCATACATAGGTTGGGAGCCAGAGAGCCCCCGGGCAGGAAAAATGCTCCACTCAAGCCTTGATGGTGCTGACTAGGGGAGCAGATGCTGGGCGGTCACCCCACTGGCCAGGCACTGTGCTGGGCACAGGGGACCAGAGACGAAGAGGACACAGCCAGGGCCTCGCTGGGGAGCAGGACTTCAGTAA
The DNA here is from genome assembly GCA_008086735.1 of Cheirogaleus medius. Lineage (NCBI taxonomy): Eukaryota > Metazoa > Chordata > Mammalia > Primates > Cheirogaleidae > Cheirogaleus > Cheirogaleus medius. The sequence goes on along the minus strand of VBSM01003215.1, from coordinate 3,701,680 downwards.
CCAGGCGGTACACCAGGGGCAACCACCGCTGGGGCCGGGGGGTGACAGAGCAGGACAAGGGAAGGTGCCACCAAAAGAGCTGAGCTCAGTGTCGAAGCCTGGGGAAGGGCATTTCAGGCAAGGGGGCCTGATGCGTACCGTGCCTACTGAACCTTCCCCATACGGTGTCCAGAAGTGGGAGGAGTCAGCCAGAGACATCCTTTCCTGGTGATAAAGTGTCTCTCATCAGCCTCCCTCTCATCCTCAGGACAAGAGTCTATTTGTCACCTAGGCACGGTTTTCCAAAGAGGTGCTAGGCCCATGTACAGAAGCCAGTAGTGATGGAGGATGTGCCGTGGGGCACCCAGGAAGGTCCCAGAGCACCTCGGGCCTCGCCGCCTGGAAGAACCCCGAGTTGGCTTGAGGAACCCTCTGAGCTCCACTGGGCCTCGGTTGGCTTTGTTTCCCTCCAGGGTAGCATTGCTGGGCCAAGGTGTTTAGCATCTCAGAGTGGGGACTATGTCAAAGGCATGGCAAAGGCCTCCGATACAAGTGATTCTAACACGAACATGGGCCCTGAAGGCAGGAAGGACAGCATGGCTGCAGCACAGCACCCAGCCCGCTCAGAAAGAGCTCACCTCTCGGCAGGGACTTCCTTACAGAAGAAAAGAGAACGCAATGCACAGTTCCCCAGGAGAATGCATGTGACCAGGACAACACCAGTGTGGGAATGTGGGTGCTCTGTGGTTGTACGGATCCTGCTTTTGTTTTTTAAGAGTAGTGGGGGGTAGGGAAAGCTGAGAAGGGTATTCAGGGCATATGAGAAATGTGCATCAGGAAGTGGAATAATTCAGTTGAACAGTGTGGCAGGCTGAGGAACAGCCCCCCAAATGTGTCCAGGTCCTAGTCCCTGGAACCCATGACTGCTACCTTATATGGCAAAAGGGTTTGCCGACGTGATTAAGGATCCTAAGATCAGGAGATCACCCTGGATCATGTGGGTGGGCCCGACACAACGGCCCTATGAAGAGGGGAGGCAGGAGGAGGCAGTGTCAGAGAGACCGCATAGGTGGGACAGCAGCAGAGGTCGGTCCAGCAACACCACAGCCCCTTGCGGCTGGGAGAGGCAAGGCACAGATTCTCCCCTAAAGCCCCCAGAAGCATCCAGCCCTGCTGACATCTTGAATTGAGCCCACTCAATTGGTTTTGTATTTCTGACCTCCAAAATTAAAGGAGAATGAATTTGTGGATTTTTAAAAGCCACTAAATTGATAGTAATTTGTTACCATGGCAATAGGAAACTAATACAAATCATGTTTTGAAAATAAAAACCTGTGACAGGCCAGGCGTGGTGGCTCACGCATGTAATCCCAGCCCTCTGGGAGGCCGAGGCAAGAGGACTGCTTGAACCCAGGAGGAGGTCTGAGGTTGCAATGAACTAGGCTGATGCCACGGCACTCTAGCCCAGGCAACAGAGCGAGACTCTGTCTCCAAAAAAAAACAAAAAAACCTGTGACAGCGTAGAAGCCTCTTTAATGATCAGTAATTGGTAGTGTTACCCTGACCAAAGTTAAAGGAAAAAATTCACAATGTTTGTTTAAAAAGGCCAGGGAGGCTTTCTTCAAGGCTACCGCCGCAGAGGAGGGGACACTGGCCTCCGCGGCAAAGACGAGCAGGGATGTATAGTCAACGAGCGCTGCGTGGAAGAATCTGGTCAGCTGGCCAGGGAAGGGGCTTCTTGCTGCACTGGCTTAAGAAGAACAGGACTCTGGCTAAGGGCCAGCGAGGTGACCAGATATCAAGGGTGCGGGTTCTCAATACACCAACCGAAATTCTTTGCTAACACCAGGCCCAGCAGGCCAAGATCGAGGCTGAGTCGAGAAGAGGGCTCAGAGGAGCCTGACCGAAGTCTGGCCAAGGAGAGATCCTTGTCACTGGTCTTCAGTTCTTTATACTCGGGATGATTTGGGCTGAAACCTGGGAAGAATGAATGGTCACTAACTCCAGAGAAAGGCAGCTGTGGCCGATGTCCCTCCTGTCACAGCTGCTCATGGGTCAGCAAGAAAGCTGGAGGCTGCTGCTGGCCACAAGCTTCTGACCACTCGCCCCATCATTCCCGAGCTTGCTCACTATGCTACACCCGTGTGCAGAAAGCCACAGACAGCACGTTACAGACACCTCCTGGAAACCTGGAGTGGGGTCAGCACAGGAGATGCCCTGCACATGCACTGCGTGGGGCTGCCCAGAGTGGGACCAAACCTCCCAGCCCTGCCACTTTTACTTGTGAACAGGACTCCACGCGGATTGCTTGGAAGGAAGGCTGCTGAGAGAAAGGATGAACACAGAGACAGAGGCAGTGCCCAGCTGGCCTTCAGGTGTGCTGAGGTTGAGACAGCCCCAGGTTCCAGTCCCAGCCCTGCCAGCATTGTCCCTTCCACTTTCCACCCAGGTGCCTGCAAATCAAGGACAATGTGTGCTTGTTAAATAAAAGGGCAGGCTGACCTCTTACTTATCTTCAGAAAGATCATTTCATCAATAGGTTCTGGTCCACTTAAGGCTCTTTCTAAAAGTCACTGCAAATATTCCGGGTATCCCCTCTACTCTGGGAGCACAGGCACATACCCAGAACACAGGGCATACTCAGGGAATGCTTCCAAAGTCAACAGAGCAAATGCAAATGTGCACCTCTGTGGACACATCACCTTGGGCCAGCCCTCAATTCCAAGTCATCTCAGGTCTTCCTTTTGGATGGGCTTCTAACCTGACACCAGCAGGTACTGTTCTGATCTGCTCTTAAATGTCATGTTCCAAGGAAAAGTGCTTTCATGCCTTCTCCGGTCACCTGTCTTGGGGAACAAGAGCCATCATTTCTGTGTTGCTTTATCCAACATCTAGTGTCAACCCCGCCCCCTACAACTACCATGCTTGGCATAAAGAGTGAGAATGTCCCAATACGTGATGCTCGTTTTAAGCTAACAACTAGGTAGAGAGTAGACCAGAGGACCAGAATGAGGAGTCTGGCTAGAGAACACCTAAAAACTTCCTAGGAGACACACGGGACAGATATCAGACCCAAGAGGTCCGTGATATCAAAGGAAAGCAGATGGGAAATTGGCTAGGACCATGTGTCCAGACTCCATCCCAGAGTCCACAGGAGAAGGTGAGAAAATCAGCCAGAGGTCTGAGCCACAAGTGGCCAGAAGCCAGGCCAAAGAGTCTTAAATGGTCAGGATCAAGCTGCAGGCACCACAGGTGGGCATGGCACCTGCACCTTTGCAGGCAGGGTCTCCTGCCAGGCTTCCTTCCTACCGCAAACCAGAACTGGGCTCGGTGCTTGGCTGGGTCTGAGCACACGGGAGGAAAAGGCGGACAAACGCTGGCACAGAGAGGCGGGGAGGCGGATGCAGGCTATTCCCGACGCAGTGCCTGGAAAGACGCCCAGGCTCAGGGCATTTCCGTTGGCCCGTGTGCTGCAGGAGACACACACTGAATCCTCCGACTCCACGTGACGGCAGACGGCAGCTCACCTGAAACAGACCTCGAAACGTGGCTTTGACGGACAGCTCAGAACAACACCCACAGGCAGCATTTCCTTAAGCAAATTTCATCAAAGGCCTAAAATCAATAGCCACGTAGGTCTCAGACACTCTTTCCCCTCGACGGCAAACTTTGTAGATCACTACGGTGTTTCCTGTCTGCCACCTGCCACCCCATGTTTGGTCGGAGCCTGCCTTGTTAATCCGTACAACGAGGACACAGAGACCACCCTTCAAGTGACAAATCCCACCAGCAATGCCCCGAGCCAACTCATCGCCGGAGATCAGGGCTGCCTAATCACAACACCTGCTCCTGCCTGAAAGGCTCCGACGGCCAATTCCACTAAAGCGCGAGAGACAGGCTGCGCAGAAGAAACGAAACGGGCGCAGAGGAGAGAGGTGGGCGGCCAGAGCTGGCATTCAGGCAGCAGTGATATTTCCCGTGTTTTCCTACTCACATCTGTCCTCATCCCGGTGGGGGCGTGCGAGGAAAACACCGTCAGAAATGAACGTGTCAGGAGGACGGCTTGCGACCTCCGTCCCACGCGGAGCCTGCAGAACTCGAGTGGGAACCAGCGAAGATCTCCCTGCCTCGCGAACCTTCTGAAACAGCCGTCCCGTCTCCCCTCCTCCCGGAGAACAGCCGACAGAGCCGACGGCTCCCTTCCAATCCCACCTCCATCCCGCCACCTACTCAGGTGCTCCAGCTCTGTCCCCCTTAAACGGGTCCTACTGCGTGTGGATCAAGGCACCAACCACACGATATGTCGTGCCTCCAGCAGAACACGCCACATGCATGTCCCCTGCCACGGAACGTGGTGTGCCAACACGGGGCAATCTCGAAACGAAGAGGAGACGGAGGGTCTGGGCGTGGGAAGGTGCGTGTGTGTATTGGGGTTGGGGACGACGGCACGGCGACACAGAGCACAGGAGAGGGGTCGCCTGTCTATAGCTTGGCTTCCGTGTTCCGGCCAGAGCACGGAAAGCCTTCTGCGACACCGTCCTTGGTGAGGCCTCAGGGCCGGCACAGCCCTTGATAACACGGCAGTTTAGGGACTTTCTTTCGGTCATTTCTCTCGCTCCTGGAATGTTCCTTTCTCCTGGACGTCAGGCCGTCCTCTGGCATCCACGGCTTGTCCCTTCAGCAGCTGTCCTCACTGAAACCCCAGGCTTCTGGGGCCAGTGTCCAGGACAGGTGCTCTCTGCCTCCCGGGATGTCAGTCATCCAGCCTAATAAATCCACAGGCCTGACAGGGACGAGCCTGGGAGCCTCTACCCTTTCTCAGAGAGAGAACATGTTACCTGTGCTCTTCGGGAGGCAGAAGGCAGGGGAGTTGTAGGAGGGATTTCAGGGGCAGGCCAAGTCTCGGAGCCCCCTGCAAACCACTGCTGCAACCCGCTTCCCCCACGCACGGGGGCCAGGCTCACCGCTCCAGGGCTGGAACAGCAGCGCTGTATCTATCCGACCGGGACAGCATGTGACAGCGAGGAGACCCTACCGTGCAGTCTCTGCCAAGGCCACATGGAGACTTATCCAGAGATGCTTGGCTTGCCAGGCCGGTTGTCAATGAAAATCGCGCACGTCGTCATCAAGGGGGATGGGTCTCTTAAGGAAGATCCTGAGGGAGGGTCCAGTCCCTGGGGAGGACCACCACAGCCAGCGGGAGAGGAGGTAGGGATGCTGTGGGGACGGTGCCAGGTGTGTGCCACACGCCACAGGTAAAGGGACCCCAGCATGATGGTCCTGAGCACAGGGGTGAGCTCTGTACCCCAAGTTGTCAGGGCAGCAAACTCCGATTTGATGAGGAGACCCTGGCTGCCCCACACTGGCCCGTGCCCTTATCTTCCCAGGCAAAAAAGGATGCTGACCAGAGAAGGTTCCAGATCTTCTCCTATGACTAGAGATGTTTTCACATCCTCCAAGGCACAGGAGACCAGCCTGGTCATCTCACAGCGTACAAAGATGAACCGAAAAACATCCTTAGGCGTGGAACCCCAGAGCTGAACAGAGTTGTCTCAAAATTATACTTCTCGAACAGTGGAAACTAATCCCACAGAACCATTTCCTGAGAGCAGGTTTCCTCCAAGTGCATTCTGGAAAATTCTAACCAGTCCAGTAGGCATGAGACATGCTACCCTGGGGAGAGTCACAGTGCTCGTTAGCGAATTAACCTTAGAGAGGTCTGGCACTTCAGAAACACATTCAACCTGAATCACATTTTCCAAGCTCCTGTGACCAGAGAATACTTTTTCTACTCAGCATCTATCAGCACCCAACAGAAGGGCATCCGTGCGACACGCTCCGGAGCGACCGACCTAGAAAATTGCAAAGGAAGAGCCGGTGCAGGGGTTTTACAGCTGGGCTTCTGGCGTTCAGGAACTGCCCAAAATCCTAAGAAAAATCCAACCCGTATATTCGTGTATCTCTGTTAGGGATGCGGACCCTCCGCTTCCACAGACCCCCAGCAGGGCCGTCTCTGCCACGGCGAAGAATCGCTGATGGACGCCAAAGTCCTCAGTCGCCAATCAGGAAACAGAGGCTCACGAGTCCCCGGCAGTCACTGCAGGAGCTCGGCCTGGAATCCAGACACCTCCTTTCCGACCCAGCGCTCTGCGCACCGCGGCCCACCGGCCACCGCACCGCGCTTCGCTCGGCGTCTCCCGCGGACTTTTACTCGTAGCACAACGCGGATTCTTTTCTCTTGCTTAATGCACATTAAACCCCATTTACAAAACGAGTAACAGAGTAATCACACCTTTATAAATAGACCTTCCCCACACACGCAATAATGTAATATTGCCGCCTCCACCACACAGATTTGGAAATTAACTAGTTTTTTAGAACTTCACGCAGAAACGTCCTCATTTTAAACAACATCTCATGTTTCCCCTCACCTCTGCGCCCCTGTGGCTTGCCGGGTCCTTTCTGGGATATACCCTTTCTCCCTCCTGACATCCCTTCTCCCCTCTCCGCCTCTGGGTCCTCTCCCACTTACCCAGGCGACCTAAAAACCTTCTGCCCTTCCTACGACTCTCCTGTGACCACTCTGACCACATCAAACGAACAAACACCCCGCCCCGTGTGTGTCCCCCCAGGATTTGTTTGGTAGCTCTGCGGAAGGGCTGCTCTCCGCATCTTCGATACTGCACAGAATAGACGCTGAGTAGCCCACAGAGAGGTCGCTGCGTACAAGGCTCGGTCACTGATCAAATACTCCCCAAGCACCTACTAGGTGTCGAGTGCCGTTCTAGGCACTAGGAACATGGCATAAAAAATAAAGACAGAGAAGGCCCTTGCTCTCAGGGAACTGCTAAAGGAGGGGCAGACGCAAAGTCAGCAAGTAAATAAGCAAGATCGTTGCAGAGAGAACGAGCACAGAGAAACGAACAGGTTGACGTGGTCAGGGGGACGGAGCCAGATGCACGAGCTCACTGACGTGGGAAGGAGGAAGAGGAGCCGGCCAGGGGGCAGGCAGCGGGACAGGCGTTCTAGGCAGAGTGCAAAGCCCCCGCGGTGGGAGTGAGCTTGGTGTGTTCGTCGAATGAAAAGGCCAACGAGGCTGCGGCAAAGTGACTGGAGGGGAAAGGGCGTGGGCTCAGGCTGGACAGGTAGCTCGGGGCAGAGCACACAGGGCCTCGCAGGCCAGGAAAAGGAGCTTGGCTCTGTGCCCTGTGCGTGCCTTGCCCTTCCCAGAGCCAAGCTCCTTCTCATGGGGTATAGGCCCTTGCACATTCCAGACCTGCGCTACCGTTCCAGCCTCAGCTCACGCCTTTTCCCCTCCCTCATTTTGCTCCAGCCACAGGGGACTTCTTTCTATTCAACACACACACTCATTCCCACCCTAGGGCCTTTGCACATGCTGTGCTCTCTGCCTGTGGACTGGCAGAAGTTCAAAGGGACCTGAGAGACACCTGACCACCAAGAGCTTCCCCAGATGTAGTGTCAGGATGGGAGCAAAATGCATATCACATCAGCTTTTGTTTTTCTTCTTAGGTATCAAAGTAGGAACAAAAGCATTCTGATATTTCCAGCTATTTCTAAAAAGTCCTGATTTATGCACTGAATGCCAAAATGTCCTTAGCCCATATGCAGGACTAGACTAAAGAGAGTCAGCTAGGAAGGAGGTTAAGAGGGTGGCTGCAGCAGGAAAGACATTGTAGGGTGTTGGGTCAATCCCTTCCCACCCCTTTTTTTTTAATGGGAAGCCTTGAGCATCTTTATAAGGTGAACAAAAGACATCTTTGCAGAGGATACTGTCTTGAATGGATCAAAGGAGGAAGCTAACTGTTGACGCAAGCTCCCTGAAGAGCTGGGGACAGAGATCAAGAATGCAGCTAGAGAATTAATCCTGCAGGAGGGGAAGGGCCCTGGCCTCCTTGGAGGCAGGCAGCCAGGAAGCAAAGAGGAGGGAAAAGTCAAGATACATTTCTGGCAGGGGGGCAGGACGTGGATGGAGTCCCCTCCTGGGAGGCTCCATTTGCTGGTGAAATAGGAGATGGCATCACCGGCTGAGAAGGCAAGGCCTGAAGGGTGGTGAGGAGGCAGGGGTGTGGGGCGAGGGGTAAAGATTTGGACTAATCACCGCAGGAAACAAATGAGACCACATCTGGCGAGGGGTAGAGGTCTGGGGACTCGCCCCAGGCTCCTCTGAAGTTGGGGACCATGAACCTGACACGCAGGCCGTCTGCGGCCCCAGCAATCAGGACACTTCTTTCGTCAGAGAACCAGGGGACCTGGTAGAAAAACCTTGCTCTGCATACAACAGAATAATCTTCCGCTCCATATTCTTCAAATGTCTCCAGTTCCCATCGACGAGGGCGATTTTTAAATGTCAAAACATCTAAATATCAGCACTGGAAAGTTAAAATACACAGCTGCTGAAGAAGTTGGCCCCCCATGTCAGAACCCACAGATTCAACCAACTGTGGATGGA
>VBSM01003215.1:3679215-3693131 GCA_008086735.1 Cheirogaleus medius | reverse complement strand
AAAAAAAAAAAAAAAGTGTGCTAAGTAGACATTTTTCAGAAACCTTCACTTTCTCTTTGTGTAAATAGGAACCAGCCACTTACACCCACAACCATATGCCAGAGTCTGGTGCCATCCGCGGAAACACACGTCTGGCCTCACCCAGGAATGCTCGCACACACGGAGGAGGTCTGGTCTCTGGTGTTCCAAGAGGGGGTCGTGCGTGGGAGCCTCTCCACCTTGTGGAACAAGGAGACTTCTGTCCAGTCACCGAGAAAGTGCTGGAGTTGAGTGCTCACATTTGGGTGCTCACATTTGAGTGCTCAATTAACCTCAAGACCACACCTGATCTCCAAGATGCGACACGGCGTGAGCTGCATGCACAGGAGTGAAACATACATGCACACACATAGGCACGTTACACACGTACATGCACAAACCTGAACCCTTGTCACAGGGAGGAATAAGAGACCTTAAACCACTATTTGATCACCTTAAACATAAACAGGACCGCATGTCACTAGCTCTTGTCATGCTGGCTCGGGCAGGCTGTGACAAGGTCTCTCCAACAAGCATGTCTGGGAGTCCTCAGGGTCAGTCCCAGGAGCTCACCAAAGTCCACCACACGTGGTCCCTTCCATTTTTTTACAGTGCTTTTCTGAATGGGAGGCAGCCATGTCCAGCTGTCCACTGCTGCCACTTCCCCACCATGTCACCCTCCCAGGGCCACCAGGCCTGCCTACATCTTGCTTCTATTTCAGAAACCCTCCTCCTCTTCCCCTCTCCCTCCTATGTACTTGGGCAGAAACCCAGCAACGAGAATTGGACCAGTGGCCAAGTTCAAAGGGTAGACCCCAGCCTTCCCCAGTCACCGAAGCTGTGTTCCAGGCTGTAGGGGGACTTGATTCCTCCCTGCCAGGCACAGATGCTCCCGCGTCCCTTCTACACGTCAACTCGTGGCAAGCCCACCCCACCTGACTGATCAAAGGTGCCCAGGCAGGGCTGAACCCCACCAGCAGACACTTCCTGAGCTCGTGCTGGGAATACCCACATGCCCCCCCCACACACACACAGGGAGACTTTACATTTAATTAATGCTGTGGCAGAATTGATATGCTTCTTAGAACATCTGCACGTTAAAGAAGGGTATGAGGAACTGGACCGGGTACAGAAAGGAAAGGACCGGTTTAAATGTCATATTATCTAAGGACTCTATCCTCAAAGACCAGACAGGAAGTGTGCACCCCTCGGTAAAAGGACACCCAAAGGGGAGAGCAGCTCCATGTCCCCACTGCGATGCCACGGCCAGTTCATGACAAAGAGCTGCTGGGAGCGGGGAGGTGAATGGTTGTATTTTCCACAATCCTCCAACTAAAGACGCGCAAGGCTTAACGTGTTCTCTTTCCCCTTCCTGGGGCAAGCCTCCAAATAATTCGGCTTTCCCAGCACTTGCTGAGCACCTGCCGGTACCAGCGCTGCATCTGGGCTGTGGATGCACCAGCAAGGAAGGCTACATCCTGCTCTCTGGGATTCATCTCACAGCAAAATGCTTCACCTGAATTGAGTTGGGAGGAAACTGCGAGTCGGGGAGGATAAGAGGAAGGAAGAAGTGAGGGGGGTTGGGGAGCACCGGAGGGGCAGGGAGCATCACCCCTTCTCCACGGAGCAGCTCACGCCGGAGAGACCTGGACAGCCGGAGGGCAGCGTGCAGGGTGCTGGAAAGGCTGCAAACAGGGAAAGGTAGAGAGAAAGAGAGAAGGGACGTTCCAAAATAAATTGCATTTGCCTTACAATTTGGCCAGGGCCTGGCAGCACGTGAGCAACACTGAAATCCACCAGCTGCTCTTTCTTGGGCTTGGTACAAGACAGAAGTGTGCAGGAACCGCCGAGACATGAAGCTGTGACACTAAAGGTCTGACTGAGTTGTTGTCGAGGCCAGGATTGACGAGACAGAGAGCCGCACCGTGTGCTCCAGCGGACGTTCTTGAGCCAATCCATCTGGCCAGTCCCGGCTCCCTGGTGACTGTCACCTCCCTGCACCAGGAAGATCTCTGGCTGGGATGAGGGGCTGGGCACCATAGGTGGTCAAGGATCAGAACAAAACTAATGGGGTCTGCAGACCTGGCTCCCTCAGCACCGTCACCTATCAGGGGCAGAACAAAAAGACCAGGGTGCAACCAATGGGCTGCGCTCACAGGATGCACAGGGCCACCTGGGGCATGTGCTTTCCCCCCTGCAGGACCACATCATCCTTACCTATAACAGAAGAGCATTAAACCAGGTGGTGATGTCAAAGGTCCACTCAAACCCCAAATGTCCCTGATTTGGTAGCCAGTAAGCCTTTTTAAATTAAAACAAACGGTCCCCCATCTGCAGTGTGGTCACACTTAGCTTTTCCCTGCACACTTGTCATGCCCAGAAAATTATATCTTTGTCCTTTATGTAAAACCTTTTGGAAAATGTGGGGGCCAGGGTAGAGAATTGAGCTGTGATGGATCACTGGTGTGGGAAGAATTCATATAAGGTGGGTGACTTTCCCAGCTAAATCTTCTGTATGTCAGTTACCAGGTCTTACAAACCTGTATTTCTAGTTATGGGGTTTTCAGCCACGATAGCTATGCTGGTGTGAGCTCTATGAAAATCACCATGCGTCTCTGTGGGGGAGGGGCGACCAGGGCCTGGCCCAGGGTGAGGTGAGTCAGGCCTTCACCATAAATTCAACATTCAAAAAGGCACCAAAACCCTCAGCAACAAGACAAATAATATCTTAATGTGCTATTTCAAAAATTCAACATTAACGCCCCCCAAAACCCACGATGATTGCCCCGCAATGTGAATACACATACCACTAATGAACTGTACACTCTGAAATGGTGAAGGTGGTAAATTGTGTTTCTTACGATAAAAAAAAATTAAAAATTAAATTTAGTTAAAATTTTAAAACATTGATGCTGAAAAGTATCAAAACGTTAAATGAAGGCCAGATCGACACCACCTTTACACGACCCTGCCTCACTTGCTTCCTCCTCATCCCAGTGATACTGAATCCCATCTTTATCTAAAGTTTTGACATTCTGCTCGTGGTGGGTTTCTTGCATTCATTTTGATATTTTAAAAATATTTCATAAAATACCGTTTACCTTGATTGCTGAGATTTTGGCGTGCACTTAAATTTTGCGCCCAGCCCGAGTCTGGACCTCATCCTGCTCCTGGCCCTCAAGGTCACCGACCCATCAGGAGCCAGTTTAGATAATTTAGGAGAGCAGCCAGCAGCAGCACAACCCAGGGCGATCCCACCTTGCTGTGCTTTGGGGTGGGCAGCCTCCAGGCAACGAGGATGCAAATTCACTCCAGGTCTTTCTTCTTCTTTCTTTCAACCCCTGGAGCATAAAAAGGACTGAACACGGGACAGGTGCTTGGTACTGTATCCCTTAATCCTTAATAAACAACACTAACGGGGGTGTTATCCCCATTTTACAGATGAGAAAAGGATCAGGGACCCTAATTTTCTCATCAAAACTACCCAGCCCTGGTGGGCAGGGATGAAATGAGAACAGCAGTGTGTCCAACCCTAAAGACAGGCAGCCTCGCGACCTTTAACCTTGCTCATGAGATGGTCCTGGGGACGCCTTGCACCCACCCGGCCTCAGCCAGAGCCCCGGCGCCAGACAGCACCCTCAGCGTATGGGGAGAAAGTGAGTGGTATCGTGAAAACCTGCCGCCGATGCCAGACCCAAGGGCGGGATTTGGACAGCGACGCTGAAGGCTAAAGTTCTTCCTCGGGGGCATTTACTGGTGACACTGAGTCAGAAGAGAGAGTGGGCAAGGAAAGGCAAATGAGACCCGTAAAACTTGTCACAGGAAGGCTGTTACACCGCCTTACCAACGATAAAATAACAGCCGTGACTTAAATGCACAGTGCACAGGTCAGCGTGGAGAGGAGAGAAAAGAAAAATAAGAGCAAATAATAATGAGCCCCAGGACATTCTGTGAATGCAGAATTTTGTGGAAACATGCACATTTCTGGAAAAAGATCCGGAACTTTCATCAGTTTCTCCAAGTGGCCCTTGACCAAAAAGAAACATTAGGGAAACACTAACTTACACAAGAATAATCTCTGCCATTCGTAGTTGTTCTACTGACACTCATTTATTAAGTGCCTACTACCGTATTTCCCCAAACCTTAAGACACCCAGCAATTTTAAGATGCACGCGATTATTATATGCAGTATGTCAATTCTGCTATGACATGCTGTTGGTTATGAGGCAAATACTGATTTTAGAGATGCTAAAAATGCAAAGCAGTATGAGTCTTAGAAGCTATAGACAGCGGTATAGGTCGAGCACTATGCTGCCGGTCCCTGTACGGATCTTACCTGAGTCCCAGTGTGATAAATATTACTATTCGGTTATGTAATAACGACAAGCGAGGACAAAGCCAGAATTCCGAGGAGAATTCAAGCCTAGGTCTGTCTGAAGTTTCCACACAAGCATGTCGCCTCCTAACAGAGATACGGCTCCCACCTCTGCGGATCTTATAACCCAGTGCAAGACAGGAAACTTAAAATATAATCAAGATGCAGACAAGGAAAGAGACTTGGGTATGAAACAGTCACAATATCTGAGACTGGGTAATTTTTAATAAATGAATGAAATGTAAAAATAAACAACCAGCAAAAGCGCCCGGCTCGTATCTGGAGCAACCCTTCAAACAAACTTCCGAAGGCCCAGGGGAGAGTTTCCCGTTTATTATTCTAAGGAGCATCTGCTCTTCCATCAACTTTATAGTCCTCTCTCACTTCAATAAACAACTACTTAAGGGGAATCTAATGATCCAGAACAGACAGTGCTCTGCGCTGAAAGGGGAATTTGGAAACAAAAGGTGCACGATTTCTCATCAATCTTAAAACACATCCTTGTCATCAATCAACAAAGGAAGGTGTTGGAAGATTGGGCAGGGCGTGCGCATAAGCACACGCATGTACACACTGTGTAGGGTGAGGGCAGAGAGGTTTTGAGGGGGGAAAAAGACACGCATTTCACCGGATAGCTTCACAAACAGGGTATGCTGCCATTTCCCAAAGGAGTTTTTAAGGAAATCAACGAGTAAAACCACCACCAGGAGAGAACCTGAAAGAAATCTCTCCAAGGAGATACTAACCTCCCCCTCTCCACAATGTTGCTTTGTTCCGTGATTTGGGTGTGACTTTAGGTCATCATTCAGTTCTTCCCTGTCATTATCTAGCTAACACGGAATAGGCCTGGTGGCAGACTGTGACACCTGTTCACAATCACTCAATCCTCCTCTCTGCGGTAGGAACTATGTATCACTGCACAGTGGCATGCAACCTGTAGGGCTACGGGCCACCTGCACTTCCCTGTCCCATCATCAGGGCTGGGCCATGAGTCGCTTGGGCCAATGGAACGTGAATGGAGATGAAGTACACACGTGTGGGCAGGAGTTTTAAGGGGTATCAAGAACAGATATGACCACCATAAGCTTGCACCTTCCACCCGAGTCTCAGAGTAACAATTATGTGAAGCAGAACCATAGGCAACCTGCAGCCTACAAATACTAAGAGCCACCAAGGTGTGGGGCTGCACATTGCGGCGGCAAAGCTGCCCAATACCAAATTTAGTACCGGAAGTGGATGTATACAACAGATAAACCTAAAATATGAGGCATCAGCTTTAGAGCTGGGCAGTGAACAGTGAGGTCATTGTTACTAGAGGATAGGAAAATACTGACCCTTGTTACAGAGTGGCCACACATTTGGTAAAACTGGCCCCCGCGATACCTCGAAAGGAAGATGTTACAACTAATGAACGTGTGGCTTTCGGCTACAAGGTTTCACAACAGAACATTACCAGCATGATTTGGCTACTGTTAGGTGCGTTTGACAAAGAACTGCAAGAAAGAGGCAAGCTCAGAAAAGAAGTAGCTGGTTTTCCAATAGGATTGAGAAGGAAAAAAGAAAATCCAGATAATGTAGAACTTAAAAAGTTGCAGGATGCAACTATTTATCTCCTACCGATAAAGAAAAAAAAAGTGAACAATGCTCCCTGAAGGAAAGATGATTAAGACCTAGCCTCAGAAAGACAAAACCAAGCGCATCTCTAAGTGGACTGAGACACCCCTAAACCCTATCCTACCCCACTCCACCCCTAGTAAACCATTTGCATTGGGCAATTGGCTGTGGGAGAAGTGATTAGTGGCATGGTCTCGCAGAAACCTGAGAAGCCCAAAGTAGCTGTAATTGAATCTAAAGAGGGAGATTTGTCTGGAAAAAAATTATCTCAAAAAGAAGTTTGGCCGGGCGCGGTGGTTCAGGTCTGTAATCCTAGCACCCTGCGGGGCCGAGGCGGGAGGATCGCTTGAGCTAAGGAGTTCCTGGCCTCCCAAAGTGCTGGGATTATAGGCATGAGCCACCGTATCCAGCCCCAAATTTCTATGGGCAGGAAGCAGCCTGAGGAAGAGGCTAAGCCTCCAAGGAGGGTATATTCGCTACTTTTTCAGACGTGTCCACGGAGGATCATCGAAAAGGGAAGATCTCCCAGAGGGAGAAGCCAAGAGCCCTGAGAACAACGGATGTGAGAGCTTCCTCCGAGATGCAGAAATAGGACCCGCTCAGGAAGTACCCCTACCCCAGGGCGGAAGCCCTCTTTCATTTGTCCAATGGGATTTCAGAACTGACGCGTACGAGGGATGGCTGTGCGGCTACCACTCTTTCTCTGTCCAAGCGGAAGCGCTCCTGTGGTCAGCCTATTCCTGTCCCACCACGTTTGACATGCGGGCCAGGTAACTAACGGACAAGAACTAAACCCAGATCTGATAAAGAGTCTCCTGAGATCCTGACATTCACGCTTGATTCCACGATTCGATGAGAATTTTGAGGTATCTTCCACTGAGTCAGAAGTGCATTTATTTTATACATGGAAGAAATAAAAGTGATTCCTTGTGACCAGGAGGGAAGACTGCAGCAGACTGTATTATGGAGCCGTCCCCCGGTATCCACGGGGGATTGGTCCTGGGAACCTTCGCAGATACCACGATCCAAGATGCTCATGTCCCTTAATTCAGCTCTCCGTGTCTACAAGGGTTCTCGCCACAGAGAGGCAGCTGTATCCACAGTTACTCCGGCCTCCCTTCCCTGTAGGGGATTTTGACATCCCCACCGGGACTGCAGCCACTCCCTAAAGGCCTCGCATACTTCCCTGCACAATGCCAGACTTTGCCATGTGATTTGTTGGGAAACAGAATGTAGATACGAACACTCCACCTCCAGGCAGAATTCTTACAGGGCAGCACAAGTTTCCACCGGCTCTTATTCTTCCCCTCCACGGTGACCTGGGGCGTGTCCTTCGCAGGGGCTCCTTCTTCAGTCTGGGACCCAGGAGGAGAAAACAAAAGGAGTAGAGACACAGCCGACCCGCAGCCTGTGTGTTATTTGAAAGAGAAATAAACCTTCATGATGTGTAAACCACTAACCACTGAGATTTGAGGACTGTTTGCTGTCACTTGTATGGCCTGATCCACTCGGATAAATGAAGCCAACTCTTGGTGCGACAATCTAACTAATGCGAGAACCATGCCTGGAGTCCCACGTGAGCCTTCAGGGCTTCAAATCATCATCTTTCCTGGGAAAGACTTAGACTTTGCGCATAACTGGCTCTCTATAAATGCTTCTTCAAATTTTGAGTAAATTCCATCCTCTTTTTGAGTCATCTGACAGTGAAACTTAACACCAAAAAAGAAAAAAAATTCAAACCATAATTTTTTTTTTTTTTAACCAGCTATGCTTTGGACAACAAATATATGGAGAAAGCGTCCTCTTTTCTCTTCTCATTGCGTTCTTACTGTAACCTCTCACCTAACCTTGTTGGCTCCAGAGACCAGCAAAAAGCCACCTAAAGCCACAAAGGCCAAGCAGACATGAGAAAATGTCCTAAAAGCCCAGCACCAGAGATGGGGTTCACTCATGAAGTCCACCTCCCTCCTTGGGGACAAATGAGTGGTGGCCCTTCTGGCTTCAGAAGAATTATTTTGAATGTTTTTGGGGAGGAAAGTTGTTTGGGGAATGTTGTTAAAATCATGCTCAACCACAGAAATATAAAATTGCTTTTGTTTTTAAACTTGGATTGTAAGTCAACCCTGAGAAGCATCCTTTTAAGAGGCTTCCATGAGTATTCTGAATAATGCCACCGTCCCAAGTTGACCACTTCCAGGGAGTCCCAGCTCATGAGGTCAGATGGGTTCTGCCACGTCTGTTCACGTATCAGCTTTATTACTTTTAATCAAGCTGTTATTTTTGACCCAAAAGGGATTCCTGAGCACCTCAGAATGGAGCTCTGGGGCACTGGGGGGACTTAGTAGCCCTTTTTTCTTGTGACCCCAGGGGAGATTTGGGGACAGGGTTGAGGTGAGGAGCAGACCAAAAGTCTTCTGGTAACAAATCCCCCCCATAACCTTGCATACGAGTTGCTGGATAAAAGAGACCATTACCCTGATTTGAACGGTACCAAACCCAGATCTGCGAACGCAAATGCCTCCTACGGATGACGACACCTCATTTCCCAGCTCTGGATTTGAACCAGTGTTCACCGCAGCATTTCCAAGCTTGTCGCCATGCTTTTAAGTATACACAGTTCAACACGTATTCCAAAAAGGCCCTTGCTGGTATTAAATAGAATGGAAGGCAATCTCATGAGTGTCGGAAAAACTGACTCCGTTTCGTCATTGCAAGCCTTCCCTGGAGTGTCGCCGACGTTTCACGAGTGAGTGTTCATAGACAAGAACCAGGAGGAATGCCGATCATGTGTTGCAGTCACACTTCCCTGCCCACACGACTGTGATTAACGTGTGCTTCCAGTGCATAATTACCCTTCACTTTCCTATCAGATGTCAGGGGGAAAAGGAGCACGGTGCTCAGTCTGTGAGATCAATAGGCGATTTCATCTCTTACATGCAACAGTAATCAGCTCTATCGGGAAGGAGATATGTCATGCACACACACACGCTGCGAAGCCCACACATTTCCCCTTCACACACACAGGGAGTATCGATGGAAAGGAAGCACTTGTAGTACCACCCTGAGCCATACGCCACAGTCCAAAGGACATGGGTTGGTAAAGGAAGAAACCATCTGATTCTCCATAGGGCTGAATTTGATGTGCTCAAATAACACTCATTGATCCAGAAAAATGATAAAATTCCTGCAAAGAGGAGGATCCCAGGCCTAATGATCAGGTTCTTTTCTAGACAACTATACAAACACCCTCTGGAGACTCTAAAAGAAATCAAGCATCAGAACTGCAGGACACCTACTTGTAATTACTGAGTCATTGTCTGTTTTAGGTGTCTCTCTCCCGGGGCTCTGGGAGGGTCAGGACCAAGTTCCCTGGTCCGACTTGGCCGAGCAGAGCGGCTGGCTTGATGAAGGATGAGTGATGGAATGAACTAATCAAAAGAAAAGAACATGAAGGTTCTACACAAAAGGAAAGGAAAACAGTGAATCCTGGCAACGGCGAACCTGGTCCCATCCCACCAGGAACCCGGCTGGCAAAGGATGAAACGAAGGGGTCATCAGGGTTCTTCACTCAGTCTGAGCTCTTAGAATAGAGCACAACTCCAAAGTGTCACCTTCAGAGGGTGATGCCAGGTAAGGCGTGAGAAGGGCAATGAAAGCCAGACAGGGCCATGGATGGGGGAAAGCTGGGAATGGGAATCTTACAAATAGAAGTGTGGGCTGTGGCTTCGAAGGAAAAAATTGAGTTTGCAGGTTCCCAGCGCCCTAACCATTGACTTCCTGCCTCGTTCTCCTGCATCCTTCCAGTCTGCGTCAACATGGCCTCACGGCCTGAACCTGCCTGTCTGCACCACGGGCTCCTCACTGTTCAAATCTCAAATGTTAGCACAAGAGGGATAAGGCTTCGAGACAAGGTGACACAAAGGGACGTGCATGCCTCTGGGAACCTGGCAGCTCATCACCAAGGATCTTTGGACACCCAGAGAGAGAGCCACAGGTGGGCTTTAATCATTTTGCTCAGACACGCCCTAAGCACCACTGCGTGCCAGGCCCTGCACTGGGCCAGTCTGGAAACACTCGGGAATTGGATGGAAAATGCATGTGAACCCACGCTGGTGCACTTTTCTGGGGAGAGGATCTCCAGGAGCGGTTCTCAGCCAGGGCCAAGGGCAGGGCGGCAGCCAGCCCACAGAACAGCTCAGCTCACCCCAACAGCGCCCCCTACTCTGAGAAGACCCAGCCTAGACCCAGGCCGACTGTTCCACTAGCAGAATCTCAGCTGGAATTCAAACCCCTTGGGTCCAGCATTTCTTGTCCAAGACCCAACCTGCCCTACCTTATCTGTTCCCTTGTGGACAGCGCTCTAGGGACCTTTGGAAATGTCTGGGGCATTTGTGCCCCACTGGCCTGGTGACAAGGGAGTGCTATTGGGATGCAGTGGCTAGAGACCAGGAGTGCTAAGCAGCCTGCAATGTACAGGATATGGCTACCCCACAAAGAACGTTCCACCCCAAATGCCAATAAGCCAGCACTCTGTGTTTTTTATCAGGTGCTTGGGTGGTCTACTTCCCACAAAACAGCCACGGTAGATGCTCTAAGGATGATGGGTCAGGGGTCATCATGGTGAGAGCCCAAATGGCAAAAAAGCAAGCAGCCACTTCAGAGTCCAGATACACATCACGGCAACCCTGTGAGACCTGCTACCAACTGTTAGCCAACATTCCCATGTATTTTAAATTCTTAGATATTGAAATCTCATATTTTAAGCTTAAGGCTGTATCTCTTTTTCATAAGGGGAGAAAAACAGCAATCAAGACCCTTTGATAGCCATAGCAGATGGCTCTCTTCCCCTCCAGCGTTGCCCTGGGGGTCTTGCAACCCTTGGAGACTGTGGATTTAATTTGTTAAATATCCTGTAGACTAAAGAAAATAATTGCCAATTGGTTCAAAGAAGATGTTATGCTCAGAAAATAAGGTGCATCCTTGTGTTTACTGTATAGTACTGCAGAGTTCCCACGGGGGGGAAATGATGTGTTTGCCTAAACGTACCTAGGGAAAAGTGACACTGAAATGTCCCTGACTTGGCAAGGACATTAGACGGAGATCAAGGGTGGGAAGAAATAAAGAGAGAGGCAGGGAAAACAGAGCCTCTGCAGCCCTTTGCTAGAACTTTCTTTCCTAACCAGATTTTTAGAATATAGGTTCTGAGTCAAAATGCCCTGCTCTGCCGGTCAAGACGTATGATCAAAAGTGGCCTTGGTGTGGCCCTCGGCATTCAGCATTTTAAACAAGCTTTTGGAGCCCCACCACTTCCCAACAGCAGGCCGGCAGGGAAGCCAGCAGCAGCTCATTAGTCCTGGGAGAACCGTTTCAATTACATTCTAGTTGCAGCCTGTCCTGCTCCTTTCTTTGTTGTTAGATATTCCACCTGCACATGCTTCACTCCACCGGCCCAACCCTGGCCCCAGGACTGCTTAATCCAATCGCCAGCAAAGACGGGCTCTGCAGTCTTGGTCAGGTAGTAGGATCCTTGGTCAGATGCCAGCAGGGTCTTTTATCCTGATCCCCACTGTTCTTGTCCAACCCCAGGCAGGTGTCTGTCAGCAAAGGGAAGAGCTGCACAATTAAGAATCCTCAAGTTGAGTAGCGTTGGAATATAAGGCCCTGCAAAGATTAAAATTAAGATGGCAAATCTTTATTCCCTGGCTGAGTAATACACAGAAGAAGCAACTACAGTTTGACACTAAGCAGCAAAGTGTTCTAACCAAGCAGGCCTGCAGGAGGGGCGGCTGGAGGCTGCCGCAGACACACGGAGGAGGATGACTTCCAGGAGAAGCTCGTGCTCCACGGTAAATCTCATGGGTATCCAGACTCATCACTTCTACCCCAAACATATGGCAAGGCACTAACAACAGATCACATGGATGAGTTTAATTAGCACTGCAGGCTAACAACGAGCTTCCACTCTGCAAAGCCAATGCAAAGCAAAGGCCTGGAGGAGAACTTTACCCAGATCTAATTTTCCAGAAAGAGGAGAGGGGCCCCAGGGTGGAATCTACCCGCGTGGATGTCTACACAGAGAGAGAAGAAAGTGCCCCTGCAGAGCTTTTCCAATTACTGGTGCCGCCCAGAAACTGCTGCACTGGGGCGGCAAACGGCACCAGCGGGCCTGACACAGCCCGAGAGGACTCTTCGCTCCAGCCTCCGATGGAAAGGAAGAGAGGCAGGTCTCCTGGGAGAGGAGACACAGAGGGGTGTGGGCGCAAAAAGAGAGGTACAGAGAGAGAGATGCAAAGAAGTGAGCGAGAGACACCGAGAGAGACAGAACAAGACAGAAGATGAGATGAAACCAAACAGGAGGAGATATCTTGTTAACCAAGTCGAGAAGGACTGGTGGACAGTGGAAAAGATGGGGAAAGGTTGCCATGGCAACCTCTGGCAGGCCGTGTAGGCTGTGTAGCTAAGGAGCCCAGAGAAGGCAAGTGCAGCTGCCGATGGCCACACCGGCCACTGCATCTGCTCACCTGTGGGACTGCACGTTCCTTGAACCCTGTACCCAAGCTCCTGCTCCCCGGAGCCCAAGATCTTGGACCAGAATCTGCTCTCTTTTCAGCCACTGCCCCAGATTTCAAGGTCACATGAACCCATCTCCAATGCGCCAGAGGCGGCACAGGATTCTCGGGCTCACGTGCACTTCCTTCCCCAGGTGTCCTTGGTAGGCTCATGGGAACATTGAGGAACACTGGAGCAAGAAGAGAGTCTCAGCCAGTTACTCGACCCAGACTTCCACACCATGCAGAAAACCCTGCTATAACCTCCCTGACCTGACCATCGGTCACCGCACTTCTGCTTGAATCCCTCCAGCGCTGGGGAGCTCAGTCCAGCATGTGATTCAAATGCTTGTAACTTCAACTTTCATCCTCTGATCTAAGACCTTGTTCTGTCTCCTCAGCAGAGGAAAGGGAAAGAGGAACAAAGTCCACTCTGATGCTAGCAGACCATGAGCGCTTGTCCCTATCACACGCTGTGACTGTACCCCCTGCTCTCACCACACACATCCTCCACTATCCTCGCCCCTTGCTCTGTAACATGTCACATCTATTTTATGGTATATACGTCCTTATCCACACACTGTCCTTAATTTCCTTTCTGTTTTGGAGGGGAGGACCAGGGTCTCGCTCTATTGCCCCTGGAGTGCAGTGGCCTCATCATAGCTCACTGCAACCTCAAACTCCCAGGCTCAAGTGATCCTCCTGTCTCAGCCTCCGAGTAACTGGGACTATAGGTGCACACCACCACACTTGACTAATTTTTCTCTTTTTTTTGTAGAGCCAGGGTCAATTTTCTCCAAATTGGCTTACAGATTCAATGCAATCCCAATCAAAATCCCATTAAGATTTCTTTTTAGATATTGGCAAGCTGATTCTAAAATGTGTATGTAAAGGCAAAGGAAATAGAATAGCTGATACAATTTTGAAAAACGAGAACAAAATGGGAAGACGTAATACCTGATTTCAAAACTTAGGACAATATAAAGCTACAGTCATCAAGAGAGTGATATCGGTGGAAGAGCAGACACGTGAACCAATGAACCAGAATAAAGAGCCCCGAAATAGACCCACACGATATGGTGAATTAATTTTTTACAAAAGTGCAAAAGCAATCCAATGGAGAAAAGATGGTCTTCTGATAAACGGGGATGAGACGAATGAATTTCGAAATGAAAAAAAACTGAACCTTTAACTCTACTTGACATCTGATTTAAAAAAAGAAAAACCTCAAAATGGATCGTAGATCTAAATGTAAAATGTAAAACTTTTAGGAAAAAAAAACACAGGAGAAAATCTCTGTGAGCTTGGGTTAGGCAAAGAATTCTTAGACACCAAAAGCACAAGCCCTTTAAAAAAAAAA
>VBSM01003215.1:3644580-3666369 GCA_008086735.1 Cheirogaleus medius | reverse complement strand
AAAAAAAAAAAGCCTCCTAACCCTGTTAGAGCCACTCTTGACATTTTGGGGTCGCTCTGTAGAATCCCAGGCATCTACCTCTCCTGCCCCACAAAGAGAGGCAGCTGTCATGCCACGTCACCGTCCAGGTAGATGTTGCAGACGGACGGGCCCCTGGGGACAGAGAGGCTTAGGGAAGGCCAGTCTCTGCCTCCGCAGAAACCCCCTCGCCACCCCCGGCTGGCAGCTGGCGCCTGTGTGATGTGCGGGGGGCCACACAGTCGCAGCTCGGTGTTTGTTTATGTGCTTTAATTATTTCTAATCCTACATCTCCTGCTGACATCTGAGGCATCGCTGCAGCAATAAAAGACGTGTTTCACTGTGAAAGCGCATCAGCCGATTTTCCTTTGTCTTCCTTCTTTTTATAACGTGATTGATGCGTAACTGGGGGAAGGAATGGAACAAGAACCGCTTCATCACAGCACAAATGCCGCAGCATTAATACACTGTAAGCCGCGACTGCTTCTTTGACGGGAGCCGGTTTGCTAAGGTGCAGTGTGCAGAGACGCGCTTTCATTTGGAACGGCGGTTTCCACCCAGGCGATTCTGCCCTCCTCCTCCCCCGCCCCAAGGAACTGGGCATTTTGGAATGTCACAACTGGGGGCCGGCCGGCCAGGGTTGCTGCTGGCGTCTCTAGAGCAGAGAGACCAAGGAAGCTGCTAAACATCCTATGATGCACAGCCCCCACGACAAACGATGACCCGGCTAAATGTCAACCATGCTGATGTGGAGATGCCCTGCTTTGGAAAGATTTAGGGTGGTCAGGACCCCAATGCTCTCTGTATTACAGACAACACTGGCAACTCACAGACCCTCTTTTTTATTGTAAAGAGAAGAATTTTGCTACTTTCTCCAGGAAGACTGCCTGTCTGCCTTCGTGGATTCAGGACATTTTTATTAAGCATCAACCAAATACCAGAGCTATTCCAGGTACTCAGAATACAAAAGAACCAAGTCTCCTGGCCTCATGAATCTTGCATTCGCCTTTAAGACAGTCGATAATAAACCCATCGATAATAAAAGAGTGATAATGTTAAGAAGAAAAATAAGTCATATCCGTAGCTCACAGCCATACTAGCATAGCAGGAACATGTGCTGGGTTCCAGCTGTTCTAGCTTTGCGCCAGGGAACATCCCGAGTGTTTTAGGTGAGCTGGCCCATTCTTAAAGGTAAAGCGGGAGTGTTCCTTTAGATACGGTGCTGGGAGAGGCCTGAGGTGGTGACATTTGAGCAAAGACCTGAAAATAGGGGAAGAACCAACATTGACTCCCTCTTCCCCTCCATATCGTTTCCCTACTTCATCAATCTATTGATATATTCTTTGGGTTGCATTGCTTTATTTCTGTGTTTTTTTGGGGGGGGCAAAGGGACACAAAGAAAACCCCCCCCTAACTTCACTTAGAAGCTGCCCTTTTAAAAGCTAGACAGAGACCGAGCAAATCCACCCTCACCCCGTCCCGCCTGTGCCCCACGCGCACGCTCCATTTCATATTCAGCCTTCAGAAGGGCCGGGGTCAGCTGCACAGCACGGGAGCCGCAGAAGGCGTCTCTGGAGTGATGCCAAGGACAGCTCCTTCCAGATCTCCGCACCCGGCAGCACTTCCCTGTGTCTCTGATCCCGGGCACCGGCCTCCCAGGGCACCTGCTTGTCAAACTCCCTTCCGGGATTCTCAACATTCCCCGCCCTCCACGCTCAATTGTTGATGAGGAAAACGGAGAAAAACATCCCTCAGAATTTCAAGGAACAGCCCCAAAGGGAGACGCACATGCTGCTTTGGTGGCTTTATCATCACGTCCCTGGTGATGGGGTACAAAGTCAGGAAGCACCTGCTGGGCACGGAGCCCGGCTGTCATTGGCACAGGGACCGCAGGTGGACGCACTGGCGTTCTCTCCTGGGATGCCTTGAACAAGCATAGCCTTGGCCTGTGCAGGGGGACCAAGGCCCAGGGAGAAATTCCTTCTCTGCATTGCCTTCTCCTCTACTTGACGTTATTCCTTACATTTCTGGGGCTTTTCTTTCTTTTCTAATCCTTGCAGTGTTTTTCTATCCACACTGCCTCCCTCAATCCTTGCAGCCCGACGAGGTGGGTACGGTGACAGCGTGACCCTTCCAGGACAGATGTGACTAATACAAGCTGTTCTTGACCTTCCACCACAGCCCTGGCAATCTGCTCTGCTGCCCCTCGGAGGGCCCGTGAGTCACTCCCTCCCTCCCACACCGCCGCAGGTGGGCCCCTGGGGCTCTGGACTGTCCAGGTGAGCTGCATCACCTTGTAGCTCCCAAATGTCAAGGTGCCGAACACACAGGCTCCTTTCCAAGCTGTGAGAACACCCCCTTTCCTTCTCCAGGGCTCCCTCCCCTAAGCCCCTTTCGCCACCCACTCCTGCAAATCAGTACAGAAAGTGGAGCATGGGCCACCCTCCAGGGCCACGGAACTTGAGATCACTGTCCTCTTGTCATGGAATCATTATCATTCTTCTTTTTCATGCTTTGGGGCCAGTCTCTGGCTCAGAACAAACAGGGCAACTGCCACCCGCTCTGGAAAGGCCGTGCAATGAGGCAGGAGCTGGAGAACAGCACTTTCCAGAAGGGAAAGAGAAGTGGTGAGAAAGGAAGAGAAGGATGACGAGATGAGATGAAGGCGGGGATGGGGGCAGGAGGGCGGAGAGCAGCCCAGCAACATGCCCTCCATCAGACCACGAGGCTTCAGAAAACATATGTGCCTCTCCTTCGAGACACAGAATCCATGCGTTGTTTGGCACGGTTTGCTGTCCCAGGCAGGAGGAAGACGATCGCTGGTGGCTGATGTCTCCAGAGCCCCAAAGGAAACAATTCACAGGAGGAACAGGCTAGAGCTGCGGTCCCCAACCTCCCGCACGGCTCCGCACCCCACCCCCGTGGAAAAATCGTCTTCCATGAAACAGGAACGGGAGTGGGGGGCGCACACAGCAGGAGGTGAGCGGTGAGCGAGCGAGTAAAGCTGCAACTGTATTTACGGCAGCTCCCCATCATCGCTGGCATCACTGCCCGAGCTCCGCCTCCCCCCATCCGTGGAAAAACTGTCTTCCATGAAACCGGTCCCTGATGCCAAAAATGTTGGGGACCACTGGGCTAGAGCACCACGAGAGAGGCACAGCTGTTCTCCAGATGGAGTCTACAGCTGCAAACTAGGGCCCCTCCCTCCCCGTCTCCCTTGCAAAGCACAAGTGGGGAAATGTCACTAGGTGCCAAAGCACTGCAGGCCCTGCAGCCTCCAAAGCTCACTGCGAGCAGCTTGGTGCGTTTACTTCAAGTCCCAATGGCAACCTTCGATGTGTTTTCTGTGCAGTCACCTGCTCTCTGGTTCGTCCCACTGGGGCGTGTCATTGCTACAGACAGCTGCGTGGGGGAAGGCCCGGCAGACCAGCCTTAGCTGCTGGCCAGCGTGCAGGGGGCAAGCCTGCCCCTCGTCAAGCCCACGCACACCCTCTGCCACACGAACGCAGGAGTGGGGAGCTCTGGCAACCTTCTCCGAGGTTTTGTTCAACGGGGCTGTGATGACTGAGCTTCCCCCACCCCACGGAGTACAGTCTCTTTAATTGAGGTTTGTCAACAGCTCAGAACTCCCTGGGGACGGGCCAAGAGAAAGGTCAGGGGATTAATTGGTGGCCCCTGCCAGCCACAGCAAAGGCGAGGCCAAGCGTTACACCCCGGTTGAGAAGGGAACAGGGATCCCAGGAGGAGCCCCCCATCCCCGTCCCCAGGACGTGGGACATGCAGATGCCCGGGAGGACGTGGCGGGCGCCTCCCTCTCCTGCCTGGAGCCCTGCGAGGGCTGCGCCTCCTCCCCCGCCCGGCCTCTGCCTCCCGCCATCCCCACTTAACCCAGACACACAAGGCGATGTTCAATAATTGATGCTGTTTTTATTACCGAGAAGTTGCCATAATCATGACACTCGTAACACAATCTTAAATTATTCCACATAATGGAAAAAAAATTAAATGTCACCCCTGATCAACAGCCAGAATATGGATGACGCTTACATAACAGACGACCTTCTCTCGCGGGGAGCCCGGCAGCGCGCTGCCCGGGGCCAGGCTGGCTCTGGGTGACAGGCGGCCAGCCTCAGAGCAAACGGGGACACGGAGTGGCACAGACACTGGGGCAGAGGGTGCAGTCCTGCCTCGTGCCCTACCAGGTAGGTCACTGCCATCGTCCTCGCCTCAGTTTACCTATATGTTCAGGGATCATGGGTCATAGTCAGGGTCCCTAAAGACAAGGAGAAGGATGACTCAAAGTACTTGGACCCTGTTGGTTTCTGAAGTACAGTCCTTCTTGCCTTGTCCCAGGCACTGGGACTGTGTCTCTAACTCAGCTTCCGTCCCTTCCCCTTCCAGCAACAAAGGGTACATCCCATCAGTGGTCAGCAAGGCAGGTTTTAAAGCTGCAAATTATTCCATACTTGAGGCTTTTAAAATTCTGGCTGAAGAAGCCTGGGTTCTCTCCTCCAGGAAGTCTTCCTGGATACACCCAGCCCAGTCTGGATCAAATGTTTCCCCTCGGTCCTCCCCTGACATGCCAAACATGCTTCTCTCATACATTTACCAAACGGCAGAGTGACTCTTCAGTTCAATCTACAAACCATGAAGTTCTTAAAGCAAGAGCTGTGTCTTGCAGCTCTACGGTCAGGGCCCAGGACTTGGCCAGTGTTCAATAATTCAATTAATTTACCTGAACTATCACAGAGGCACCACAAC
Source organism: Cheirogaleus medius (assembly GCA_008086735.1). NCBI lineage: Eukaryota > Metazoa > Chordata > Mammalia > Primates > Cheirogaleidae > Cheirogaleus > Cheirogaleus medius. Next base: position 3,661,590 of record VBSM01003215.1, on the reverse strand, counting down.
AAGAGGAAAATGATGCGTAACACAGAACACACAGATGCAGGGAACCACAAAGTGGTTAAGGCCCCCAGAGAAAGGAGAGGAGGATTAGTGCAGAGAAAGGAAGAAAGGCTTAAAAGAACTAAAGACATTGTAGCTAATGCCAAAATGCATGACTTTCTACCCACCCTTGGCTTTTATCCTCTTGATTGCATAAGATCATCAGTATCAGCCCTAGACCACATGAGGACAGGGAGATACCTATCCTAAGATGCCACCCAAACGTCCCATCTCCAGTCCTCTCTCTGGCAGAGATACTCAGAATGGGGCAGCCTAGCCCGTCTCCTTTAAGGTGAGATCTATCCCACCCTGAAGCTCATGGTCCTTCCAAGGCCACCCAGCTTCCCCCCCCCCAGCCCCTCCCTGGCCTTAGCCTGAAGGGTCAGGACAGTGGAAGCTAATCGTGGACTTCTAGCTATATTTAAGCTCTGTATGTACACTGGTACTCACATATCTTTTGAGGGATAAAACCCTCTCCTGTTCCTGATGCCAAATTACCATTCGTAATTAAGCCTATTTAATCCCACAAAACAGATTCTAAAGCATCGCACTGCTCTGCAAAGATAAGGCTCCGTGAGAACCGCAGAAAGCCCTCCAGCAGCCGTTCCAGGTACGCGGCTCTGCGCTTGTATTCCAAAGCGGCAGGTCTCCCACCAGCCAGGACGCTGGCAGGGAGACGGGGCTTGGCAGAATTTTCCAAACCATTTTACTTTTTTTTCAGCTCATCATCACATTAATGATTTTCCTTAAAACACTAGAAACCTAAAGGAATGCAAGCACCTAAGTATAGGGAAGTTATTTGCTTTCTAATCCTCAATCTGCACTCCATCTAATCCCAGGCCCAGTCCTAGACTTCATTAAAATACACCATGGAATCCACTCTGAGCCTTTTCCGGCTCTTTCAAGAGGCTGAGAACCTCCCGCTGGTCCTTCTCAGGCAACTTCTTCTGACTTGTGTTATCCCTTTGGAGGGTTTCAGATCCCTTCAGAAATCCACCAAAAGCCAAGATTTCTGTTCCCACGAAAATGCATGTGTATCAAGCGCCTACCGGTACATAACAAAACACCCCAAACTCAGTGGCTTCAAACAACAAACAGCTGTTATCGGTCTACAGTCAAGTGGGCACTGCTGCCGGTCCGCCTGCGCTCACTCGTGCATCCGTGGTGAGCTGGTGGCTCGCCCAGCGCTGGGACGGTCTAAGACGGCGCGTGCAGCCGGCAGCAGGCAGGCTGTTGGCCAGGAGCTAGCTGACCGATTCTTCTCCGCGGGGTTTCTCGTCCTCCAGCTGGCTAGACCGAGCTGACTTACATGGTAAACTCAGTGTCCAGTGACAAGTCCTTTTCAAGTCTCTGCTTGTGTCACATGTGCTCCTATCCCACTGAGCAACGCGAGTCCCCAGCCATCCCTATTGAAGGGGTGGATAAATCAACAGCACTTCTGGTTGGGAGGATCTGCAGTGTTACAGTATCAAATATGGATGCAGACAGGGGAAGAATCTGTGGCCCTTTGCAATCTCTCGCAGCACATATGCACAGACAGAAATGCTGTGTGCAACGTGAGACGTTCCCATGAATTCCCTGCGGCTCTCCACAGAGCCAGATTACAGACAACTGCTCTAGCTTAACCCCACCAACGCAATCCCTCATTCACCTGAAACAGGGCTTCTCCAATGGGGGACACGAGGACACATTCTCGGAGGTCTCAAGGTTTCATACAACATTTTTTAAATTTTATATTTTCACTTACATGATAATCTAAAGAGAAAATAGTAGCAACCACCTGAATCACCAGGGTGACCCCTTTATAGCCAAATCCTAGCGCGGGCCTCCAGTGTCTTTGTTTGCACTTGTGTCTGCGATGGAGCTGGTCCCAAGCGGGGCTACTTTAATGGTTTAGGGCTAACGGGAGACGCAGAGCAGCAGGCTCAACACACACGGGACATGCATGAGCCAAGCGCAGGCCGGGGTACTTCATGGAGACCCACATAGATGATGGAGGTTTCCAGATAGTTCTAGAACAGCACCGGGAGAGCTGACTCCATCCAGCAGCTTTCATGTAATAGAACTGTCAGAACCAAACGGAGCCGGGACCACTGGCGCGCTGCAATTGGTGGTTACTTTTAGCAAAATAGCACCTGCCACGTTACGAAAATATCGTTGGCTTCAATTTTATCGATTCTTCTCTGTTTTGATTTGTACTGGCAAGTTTTTGGTTTTATGTCTGTCGAAGAGCCAAAAGCATAAAACCTGATTCAGACTTGACTTTGTACTTGTGCGTGTTTATGCATATGAATGTGTATATAAAAGTATAGTAAAAAATGGAGAACCAACCTTGGGGAAGTGTGAGTTTTACTTCCTTTAAAATGAACACATATATTAGTCAAATGGGAAAAGCATCGGCCTCTAGCTTGAAGCAATGGAATTCTCTTCCCCTCTGCTTCCTTCCCCACCAACTGCCGCTCGAAAGATAGAAACGTCTGCCTTCAAGTTATGTACCATACTGAGACCGTAACAGTCCATAGTGACCTAATAATCATTCTTCTACGCTCAAAGATGATGGACATTGTTCTTAAGTAACAGGCTGAGACTCCACGAGTGCCTCTGTGCATGGTCAAAAATCTCCTTGACGCCTCTGTGTCCTAAACCACAGTTTCCCAGAGTTCCCTTTCATGAGATGCTCCCAGGGAAAGGATCCCAAGGACAAAAATGTTCGCTAAAGTCTATAAATAAGCAGATAAAGGCTCTGAGAAATTCCACAGTGAAGAACATGGTTTCGTTTAATCCTGCAATTCCCATACGTATTCAGCTATATATAAAACCTATTAATATTCAGCAGATGAATTTTTAGGGAACAGTGTTCAAAGCAATCCTATTCTGCATCCAATGCTCAGAATATCCAGCAAAGCATTTCTCCTTACTACAGCGGAACATGATCATATTTTATTCAGGGGGAAAAAAGCAGCAGGAGCCCCCTTGGAGCCCTTGGTTTCAAAGTCTCTATCACTTTACAAATAAATGTCTGTGTTTATTATCCTTAAAAATGATTCAGTAGAATTTATCACATATATAAAGAGATATCATCCCCTGTCGCCCCACCAACAAGAGATTATGAAAAACCAAGAAGGCAAAATTATTCTATAAAACCCAGCCCTTCCCTTCTCTTTACCACAATTTATGAAAATAAAAATAAACCAGCATTTCTATTACCAATGCTGGGAAAGAGACCTTCAACAATCTTTACAGCTCCGACAATCATAAAATGGTTTTTCTCGACACTAGGAAAACAAGGAAGACAGAGCACACACTGAAGAGCCAGCCCTAAGACAGTCACAAGCCACAAAGTGGATTGATTGCTCAAAAGGCCTGTTGCCATAAACTGCTGCTGAGGAACCCCAGGATTAGAGCAGCGTGGCAAGAGAGCAAGGGTGAGAAAAAAAGCAGAGGCGATGGATCAGATTGCAAAGAGAAATATGCTTGGTAATGACCCCAACGTTATAAAAAAAACAACTCTCTCTGCACAGATTCTCTGGTCTCTAATGTGTTCAGTTTCTAATGTGACTTCTATTATTGCATTTGATCATCAATATCTCCTATTGATGTAAACAGACAGACAGCATCACATGGGCCGAGCTGTGTCCCTCCCCACAGAAATTCACACGTTGCAGTCCTAACTCCCAGAACCCCAGAGTGTAGCCACTTTTGTACCTGGAGATAGGGTCTTTAAAGAGGCATTTAAATTAAAATGAAATCGTTACGGGGTCCTAATCCAATATGACTGGTGTCCCTGTAAGAAGATGAGACGTGCACACAGGGAAGATGACGTGAAGGCACAGGGAGAAGATACCCTCTCCAAGCCAGAGAAAATGGCCTGGAACAGGTCCTCCCTTCAGCCCTCTGAAGGGACCAATCCTGCTGACACCTTGATTTCAGGTTTCCAGTTTCCAGAACTCTGAAAGAATAAAAATCTCTGCTGTTCAAGCCACCCAGTCTGTGGTACTCCGACAGCCATAACAAACCGATACAGCTGCCGTTTTCCGTGTGCTGAAACTAAGTCACAGAGGCTGATGAGTCACTTAACATCACACTATTAAGTCAGAGGCACAAGCAGATTTTGAACCCAGAACTTATGGTTTCAAATCCCTCCGCTCCTCTGGCAGCACGCTGTTCGTGGTGGTCAACCAGCAATGTACCGAGACAACTTGAGCTTTAAGAAGTAACGCCGTCGATACAGACGCAAGGGACTTATGCACACAGCAGGCACCCAGCCGTGAGCAGAGAGCGCCTGGTGTCCACCCTGCGGGGCAGTCGGCGCTCCTCTCGGTGTGGCCCGTCTCTCTGGTCCCAGCAGAACCCCAGAGGGCGGAACCACAGACCTGGACCTCTTCTCGGCCTGCACGTGACCGCCCGCAGAGACCTCGCTTCGCCGGTGCAGAAAGGCAAAAACTAACGCAAGATTCTGCGGGACAAGGGCCCAGCCTGAAAACCAGACCTCAGGGCTACAAGAGAAAACCCAGCAATGTGACGACGGTTGTGAAAGATGGCCTAACAGGACAAATGTGACGGAGAGAGTTTGGTCCTCAGAAGGGACAGAGATGCCCTAAAACATCAGACCCTACCAAGAAAATCAGCCTCGAAGGACTCAAAGAGGAGCATTAACTACAAGAGACCAGGAGAGAAAGATTAGCCTTAAAAAATAAAAAGTCAAGAGGGCTTTGATGTTTGTCTCCTAAACCATTTCAGCAAAGCACAGTGTCAGCGGCCTGATGGGTGGGGAGCCGGGAGCAGGATGCGGGTGGAGCGCTGGCAGGCGAGCAGGCCCACCCAGACCCCCTCCCATGCTCACAGCCCATGTCACCCTCAGCCCTTCAGCCTCAGCCCCCTCCCCGCAGCCCGCAGCCTTCTCAGCAGCCCATCCCCCCAGGGACCTTGGCCGCCAGGGTCTGAAACTGAAAACTGCAAACAATTTCTGAAAATAGCTTTTCTGCCTCCCGATAATTGCCACCTCCCAGGCCGAGACAGAGATGGCTTCCTAAGAGGCACGGCTTGCCAGGGTATTCAGCCCAAACCAAGCCTGCTAGAAAAGGTGGCATCAGTGCAACAGTCAGGGACTCCAAGGAGGGTAGAAAGGGAGGGGGACGAGCTTCTGGGGGCAGTGGAAATCCCTGTGCATTTTTATGCTACAGAAACAGCATGCAAATGGCACGTGAACCACTTCAAAAGAAAAGTGGTGGCTTTGAACGAATTTGATTTTTTAACGGCGCTTTATCCATGGCATCACTCTGCTCAGAGCGGAATTAATTATTAAACTTCTCTGGGCTTGATGAGGACTTGGCAGCTGAGAAGGTTTGGAAGCAGCCTGCTTCTAAAGGAATGTTTTTCTGTTTCCTGCCATGGGTATGTGGGGACTGACATCTTTCCCTTTTCTCTCTTTTCTGAAAGCCTAAATTCCAAAGCACATAACCAAATTGAGACATGCGACATGCCTACATAAGGTTTCTACTGCTGCACAACAAATTATCACAAATGCAGGGGCTTCGAACGACACTACTTTCTCCTGTTTCCATGGATCCAGAGTCCAGGTTCGAGCTCAGAGGCTCACAGGCCGAAATCAAGATTGTGCCTGGGGTCACGGTCCCCTCTGAGGCTCAGAGTCCTCTTCCAAGCACACAGGTTGGTGGAAGAACTTAGATTCACGCAGTTAAAGGACGGAGGTCCCCATTTTCTTGCTGGCTTCGGGCTGACGACCACTCTCACCTCTCAGAGGCTGCCCTTTGGTTCTTGCCACGTGGCCCCCTCGATGGGCGATTCCGTTTGCTTCTGGAAGGCGGCAGGAGATGCTTCTCTCCCTTCAGGTCTCTCTAACCCCACTGAGGCCCAGTCCCCCTTTGAAGGGCTCACCTGATCATGTCAGACCTTCCCAGGATAATCTCCCTTTTGATGAATTCAAAGTCAACTGATGGATAACCTGATCAGTAACTTAATGGGAGTGAAATCCCATCACAGGGAGGGGTTCTAGGGCACACCAGGGGGGACAATTCCTAGGGGTCATCTCAGATCTCCACCTACCACAACACCTGTCATGTAAAACTCCCTCCCCTCGGACTCCTCTATCACCCTGAGACTTCTAGGGCCTAAATGTTCCATTAGGAAACTTAGTTCTGGAGTCATGTTGTGGATAACACCTAACGCTCTACCAATTTTGGGTGGCACAAACTTCCAATCAAAGTTCCAGTCTCACGGAATGAATTCTGTCTCTTCTGACTCACCAATAAAGGATGAGATGGTATATTCCAGAGGTTCTGCCAGGTCGAGGCTTCGGTCCAACCATCTGCGGAAGAGACCTGCGGTGGCCTCAGGGCCAAGTGACCCATCAGGCACAGCAGGTGCGATGCCCAGTAATGTTTTAGGGACCCATAAAAATGTTTTAATTTCTTTTCAAATCAAAAGAAGCAAAAGTAATAATGAATATATAATAATGAATCCAGCCGGGATCACGGTCATCTTTCTACCAACACAGCTGTGAAATATAATTTTTAGTCTTTTTGTGGAGGAAGGCGCCCAGGAAGGCAAAAGCTCCCGGGGTCCCCAAAAGTACAAAGGTGGCGGCACTGGTAGCGGTGCAACTCAAGGTACATGAGTTTTCTTCATATGACGCAAGCCCCATGGCAATCCCCGAGGGCAGCTGAGCCCGCCTTGGAAAGAAGTCCGGCAAGGCTCCGCTCCTACAATGCTGACCTTCGGACTAACCGAATTGAGGGCACTAAGTGACAAATCAAGATAGTTCCCAGGCTACTGCAGGACAGTACTAATATGCCAAGCAGTTTGATGGGAGCAAATTAGCCTAAAGCCATAAACACAGGGCCAATAAGGCCAAGCGGTCCCTGAGCGTGCAACTCAGTCTTGTTGGGCTCCAAGGAGACGCTGGACCCCTCCTCCCCATCGGCCACCGGACAGCAGTGAACCGATGGCCTCCAGGGGACGCCAGGAGACAAATGAAGCAATGGATCCTTCTCAAATACCAGAAAACTATTATCAACAGTATCAACAGGATCATCATCCTGCTAAAAAGACAACAAGAAATTGAACGTTCAGAGGTAAGCGTTAGTGTGACATGTTCGGCTGCTCATACGAAAGAGGGGAGAGAAACACCACCGGGAGCTAGGAGAGAAAGAGTAGAAAAATGCCAAGATGCAATAAAATACAGATGGTCCCCAATTTACGGTGGTTCAACTTACATTTTTTTTTACTTTACAATTGTGCAAAGGTGATATACACGCAATAGAAGCTGTACTTCGAGTACCCATGCAACCATTCTGTTTTTCACTGTCAGTACGGTATTCCGCTGTAAATTACACGAGGTACGCAACATCACATTATACAATGGGCTTTGTGTTAGATGATTTTGCCCAACTGTAGGCTAATGTAAGTGTTTGGAGCATGTTTAAGGTAGGCTAAGCTATGATGTTTGGTAGGTTATGTGTATTAAGTGCACTTTTGATTTATGACATTTTCAACTTAGGATGGGCTTATGGAGATGTAACCCCACTGGAAGTCAAGGAGCAAGTGTGTAGGGAAGAGGGGGAGGCTTAGTGAGTGGAGAAATATACCAGGAGGGATGACCAGAGAAAGACCGGGGGCCATGGTACCCAAGAGCTGAGAAACCTGAACAGAGAAGAAGTTCTGCTAAGAACCTACATGACCTTGTCACTTCAACTCTTGTTTATAAAACTAGGCGATTTCAGACTGAATAGTCCATTTGGCCTGCTCTACACCCAACTGTCCATAAATCTAGAAATTTCCAGAAGATCTCAACTCCCACTCTATAGAAGGGTGAATTCCTCCAAACACTTCTCCCCATAACTTTCCAAGCCACTTATTTGAGACATAGTGCATCTGGGGAATAGAGCCGTTGACCAAAAGGTGGGTCTCTGTCTAGCTGGACCAGGGTGACCAGCCCAGCAGAGAGCAACGCAGCTGCCCAAGACCCAGGAGGCCATCCAAGGGAGGGCACGGGCTGGCACCTGTGCTGGCGTGGGGGTAGCACCACCTTTTTTCAGGCAGAGTTTCCTGGTGGGAACATCACATCCAATAGGCGCAAGAGAGGAACAACTCCCAGCTCCTTAGAGGATGAGTTCCCCAAACTTCAAGGCGGGGGCTTGAACTGAGAAACCTGTGACACCTACATAAGCTAGCCCGACTCTTTTGGGCATGGGCATTTCTCCCCTGGCAGTTATCTGTCAAGAATGACTACCTGCCTACCACAGAGGAAGGCTAGGAAATATACTCAGGTGGAAGATGGGGATGTTTTGGAGGTGATGGTGTTTTCAGAATTCATGGATCTGCTAGAGTGAGTTATTATAGCTATTATAAGAAAGAGCCCTGCTGAGATGAACACACATACAAGCGTGTGCAGCGTGTGTGTATATGTGTGCGTGCACGTGTCTCTTTTATTTAGAAGACACAGATAACTAACATATCCTGGGTAGACACCCTAAAACTGGCCTGTGCATCAGAGCACCCTCCCAGGCAGCAGGCAAGAGAGGGGGGTGTGTCCACAGTTACCTGAGAGGGTCAGGCTAACTTAGGCTAGAAAAATCACAAGTGTCCCTTCCCAAGCAAGAAAAATAATCCATCACAGAAAGCTCCAACCGCCAGAGGAAAAAACCCTTGGCAAAATACACAAACCCATCAGAGGCAAAAGGAACCGACTGTGCTTCTCCAGAACGTATCCTCAGGTGCGGCAATTGGCGCAGCATTTGCACCATGCACCCGCCAGAGAGCTCGTCGTTGCCAGGACACGTGGGCTCGCTCAGGAGGCTCATAACTGTGTCCGGGACCCTCGACTGCAGATCCCACAAGAGCACTGTCCTCTCTGCGGGCTGGCTCTTTCCCACCCTCGGCTGCCGCTGCTGCCCACACACAGAGGCAACTGATATCATTCGCTGCCCCCGCTCCCTGCTCCTCCCCTCCCCCCAGCAGCAGCATCCCTCATCTAACCTGTATCATCATCCTACATTCCGGCCTGGAAGCAAAGAGAAAAGATTCATGTGTTCCCCTGGGGGTCTAGAGGGCAATGTTTGGTTGTGGTAGTCGGAGCACGTCCTGAAAATCAGCTGTTGCCCAAGAAACCCCATGAGCTAGGGAGAAAAGCAAGAAGGGAAGATGTCAGTTCCAGAATTTAGAGAGAATGACCTGCGAAGGTAAAGCGGGAGAGAGCCCGTGGGTCAGTGCAGGGAGTAGCTGTCCAGGCTCCACCAGCACCGGGACCACCTCACTGCAAACTGGATGCTTGATGATATATATATATATATATATATATATATATATAATCTCGCACCCTTTTTTCCCATTTCTAAGACCAGGACAATTGTGTGGAGGGAGCCAGTTGGGAGTCTGAAGGGCTATGGGTCATGCTTAAGGTCACGTGGAGGGAAGAGACTAATGGTCTCTCAGTTTCCTCAACCCAGTCAGCCTGCTGCCCATCTGCCGCAAGCCCAGGTGGGAACTGGCCTGTTGTCCAGGTAGTACACTGAGCAGGCAGCCACCGAGGCCTTGCCTTCCACACACGCCTATGCACGTGGTCACTGAGTCCTCCCCATCCACCCACAGGTGACAAAACTCTGCACAAAGGATAAAGAAGGCATGGCGTTTCCCCCAACTGTGCAAGAAAAATGCTTGCATCCCAGAGGTTCACACAGAGCAAGACATGACCAGTGTCAGCCATGGAATATTCTATACACAAGCTAAGGACGCAATCCCTGGGCCTCCCAAAGAGTTAATTGAAAGGGAAGGATTTTTTTCTTATTTTATTTTTAATCTGGCTGACTTCATAAGCCAGTGTCATTCCGCTTTGCCCCCATGCCAGCCCCTGCCCAAGTGGCAGATCAGAGTCCAGAGGCCTCTGGCCCCATCTATAATGCACACATCTGTGTCACCATAAGAAGCCAGTGCCACCAAAAGACAGTCCCCAGTGTCCCATGTTCTGGGGGCACAGGGCCCTCGGCAGCTTCTCCCACTCTGGGACACATTCCCCCGACTCAGGGAGCCACGCTATCCTAGGGAACGTGACCGCAGAAAAGTCACAGGGTTAGACATTTTAACTGGAGCCCAAACACTCGGCCCTGGCCTGGGGGAAGGATGGGGAAACCAGCTGCTTCCAGAGGAGCAAAGCTAAACTGGTTTCAGTTGCAGTGGCCAGAAACTGAGCCACCCACCAGAGGACTCACCAGGCAGGACTGCAAAACCCGGAGGGAAGGCAAGGGTCTTTAAGATGACAGCTGATCCAGGAGAGAGGCAAGAAGGGGAGGCAGGGGGTGGGACCAACAGAAGATATGACCCATTTCAATGATCCACAAAAACAAGTCTCTGGGAACAAAAATCAAGGCCGCTCCAGAGGTGACAGCCACCTCTCTGTCATGCCTTATGAGCACCAACCGGGACCCTTGAGGTGTAAACAACATGCCATTTATGTTTCCTCTGTTCCTTCCTCTCTCTCCCCTCCTCCTCCCCATCTGACTCTCTCCCCTCCCCCATCATCTCACTCTCTGTGACACCCCTCTGTGTTTCCTATACACATGTATATAAATTGCCAAGACATGTATATAACCACACAGAAAGCAATCCAGAAGGAGACACCAAACGTAGCTCCCTGGTTACCAGGGAAACGGATTAAACACTAAGAATAGATGGTCGTCAGAGAGGCCGTTGGTCTTATCTCTAACAGTGTTAAAAACCACAGAGCCCAGAGAGCATGCATGGTACAAAGAGGCCACATACAATGGCCTCTGGAATATTCTGCCCAAGCCTGGCAGACCAGCCTCTGGCACAGAGATTCCGCCTCCTAAAGTGGGGTCCCTCCCGCAACGGTGAGTCCGGCGACCAGTCCCCAGTGGCCCCTGCGCCAGCTCGGTGCACTTGAGCGAGGGGCTTCCGGTATCCACAGAGCACTTACCTTTTGCTGAAATGATTGCCAACAGTCCTCAGACTGTTTAGCCTTTAACCTTTCAACCGTTAAAAGGTCGACTTCTCCAAAATAAGACAGGAAAAATAATAAGCGTGCCAGGGTCACTGGTGGAGTCAGACAAAAGATACCAACAGAGTTTTGCACTCTCTCCCCCTCACCCCCACACAAGAAGAAATTAAATCTTTGCTCTGAACCAGGATCCAGATTCCTATCTTACAACTTTCTGCTTCTCGTGGTCACCGCTTTCACACCCTCGCATCTGCAACACTGTTTATTTGGGCCGGAAACATGAGCTTATTACAGGTGACATGCCGCCCAGAGGCGGCCCGTTCGGTGACAGCCCCATCACACCAGCACAGCATTGCCCTTTAGTCTGAAACAAAGAGAACTGTGAGCCAACGTGCGCCGAATTGCCAGACAGGCAGAGAAGGGAGATGCTAATAAGAGAAAACACAGATTAAGCCCCATCCGCTTAAAGCTACATGAGAAATCAAGCTTTTGACATCTTGCTGGGGGCAAACTCACTGATGAGAATTAAGTCAGCTGTAATACACCAGGATTTGCCTGGAAGACTCTTGTTTTATGCCTATTAAAAAGGGGACTGGAGGATTAGCTATGAGAACAGCAATCCTGAGGGGGGGTGCCTGGGTCAAAGGACCAGCGAGTCCTGGGGTCATCCTGGGCTTCGAACCTCCCCAGGGGTCAGAAGCAATGCAGAGAAACAGTGGAAACTCGTTTCTCCTTAAAGGGCTGCTTCGAGCTCCCCTTGTGGGGCCATGTCTTCAGAGCCCGGCCCATCAGCCTCCCTGCCCTACCCTCTCCGGTCTGCACCTCTGCTGGACGTGGGGGACTAGGGTGTCCCTGCCGTCCACAACACGGGCTGACCAGCAGCAGCACCTGCCTGGTGCCACCAATGTCACATCCACGAGGCTGACTACCCTGACTCTGAATTATGCAGACCTCGTTTCCCATATTCCACGCTATTCAATCCATCTCTGCCGACCACAGGAGTGGCCCAGAAGGAAGATGACAACACGCCAAGTAACCGCTCAGGCACCATGACCATCTCTGATGACAGATTTGGGAGTGGTTGAGAACTCAAGTTCAATGAGACTTCTGGTAGCCGGTAACCTCAAGAATCCACTTAGAGAAATTAATCAAGGTTTGTATTCACCATCACTCGCCTAACACACACACACACACTCATTTTCTCTCTCTCTGAAAAATCAGCTTATTTCTCAGGTGGGAAGAAAGCGGCTCTGGGCCGATTGCTGAGTTCCAACTCCCACAGGAAACGGCACGGTGTCCCCAGTTTTAATGAAAATCTCAGCCCTTTATTTCCAAACCCCTCCAGACCGTGAATGTGTTTTCTCCCATTTCCCATCCAGATGGAGAGCAACGTAAAAACCACGCGAGTGAAACCGCCATCGGCACTTGTGATCAACAGCACTTCAAGGAAGTTTGGCTACCACGGGAGCAGAGAATAGATGGGAAGGATGTGGTCTGGACAGCTCCCGGCCATCCCGGGGCCTGCGGACCGTATGGTGGGGCAGACCCTCTCTTCTCCAGAAATGCGACCCCCCCGCCCAAGGAGGACCCCCGAGCTACATCTCTGGTTACAAGTTCACGGCTGCCTGGACGCTGCCCCCCACTCCACCCATACAACTGCGCACACAACAGCGAAACTGGTTCGCAGAGGCGCAGCCTGGGAGACGGGGAGGCTGCCGGCCTCCAACTCGGCCATCTGGGGAGACGGGATTTTGTCAACAAAGCACCTACAGTCTGCAGACCCAAGTTCTGCTTCCAACCTGTTGGGACCTGAGCTTCTCTCTAAGGTGAGAATAAAGAGAGTCTGTGTAAAATTTAGCAGGATACCTGGCACAGAATAAGCCCTCAATTAATGTGAGCTGTGATCATCATCGTCAACATCATTAAGCGAAATATCATTATTCCTGGGACTGTCTCAGCAGCAGAAGGAACGGGAAGGAGAAGGAAAAGGGGTTCGGTGTAGTTGTAACAAAATCGCAGCCGCTCACGTCTAAGTGGGTGTCTAAAAGCATATCCTACAGGAGAACAGGGAGACCTCACGGTCACCAGGGCCACTGCTTTCTCCCTTCGCCACGGAGGACAGTCCTCATGGCCCGGCACGTTGGCAGAGCCGAGGGTGGGGATCCGTGGGCAGGAGGTGGCCCGGCCGTGTCTGGGCACCACGATATAGATCGCTCCCCTCACCCTTCCATCTGACAAATGCACCCTGCGGTCTCCCCATCCAATCGTAAGCCTAATATTTACCCAGCGAACGCAGTATTTGTGTGCGTTGCCATCTAAAATCCAATAAGGACGGAGACAGGAGAGAGGCTGTCTGCTCATGAGGCATGAGGGCAAACACAGAGAGCTCTTTAAAGAGCCATCGAGCTAATCGATACCTTCTCCCATTTCCATTCAAGGGCCCTAGGCCAACTGCGACTTAATAATTATTTTCCACCACTACAACCCTCAGAAACAGCGACCTTTTCTTTTTAAGCTTCTCTAAGCTTGTTCTCCTTTATTTGCCAAACACAGATTATTTCCTGGGGTCCACGAGGCTCCCTTCCCAGACTGCAGCAACCACAGACAGCCCTCGCCAGGCCTCTTGGGGCTGCTCTAGACACGGAATATCGCCCTGCCTGTGGAAAGGACTGGAATCATCACATTCAGTTGTCTGGTCTCCTCCCCTGACCCCCAACCTTCTCTGCCAGGGTCAAGCTTTGGCTAGACCTCCTGCTGAATATTCTCTTTAATTTTTCCAGAGCTCAAAAATAAATACCAAACTCTGTGGTAGGTCGGGCAGGAAGGAAAGGGATGCTGTGGGTTGCTGGACCCCACAACCAGCTCCTTTGGCCTAACTCCTCGGCTAAGACCACACAGCCTTCCGGCTGAGCCCCTCGTGCACACCACCGACACCGCGAAGCCCACCATGAACACCCCAGGAGAAGTCACCTTCTGCTTCTCCTTCTCTTAGGAACTTTAACAGTAACATAACCAAATCACAGACGCCCTCTTCTCCTTGCACAAAAGTCAGTTCAAATAACTAGTTAAGATTAGGTTTGATCAGAAGAAGCAGAAAGCCCTCTTGCTTCGCCTTTAACACAGGAAGGGCTTGTTTGTCTGGCGCAGCAAGCAGGCCAGGGGTCAGCAGCCCAGCTGGTTCGGTGGCCCCGGCCCTGCCAGGAGAACCAGCCTCCCCTGGCTTCCTGCTCCGTCACGGCAGGTGCAGCCCTGCTGCTCCAGGAAGGGAGAAGGGGTGAGGGGAGGAGGAGTCCTCCCTGTAGACTGCTGCCGACCCTCTCACACGGGAGGCTGCTAGATCTAGGATCTAGATCCATAGCTAAGCATGGTGCTAGATCAAACAAAATTAGGGTTCTGTTTAAAAAAAAAAAAAAGAAGGGGTAAGTGGATATTTGGTGGGTGCCATGGTCTGAATGTTTGTGATACCCCAAAGTTCCTATGGGAAAATCCTAGCCCCCAAGGTGACAGACAGTACAGTCATGCATGCACAGTGATGTTTGGCAGTTGAAGGACCGCATGTACAACAGTGGCCCAAGTCCTCCCAGACTTCTGACCTACAGAGCTTTGAGCGTATAAATGGGTGCTGTTGAAAGCTGCTATGTTTGTAGTTTATATGCAGCCAGGGAAAACCAAAAAGCTACAATACTAGAGCAGGGAAAAGTTCACGTGGAAGAAGCCAGCCTTGGACATCACTCAGGCAAGGAGGGAAGCCCCCGCTGCCCCCGGGGAGATAAGCCAGGGGCGAGATTTAGACGAACCCCCTGCAAAAGCATCACAGAAAGCCAAGAAGCAGAGAGGAGGACCCAGGAAGGTTTGTGGAAAAGAACCGTAAGGTGCTAGAACCTTCCGTAACATACACAAAACAAACAGCTGGAGCAGATACACCCCCACACAGCAACAGTGAGCTTGGGAAAATGACAGTCGCATTAGTGACAACATCCAAAGGGTAACAGCTCCCAAAGTGAACGGATGCTTCATGCCATAAAGCAACACAGCGCTGAGGCCGCCTGGAGGCCACCAGCCACCAGCTGCCCTGGAGACCGAAGGTGCCCGGGAGACTCACTCCATCAGCATCTGTTCCCAGGAGCGTCTCCCACCCACGAAGCCCTGGGAGCAGCAACCCGCCGTGAGTCACAGGGTCACCAGAGAAAAAACTAACAGAATGTCATCCCCAAGCTTCTCTATCATCACTGGCTTCCTAGCTGGGACAGCCATCGGGGGCCTCCCGGGCCACCCTCCAGCCTGCAGACACTGGGAGAAATACAGGGACACTCTGGGCTGTCCCTAACTCCCTGGAGCCGGGGCCCCATCTGTAAACCCCAGACAATAGTCCTGTCTTCCTTGCCCTTAAGGGTTCCCTTGCTCCCTCCCTCCAGATACTCACTGAGCCCTCCACTTCAGTCACTGTGCTAGGTGCTGGCGATAAGGCCGAGAACAAGCCTGGCAAGTCCCTGTCCTCAAAGAGCCCACATTCTGGTAGGGAAACAGATGACAAAGAAGTTAAAAACAAACAAACAAACTGGGTAATGATAGATGATCACAAGCTGCAGGAAGGAAATACACAGGGAGGCCATGCATCTTGCAGGAGAAGACAGGAGAAGAGTGTTTCAGAGAGAAGGACCAGCAGGTGTGAGGGCCAGGAGGTGGGACTGGGCTTGGGGAGCTCAAGAAGCAGAGGGGATCATCTAAAGAACCAGCACTAATGATAAAAGCACTCAGTTTGGTGGCTCAAGACAAAATTAGTGTTTCCTATGCAAAACCACAGCCAGATGGAACATATGAAAGAAAAGATCCCATTTGCAATAGTAATAAAAGGAAACACAATACATAGGAATACACTCAACCAGAAATATGAAAAGTCCTCATGAAAAGAACTTAAAATGCTGCTGAGGGACGTAATTAACGACTTGAATAGAGGCAGCGGTAAAATTTGTTCTTAGATAAAAACTCTCATCATCATAAACCTGTCATTTCTGCCTAAATTAATCTATAAATTTGAAACAAAGCTTGTTAAAATACTTGGATGTTTCTGAAACTAAAAAGCCGATTCTAAAGTTCACATGGAAAAATACGCTTGTAAGAATAACCAAGAAATGTTTGAAAAGGAATAAGGAGACTAATGGATAATAAAACGAAGTTCCAATAATTGAAACAGTGTAATATCTCAATACAGCAGAAACGATTAGAGAGCACAGCACAATGGAAACACATACAACAGAAATACAATCTGAGCCACAAATTTTAAATATTCTAGTAGCCACACTAAACAAAATGAAAGGAAATAGGTGAAATTAGTTTTAATCATTTTACCCAACATACCCAAAATATTATCACTAATATGTAAGCAATATAAAAATTGGTAATGATATTTTATATATAAATTTTAATAAGTCTTCAAAATCTGGTGTGTGTTTTATACTTGCAGCACATCTCAGTTGGGACCAGCCACATCTCAAGTGCGCGATACTCACATACGGCTAATGGCAGGCACATTATTCACCTCAGGACTGAGAAAATCCAGAAACAAATATGCAAATACACCCTCTACGACTCAGTAAGCTCTATAGCTGGCATTTCATATCCATGGAGAAAAGATGGGTTAGTCAACAATCGGTAGGACTCTGGGAGCCATCTGGAAATACATACATCGTAATCCCTGTCTCACTTCTTAGACCAAAATAGATCTTGGATGAATCAAATATTTAAATGCAACAAAAGGAAACAACATCATAGAAAAAAATAGATAATATTTTCAATCTTCTTAGAATGAAGGTGACTTTAACGAGTCAAAAAAGACTAATAAGTTCCAATAGGTACAAACTGAGTAAAAATCCACATAGTTAGAAGTACCATAAACAAAGTCGTAAGTGACCAGCGGAGAAAACAGTTGTAGTGATGTGACAGATAATTTCCTCAATATACAGGGAACTCCAAAATGTAATCAGTAAGGAAAGACCAGCAAT
>VBSM01003215.1:3631455-3644480 GCA_008086735.1 Cheirogaleus medius | reverse complement strand
TCATGTATTTTGCAAAAATCTTGCTCGTAATGCTTTCTTCACAATCTTCAGTTTGGTCTCTTTAAAGCGGTGGAAGGACTTAAAAACACCTAGGAAGAAATTTGAAAACAGTCAGTCTCAGTTTTTCTGATTCGTTGCCAAGTCTTTTTTGACAGCCGTTTCTGCTATGCCTTTCTCGACAGAAACGTGGTGGTTCAACGTTAGCACATCTATTCAAATCGATTCACTCGAACTTTCATCAAAACTTGTGTAACCTTCGATTACCTGAAATGAATGCAATGAGTACGACTGAAATAAGAAGTTTGGATGACAAACAATCGACTCTAGGTGATGTGATGACGGGGCAGCGAGTGCTCAGAGCGGCACAGGCAGCAGAAACACAGAACCTCTATGAGCCAAGCAGCTCCGTCAAGGCAAGTTCAGCCCATGTAACGGGCCAGGATAGTCACTTCGTCACGGTAAGAGTAGAGCACATAAAACAACTGCAATGTCCCTCTCAACAGGTAACTGGTTAAATCAGTCACAGTACCTCTATTTGATGGAATCCTGTGCAGTTGTTTTTAAAAAAAAAAAAAAAAAAAAAAAGGCAACACATATAGATGTGCTGGTATGAAATCCTGTCCAAGACGGGGTGAAATCAGGGTTCAGAGCAAATTGATACATTTACACTGACATGCTCAGGTAGACATAAAGCACCTCTGGAAGGATGGAGAAAAAGCCTGGCTGGAAGGAGCAGCCCCTGAGGAAACGAAACACATAACTGGGAGGTGAGAGCGACTTTTCACTGCAAGCCTTTTAGTACCTCGTGAATGGTGAGCTGTGGGCAAACAATGCTATTTTTTCAGAGGAGACTCAGGTTCTCCCACCTGGACTCCACGGAGACTCCTAGCAGTGAGAGCAAAGCCAGAGGGAAGTGGAGAAGTCTGAACACTGGTGAGTTGTTGAGCAAACAGGAGCTCTGGGACCTGCCCTTGCCACCCCGGCCGGCCGGGCCCCGAGGGTAGCAGGGAAACCGTGAAATCCCCAGATAGATTTAGGAATCAAAGACCAGAGTGGAGCCCAGGGTGGGCGGCAAGCCCCAGAGAAGTGGCAGCAGAGGACAACTGGGCTGAGAACCCCCCCTCAGGGTTTCTGACGGTGCAGGGTGGCGCCAGGACAGCAGAGTGATCCTGGGAGCCTCAAAGCCACATGAAGTGGGAAATTGGGGACAAGCCTATCAAATTTCTACAATCCGGCAGCAAAAAATCCAGCCCTTACCCCTGCTCTTCCCCCATGAGGGAGAAGGACCTTAAAGAGCTGCTTGTAGCACCCCCACTGCACAGAGCACGGGGCAGGAGAACAAACCCGGCCAACCTGGGTGGGCACAGAAGTAGCCATGAGACCTGAAGGGGCTTGGCCAAACCTCGCCCACAGCCTGTATTTGTAAATAAAGCTTTATTGGAACCCAGATACGCCCATTCCTTTACATACTGTCTAGGGCTGCTAGTGTCCACAAGGCCAAAAATATTTACCCACTGGCCCTTTATAGAAAAAACTCTGCCAGCCCCAGATCTAGAGAACAAAGGACAGCTCAGCAGTGAGCTATGGAGGTCACAGAGACCCAAAGCAGAGGCCTGCGGCCTCCACCCCTGAATCATGTGCCAGGCTGGGGAGCATGGACAGGGCTGGGGAAAACTCCAAATCCACTAGGACTGAGCTTGGGCCATCCCAAGAGAATGGGAGCTCACAAAAGATATTACGCTTATGTGGGTTTGTAGATTGAGATACATACTCATGACCCTTACGGGGCTGTGTAGTTTACATGTAATCACGATCCCCCCAAAACGTAGACTCTTGTGGTATCAGGCCAATATGAAGTAGAGCCTTGATGAAGGAAGTGGGTACAAACTGAGTATAGGGAAGAAGATGCCCAGGCCCATCACCATTAAATGAGCACAACGTGTATCATTTGCAACATTGCTTGCTAATTATGGAGTCATCTGGGATGGCACTTCCTGAAAACTCAATGAACAAGATTCCCTTTCCCTGGGTGTCAGCAAGTACATGTAAGGCCGAGGCATATGCTGAATCCAAAGGCTTCCCAGGAGGCTGGGTTTTATTCAGGAAGGTAGCAGTTCTCAAAGCGGGGTCCCCAGGCCACAGCACCACCACCACCCAAGAACTTCTCAGAAATACAAATTCTCAGGTCCCATTCCAGACTTCCTGAGCCAGATGCACTAGGGATGGGCCCAGAAATCTGTGCTTTGGCAAGCCCTCCACAGGATGCTGACGCACCTTCAAAGTGTGAGAACCACCGCGGGAGAGCAAGGCCTTTTGTGGGAGCTGAGAAAGGCAAAAATCACACAGGATCTAGTTCTCATTTCTCTGTGCCACAGAGCATTTCACCAGGCCCTGAGTCAGCTGACATTTCCCTCTGGAAACAGAATGCTAAATGAGTAAGGAGGAAGGCCATTTGTTTATCTGAAACATAACAGTATCGCAAGTCTATTTCATTTACTTGTAAAGCTAATGATTCTGCTAACCAATAACTCTAGAAAATTGCTTGCAGCAGCAATAACTCTCGTATGGAATCGATTTTCTCTGGTTAGGAACAAAGCAGTCTACCACCAACAATTCAACCCGCCATCGATCAGTTCATCAGAGCCCTGCACGTGGGGGCCCAGGCCAGAGGCGGCACGTCAACGTGTCCGGGGCTGCACCTAGGCAGGGCTGCACCCACGCAGTGTGGCTGCGGCCCGTCCACCAGGCACAAGGTGATGATGTGCTTGTGCTGAAACGGTCTGGGAGGGAGACCCACACGGGGACAGGGCAGAAGAAATGGGCCGAGCAAGGACCATGCAGACAGTGCCTATATAGGGAGAACATGCCACGTGGCTGTGCGCTGAATTTCTGCCATGACCCCACTGATAGGGCTGCTGTATTACACCCTGCCCGCCAGGTAGTACTCCTCTGCAACATTCATTTCCATCCAGACCCTTTTTATTTGCCCCAATTTCATTTTCCCCTCTATAAACACCAGTGTCTGACTTTTTAGTATTGCCTTTTATTTTATTTGTTCGTCTTCCAGCAATCTCTGTCTGCCCTGTCTCCCTGTTATGGGTTGAACTGTATCCCTGCAAAAGATGTTACAGTCCTAAGCCCTGGTGCCTATAAATGAGACCTTATTTTGAAACAGGCTCGTTGCAAATGATCGCGTTAAGGAAAGGTCGTTAGGGTGGGCCCTAGTCCAATATGGCTGTGTCCTTATAAAAAGGGGAAATGTGGACGCAGACATGCACGACAGGAAGACTACCTGTGGAAGACTGCAGTTATGCTACTATAACCTGAAAAACTACCAGAAGCTAGGAGAGAGGCCTGGAACAGACCTTTCCCTAGAACCTTCTGATCTCAGACTTCTAGAACACCTTTCTACAGAAGGTTCTAGCCTCCAGAACTGAGACAATAAATTTTTGTTGTTCAAGCCACTCACATTGTGGTACACGGTTACAATGTTACGGCAGCCCTAGGAAACCAATACACTCCCCAGGGGGACTCTAGTTCCCCCAAAGGCAGGATTGGCCTGTGGAGCTACCTGCAAAAGCCAGAGGTCCCAGTCACTACACAACCACTAGGGGGGTGTCGAAGAAGTGATTCAAACCACGGTTGGGGGCTGGACGAACTGGTGGTTCCCAAACCTGGCTATGCATCCGAAGCCCCTGGCAAAGCTTTCCGGAAATACAAACATCTGAGCACCACCCCAAGCCTAAACAAGAATATCGGAAGGTCAGGTGCGACGTGTCGCTGGCCAGGCTCTAGCCCAAGGGCCCTTCCAACTAACTGGGAGGGTCTGTTCCTGCCATATTGCTGCACCCTCCAGCCCTGGGCTCCCGCGAGCCGGCTCAGAGGACCAGCAGCATCAGCCACACCTGATAGCTTGTGAGACACAGAAGCTCGGGCCCCACCCCAGACCTGCTGAATCCGAATCTGCATTTTAACAAGATCCTCAGGTGAATCATGCACAGTGCACACACTCAGGTGTGAGAAGCACTTGGAGATACTCAGTGGATATAAAAGTGATTATGCGGAAAGAATAAATAAATTAGAATTATCTGACAGGCAGCATTGAGAATAGCTGTCAATAGCACGAGCAGTCAGACTCCTTTCACTTCACCACTCCGGGCCTTGATTATTCCATCTGTAAACTGGGCGTGATGCAGCACCTGCCTCTTAGGCTTGTGAGGGCTGAGTGAGTTAATACACAGGCAGGTGTAGGACAGTGCCTAGTGCACACAGTGAGCACTGAACAAATGCTACCCAGCCCCAGAGAAATCTAGGGGACCTGAAGTTGATCTCTTATGAGGTGACCACCAAATGTACCACTGCAAATTGGATCCAGTTTGACTGAATGGGACACTTAACACAAGACTCTTGGATTTGCAACAGAAATAAAATGCAATGAACAATTAATCCCACAATCCACTAAAGAAATCAATGAAGGGTACCTAGCCATCCCATGGCAAATTTAGAAATGTTAAAAATGCTCCCAGCCCCCAAAAGGAAATAGAATGGACTATTACAGGAACATGTGGGTTGCATTAGAGTTCCTTAGAAATATCTGGAAAACAAGAACTTTTTTCTTTGTCTAAAGGCTAAGTAAGTCCTGAGTCAGAATGTCCTTTCCTCGCCACACTAAGTCGCTTCCCCACCCCAAAAATTCATGACATTTACAGAGAAAGGTGGAGTTCTAAAGTCAAGCAGATTCTACCTCCTTCATGTACTCAACCATCCAAAAAAAACAGGACACCTCTTAACAAACAGCAGGTGGGGACTGTTTCTTCCCATGCTTTCATCCTGTACTGTAGAGGAGCAAAGCCTCCTGCCCATTATTACACTTGAATGGTGTAAAAAAAAGTGCCCATAGATGAGAAAAGAGTTCCACATAAAAGATAGCAGCCAATTTTTTGGTTTTCTTTCTTTCTTTGTTAGCTGAGACCTAAAACAAATGAGAAAATCCCCAGGTCTGTGTTTTGTTTTAAACAGTCAAGTGCTTGTTCTGCAAATACAGCTATCTTTCACTTTGTGAAATCATAGCCTTTTTTTTAAAAAAAAAATATGTTTAACTACAAACAGGCAATTTTTAAAAAAAGATGATCCTACTTTGCCACTGACTTCTTTTTTTTTAAATGGAGATACACGTTTGAAAAAAATTTTCTCCTCTAGTAAATTAAATTGAAAAACCTGGTTAAGAAAACAGTCAACGGCAACAAAATCAAACAACTCTCTTAAAAAACAGGCAAAGGATTTGAATAGACGTTTCTCCAAAGATAATATTCAAATGGCCAAAATGCACATGAAAAGATGCTCAACATCACTAATCAGAAAATGCAAATCAAAACCACAATGAGAAACCACCTCACACCAATTAGGAGGACTACTATTAAAAAAAAAAGAAAAAGAAAACAGAAAGTAACAGGTGTTGGAGAGAATGTGGAGAAACTGGAACCCTTGTCCCCTGTTGGTGGGATTATAAAATCGTGCAACCACTATGGAATACAGCATGAAGTTTCCAGCGATCTCACTTCTGAGTATATAACTGAAAGAACTAAAAGCAGGGTCTCAAAGAGGTATTTGCAAACCCACGTTCTCAGCTGTACGGTTCCCAGTGGCCAAGGGGGGAAGCAACACAAATGTCCATCGATAGGTGAATGGATTAAAAAATGTGATATACACACACAGTAGAATCTTCAGCCTTAAAAAGAAAGGAAATCCTGTGACATTCTACCATGTGGATGAACTTTGAAAACATTATGCTAAATGAAATAAACCAGTCACAAAAAGTCAAATGTATGATTTCACTTATAGGAGGCATCTAACGTAGGCAAATTCATAGAAACAGAAAGTAGAACGGTGGATGCCAGGGGCTGGGGGCAGGAGGAAATAAAAGTTGTTTTTTCTTTTAAATGGGTATAGAGTTTCAGATTTGCAAGATGAAAAAGTTCTGGAAGTCTGTTTCACAACAATATGAATATATTTAACACTACTGAACGGTAACCCTTAAAAATGGTTAAGATGGTAACTTACGTTGTTTACGTTTTTTACCACAATAAAAACAAACAAAACGACAACCGCCCCTCCTCACTGGATGCTGTGTTAGAGGTTGGAGGTGCACGGCACAGCCAATCGTGGCTGCATTTTACAGTGTTCTCCTGACTCTAGAATCTTCCTCCTTCTAATTTAGTCCTTTCATTTGCAATGAAATGATTTTATCATAACGAGTTTCTCTCATATTGCTTAGAGCAACTACCATACCTCATAACATGGTAATAGCAAGAGCATAAATATTCCGTGTATGTCAAATCATTTTGTTTATACCATCCTAAGATTTGTCTTAAGGACGTAGATTACCTTTAAATAATCCAGTCTTGTTTGTTTTTGCCTTCTAACAGAATTTTTAAAGGGCAGCTAAGTGTTCTAAGAAATTACCGTTGTACTTAGGAAGCATGTTAATGCAGGATGACAATTTTGTCATGCGTCCTCACCTCCTGGAGTTTACCAACCCGGCTTTGGGTAAAGACTGTTTTTTTCTCATTCTACTGTTTCAAGATGTAGAATTTTGCATTTGTTAAGAGAAAGTGCTAAATTCCTACCTGGAAAATTAAACAGGCTCCCCCGCACAGCGTGTCCACCGGGATCTGAGCCCCTGGGCTACTGCTCTTCCAGGGATGGCCTTCACATGTGGATATTACAAAACTTAATTATTTAGGGATAAACGGTCACCTAGGATAAAACGAACACTCTTGTAAAAGGCTCTTCGGTAATTTCTTCTGTCTTCAGTCAAGTAATTTACTCTTTCAATGAGAAGTCATCCTAAATTACATAGCCTAAAAATGGATCAAGCTGCACACATTATCGGACTATTTGCAGATGATGCTATAAATATCTGATCTAGCTCATTACGTGAAAGGCATAACATCACAAATATTCTATCTTAAAAGCAAGCATTAGGCTGCAAACGTTAACCAAAACTGGTGACGTGCATTACCCTTACGTCCTGCTAGGTCTTATGGTTAATTAGAACGCTGAAATGCAAACCAGTGCAGTGCCAAAGAAATTCTTCCAACCAGTCACAAATACAAAGACTGCCAAATTCGGACAACTTGATCCTCGGTAATCAACCAACTATGACATGTAGCAATGACTAGGAAGAAACATGAGGGGTTCAAGCGTAATAGTATAAATATATTCAAGGTAGGCATTTCCTTTCCATATCGGGATTTTCTAATAATACACCCCCACACCAACACACACATACACACCAAAATCTTGTCGATTTTTTTATAACCTAGATAAAAAATTTAGGGTAGTTAAGTTACATGACTGTCCAAGGTCAACAGGTCTGATGTGACAAGCCAGCACAGCCCTACCTTCCAAAAGGGGGGTGGCGGCTAACTTCTCAAGCCCTAGCACCTCAGAGCACAGCCTGTTAGAAGACAGAATTCACAGGTTCTTCTAACTATATCAGTATCTTCTTCCAGAGCTCCGGATCATCCTAGTCGCACAGTTCACTTTTTCAAGTCCCTCATTCTCTCACTGCCATCCTCAAACACTCACTTCTCCCAGCTGTGTCTGTGTCAGGAATGCAATAACACTTGATCCTCCTACTCTGTGAGCCTGCTGGAAGATGAATGAAAAGCCAGACTGCACTCAAAGGGCCCTTTCGGCCCAGGAATCTCACAGAGCTCAGCACTCTGGGGGGTAAGAGCCCCTCAGCGCTACTAATTGCTAGTGAACCTGCTGAACACCTTGACGCCTGAGCCACCAAAGGGTTCTCATTACCAAGGGCTTATCGAGCCCTTCTATTTGGAGATAATTTTACGCATGTGTTTCGAGTGCGCACCAAGGAGTCATCCTTCGCAGTTGGTAGCGTGTTGGGGTCGCAGACCCCCGAGACTAAGGTCGTGGGCCCAGGTCCTGCTGTGGTGGACGCTGCCCCGTGTAGCAGTTACCCTGTATTCGAGCCCTTTCTGTGTCTAGGGAATTGGCCACTTTATGAGACTTGGTAGAGGACGAAGATCTCTTCCTATACCCGGATCTGAAAATGCCAGACGCTCTTTCCCGGCATCGTCGCAGGCAGGGGACAGCCACATGACCCAGCTCTGCCTACAGACACACCCAAGTCAGACTGTCTCCAAAGGTGGTGAAATCAGCTGGAGAACTCTGTCCTCCCTCTCCGTCCTTCTGGTGTTGGCTGACACCAACGTGGCGGCCACTGCATCCAAGTCATGTGTCTGAGGAGGATGTGGGCACAGGGCTGTAGGCAGCTGGTGTCGCTCAACAGAGCAGTTCAGTGACTTGGTTTGGGGTGTTATTCTTGGAAGCTGAGCCTTGAGCGTGGTTCTCCAGCTCCCTCCCTCCCTCACCAACAATCTGGGTGCTGCTTGGTGTCCTTTTATAAGCTCGATTTCTGTTTAATCAGTCACAGACAGGATCTGTTGCTTGCAACCCAGAATCCTGACTGATGAACACATTCATTCTTATATACGACATCACGCAGATCATAGGCCAACTAAAGTTCTTTAACCACTTCGGGACCACGCTCACAGGCTGCGAAACCTTGTCCACAGCCGGCACTCATAGTCCGCACAATAGTTTGTGCTGTGCATTGAGGACGAATCCGTTTTGCTCTTGTGTGATGAGGAAAGCTTTAAAGCACTGAAAGCTTATTTTACTTTACAGGCAGCTTCAGGAAAATAACTATAATAACTCCTACTAAGGACTTGTTAAAAGGTCACAGATTCATAGTAACTTATTAGCTGAACGTACACACTGCAACTGCAACTGCAGAGATAAAAGCTGTAAAAGCTTTTGGCTGTCGACTAAAGTCGACGCTCGGCTGTGCGCCTTCATATCACGGCTGTCGGCTAAAGTCGACGCTCGCGTTCATCTGTGGCTGTCGGCTATAGTCGACGCTGGTACCGAAGTGGTTAAAATCCTACACTGACTCTCAGCCCAAACATACCTTCCCTATCTATATCTTTTTCATACTACGGCAGAGCCTTTGCAAACTACATTTTTGCTTTGCTAGTTGTTCTTTGTCAGGCTCTGTCAATCAGGGATTTTAGAGGAAAACCACAGGGCTAGGAAAGGGACATGAGTCTTCCTATCTGCCGGCCAGTGCTGTGAACCCTGCCCCAGAAATGCTTCTTCGCCGTGGCAGCAGCCACGCCTTCCTACAGTATTGGCTGAATCCAATTTGGGCTTTTTCCAATATTTGCAGAACTATCTTCCTGGTGCCCTGGACTGAGACACCATCACCAACCAGGCTGCTGGCACCTCCTTTTGGACATTTGAGTTTCAGCTCTGAAGGGCCTTCTCCTCTAATACTTCCAACTTCTTTCTCTATTTCCTCAACTCTAGGAGTAGTATAGCTGCTTTCAGCAGTTGCTGCCTCTGTGATACCTTAGAGCTCCCTTTTTACCCTAGATAAAAACTTTATTCCTAGTTAGCGATTCTTTGTATTAAATTCTCTCTGCTCCAATAACTGGTGTGGTCTCTGCCTCGGACTCGACCCTGACCCACAGATACCAGCCTTAATAAAAGCCAGTATGAGTATCCCATTTTACCAGAGAGAATAGAAACTGAGAGAGGAGGAGGAGGAAAAATTTAAAGCCAAGTCAGGATTTAAGGTCTCAGACTCGAAGGTCAGGGGAATGAGTTCAAGCTACACCCGTCTAGCAAACAAAGTCATGCGTACGCCCAGGTGGTTGGTGCAAAGTGGGGAGGCAAAAGGAAGACGGGACCAGACAGGTCCTAGAGCACTATCGGGCATAGAAGAGAAAGGTGAAATCACACCTCATACCCTCTGCTTCTTTGTCACAACTGAAATAACGGCATCACTATTAATAGTGATTGCGCTCTTAGAATGTTCAGGCGCCGAGGTAAGCAGGTCCACACAAATTATCACATTCATCGATTTCCAAGATGCCTTCTATTGTAAGACATACCAGTACTTGAGGTATCACTAAGAAAGAAAAACATGCTGCCAATTAAACAATGACCTGCTACTGTCTGTAAAATGCAGCCCAATTTTAAAGATGAGAAAATGTGAAAAACAAAAATGCTTCTTAGAATTAGCAAAACCTGGCAGCTCACTCGATCCTTATCATAAAGAACTCCTATGAAGTAGATACAGCAGGGCTTAGAGGGGCAGAGGCTGGGTAACTAGTTCAAGGGCCTACAGGCAGCAAATGGCAGAGTGTGCCCCCGACCTCACACCTCCACCTCCGTCCCTCAGTCGGTGGGACGCCAGAGCCTGTGTTAACAGCAACTCTGCTCTGCGACCTCTTAAACCATTTGGAAGTCAGAGATCAAACTCTTACTGAATGTGTGCAAATGTCACTGATCAGAAGACATTAGCCATGCACAGTGAGTAGGCCAGAATCAGAGAAAGGATGCTGACTACCAAATGTCCTGCAATGGCACAGAGCACGGAGCAATGCCAGCTCCCCTGGGTGGCAGGAGGGGACACCAAAGGCAGCACTAATGATGCAAGCCATATGAGTTTCCTGCAGCTGCCGTAACAAGTTATCAAAAACGTGATGGCTTCAAACAACAGAAATTCATTCTCTCGTAGTTCTGGAGGCCAGAAATCCAAAAGCAGTATCATTAGGCTTAAATCAAGGTGCTGGCAGGGCCAGCCATCCTCTGGAGGCTCTGGGGAAGAATCCTTCCTTGCCTCTTGGGCTCAGGGCTTTATCACTCTGGTCACACTGCCTCCTCCTCTTCTGCCCCCCCCCTCCCAGTCTGCCTGCTCTTATAAAAACCCTTGAGATTGCATTTAGAGCTCACCCTGGAGATTATCCAGGATCATCTCCCCATGTCAAGATCCTTAACTTAATCACATCTGTAAAGATTCTACTTCCATAGAAGGTAACACTCACAGGTTCCAGGGATTAGGACCTGGATACCTTGAAGGTATCCATTCAGATGACCACACAAACCAGGGTCGAGCTTGTTGCCGGGGGCTCCCAAGCCCAGACACGTAAGCAAACATGTACAAGTTGTTGAAATTTGAAATGTTAGAGCAGATTTCAATTTTTCCAAACTTTACCCAAAATATCTGGAAATTTAAATATTGCCCCAGTTACATGGACCTGGAATTATTAAAATAGAAGTTGGGGTTCGGTTTGCTAATACTACAGAGGATTGGTTTGACATTTTTTTAGGAGCCCTCCCCACTCCAAGTTTTTGGTAATTTTCCCCCAGATACTACAGCTTTCCAGACTCCTGCCGCATTGCTGTCTGGACTGACTATGATTCTCTCTTTGGTGAGCATCTAAATCCCCTAGAGACCTAGTTTAAAATGTAGGCGCCTGGGCCTCACCTGCAGAGCTTTTAAGTCACTGAGTCGTGGGTGGGGCCCAAGCACCGGCGTGGTGTTAGGTGATTCTGGTGTGGTCCAAAGTCTGCAGTCAACAGAACCAGACCCTTCTCCTCTTTTCATCTTGACACTGTCCATTCAACACCTGCAGGAAAATTCTTCTTTCCCTCTGAGTCTTATTGTGAAATAGGAAGACTTTACCTTTAAAAGGGAAAGAGGAAGAGACTTGAATCACAGGACATCATCTAAACCCCAGTACCTGGACAAAAGCGAGTTATAAGGAGCCTCCAGTCAGAGGTCCCTAATCATGGCTAAATGTCAGAGTCCTTACGGAGATTTTTTTTTTATTTTAAGTGCCCAGGCCTCACCCTGGACAGAATGAATCAGAACTACCAGAGGGAGGTCGAGCTGCTAATATTTTCCCAAAGCAATAGGCAACTGCCCTGCTCTCCACTTCACACTTCTCCCCAAACATCACTCAAAAACTCTTATTGTAAATGGCAGCATCAGTCTCCAGCTTCTTGGGCAAACATAATTATGAAAGTAAATAAAGCATGAAAAATCATATAATACATTCAGATTTCAGATTAAGCTTTGCTTTCTTTTCCTCCTGCATGTTTAATTGCCTGTGTCTCGTGTCTGTAGGTGCCAAAAATGTGGTCATGTGCAAAGGGCATGGATCTGCTTCCAGAAAATAACTCACCCTGTGTAAAGCTCTTTACATGTATATGCTACAAGGAGGAGTTTTCATAACCGTGATCTCCTTTGAGCTTCTCAACATCCCCATTCATTCATTTACTCATGTGTCAATATCTCCTGCAGACCTACTGTGCGCCAGGCACTGTGCTGGTGTGCAGGACACTGCAGAGACCAGGGTGGGCCCATCTGTGCCCGTCCCCACCACCTTCAGGTCACAAGTGATCCAGTCCACAGGCACACAGGTGATGACAACCCAGGGAAGGGAAGGGCCAGGATGGGGAAAGAATGGGGTTGGTCTGGGAAGACATGGAGGCAGGTCTGGGAAGCCTTCTGGGGAAGGAAGGCACAGGCCGCATCCCGAAGGGTAGGTAGGAGCAGGGACAGTGCTCCGGGCAGAAGGAACTGGGGAGGGAGGAAGGAAACCCCAAGCTGTGTCGAGAGATGAGCAGGGCTGAGGAGCGGGGAGGGACGGGCCGTGGAGGGCAGTGAGGGCCAGATCAGAAGGCCCTGGCAAAGCACACCGCGTAAACACAACTGCACACGGAGGGTACAGGGGTCCTGGAAGGGCTTAAACCGGAAGCACGGCCAGACTCACAAGCTGTGCAGGACGCGCCGGGCTGGTGGACAGTGATCTATAGCAGGGAGATAATGGTTCCCCAAATGGAGAGAGGAGACGGCAGGAAGAGAAAGGATGGACTGGAGAATCGCTTAAGTCACAGGTCGGCAAACTGCTTCCGTAAAGAGCCAGACGGTATTTTCCACTTTTCAGTCTCTATCACAACTATCACAACTACTCGATTCTGCCGCTGCGGTGCAAAAGCAGCTGTGGAAAACAGCTGCACACAACTGGACGATTCGTAAATGAACGGGTGCGGCCGATGTGGCCCTCGGGCTGTCGTTTGCCAACCCTTGTAATGGGCAGCCCTCATCCACAGGGCTGGCGGCTGATTAGAGGATAGTGAAAGGC
>VBSM01003215.1:3583441-3625246 GCA_008086735.1 Cheirogaleus medius | reverse complement strand
GAAAAGACTGCCAAGATGCAAAACAAGCTGAGAAAAGCAAGTAGCGACAACACAGTCAATATGTTACCATTTGTTTTTCAGAAAACAAAACAAAATTACATTTCCAGAGGCACATATAAGCATATGTTAAAGCACAGAGCAAGCTAACTACTCATAGATGGGGAGATCATTGAGCAAACTACACTAAGATGGTAAGATGCTATATAAGTATTAAAATGACCATAAAATCATTTCAAATTTAAAAATAACACAAAAGAGAATGCAAACTGATTCCAACTAAAAATGTGTGCACGCACATACACGAGAGAAGGAAGACCTACATGGAGTCAGGGCTGGTATTGCCATAAAGATAATTTAAATCCTACTCAAACAACACAAGCACATGGGGGAGAGGGTTTATACTTCAATATTTAAAAGACATGGCATAATTGGTTTTCTTTTTTAAAAAAGCAAAAAGACTAGAATGATACCCACTAAACTGATGACGATGCTTCACTGGTTGGTTTGGGGAGAAGAGAACAGGGAAGGATTTTCACATAAAATTATCTCAAAAATTTTTCATAATGAGATTTTTTAATTGTATTAATGTGATACTAATATGACAATAAGAAAGACAAGGGGCCTTGGGGCACACACACGACCCTCCTCCCCCACCCTACTGTACCCCAGAAAAAATCACTGCTTTAAACTGAAGGTAAAGGCGTCCGACCTGCTGCACCTGCTAACTTCATACAGAAACACAACCGCAAAGATTGTAACAATGTCAGTATCTCCAAACAGCTGTTCGAGGTCCTTCCTGTCTCCTCCTAGGGCCATCCTAAGGTGGGTGTTGGCTCCGGGTGGCCCTAAGAGCATCTCTGGTTATCTGACCCCTCCCCCAGGCTCTTCCCAGGCCTAGCAGGTCGAACCTTTCTTTCCTAACCCCCCGCCCCTCTCCCCTTTCCTTAAGATCCCACCTGGCAAAGTCTCTGTGAACCCTTGTCAAGTTCATTTGCCATTAACAGCTACTGCACAAGCCTTCCCTACTCTATTCCCAGATAAATACAGAAAATAAATACCCAGTTCAGGGAGGAACTTGATGTATCTGAAGTTAACAAAGCCACAGTGGTTTCAACCTGACAGGCTGTTACAAGTAAAGCCCTTTCCATGAGCAATATTTTGCTTTGGCTCCAACAGGGAGACAAACGAATCTGAAAGGCTGAACAGAAAGGAGTTAAAGAACGTAGTCGGTTGTTAACCGTTTCCCTCCCACTAACCCAGGAGTTCTGCTGCCTTTATGTCCTGAATGAATAACCAGGGTCGGTGGCCCCGATGCTCCCGGGCCCTGGGACCAGCGTCTGAATGGTCCTGGGCATTGCTGCGGAATCCCTCAAACCACATCTCCGCCCGTCCTGGACTTCCGGGTGAAACAACAGCGGCTGATGCATTTCCTTTTGCCCTATCAAACTCCAAGCAGAAAAGTCCCCAGGGGACAGAGAGGAGATGCTGGGGTTTTCTGCCCTACATTCTGGGGCCTGTTCTGAAGGGTGAGAGCCCCCTCGGTCAGAAGCCCCTCGGTTAGAAGTGCAGCCAAAGCCTTTTGCTCCGGCTACTTTGTTCTACTCCTGGGCCACCTACTTAACAGTGGGACTTTGTCATAAGGTGGGATGTCCTGGGAACTGAAAAGACCTGGAACCGAATTTACCCACAGCCTTCAAAGCCACTGGTTTGTACATTCCAAGAGCAGCAAGCATCCTGAAGACAAATTCAATACCTCCCCCCACCCCCACTAGAAGACTATATTCCCTATGGGTGCTCAATCTGAGCTGGATAACCGTGAGGACTCAGGATCAAAACCCGCTAACTCAGACACCACAAAGCATCTTCCATAGGTCCGAGCTGCCACCCCCTTTTTGGGTTTGGGAAGCAAACGAATAGCGAAACCAAAGGAAACCTTCGCCCGGCCTCAGAGTGAAGGTCCACAGACCGTTTCCAAGCACGACTCTTTCAACATTTGTATGCAATGACTGTAGCGATTATAAATAATTCTCATCTATTTATAAGACCTTCTAAGACAAATTCCCCTTCTCACATCAATTGCAAGAATTAATTTCTTTTAAAATGTCCTAGAAACAGATGTTTACTGTCAGGCCGATCTTTCTGCCAGCTAATGAGGTTCTGGGCATTACTGATGGTTCTGCCCCTTTCTGACACCTTCTGTCCCCCTCCCCAGACATTCACCCACCACTCCCCACTCCCAAACCATTGCTGATTTTCTGTAGAGAGTATCCAGAACTTTCCTCTGGGACCTTTTCCATACTCAAAGCATATTAGGAGAACATGAGCTGCACGGTACAAATTGACCAGTGACTATTTACACTGCCCAGAGAAAGCCCCTACACTCAGCTGATCAAATACACCCGACACCACCCTGCCCCCTCCCAGCACCAGCAGTAATGACCCACATGACGGCACAGAGCCCTGCACAAGAGACTGTCTTAGAAGCCCAGCTGGGCCCAGTGGGAGGGGCAGAATGGGTCCTGGCAGAGACTGGGCAGAGACGCCCAGCCAGAGTCAGGAGTTAAAGCCACTGGCTACCAAATCTTCCCGTCGGGGCAAACAAAATACACTCCGACAGCAAGTTCACACATAACTGGGGGGACCGGAGCACAGAATATGGCAGCTCCCATCGAGGGCCCCTGAAGCTGCTATTGCACAGGGATATTCAACAGCAAGGAAGCCAGATGTTCGGGGTCAGATACAGATGCTGCCATTCAATCTTTTGATGACAAAAAATGGCACACAGTCTTTAAGACGATATCACAGCTGTCCGTCCAACATCACATCCAGTTATCTGGTCCAAGGAAAGTCCTTCTACAACACAAGGAATCGGTTTCTCACTAGCCCCAGGGCCCAGAGGCCAAGGTCCTAGGAATTCTTCCTTCCCTTTCTCCAGCTTGGAAATTTAAGGCGAGACAGAAGGCAGAAAGGCGGGGAAGAGAACTTCAACCTACCTTCTGGGGTACATATATGTCGACTATGGTGAGCCTGACTTCATCCTAACGCACCAGGAGCCAACAGAAGAAATGGACTTTGACCCCGTCTCTCCATCTATTCATAGTTCTTCCTGTACACAGCCCTTTCTGGGTGAGCAGGGAATTGAAGCTCCAGCTTGGGGGTGCTTCTGCCCCCCTCCAGGAGTTGCTGGGGCACAGCGTCTGGCAAGGCTGCTGCGTCTGCCCCACGCCGTGACTGGCACGGACCCCCTTCCTCTACTGACGACAGTGCATGCAGGTAACAGGGGTTAGCCAATGGCTCGTGGTTCCCCTCGCGTGGCCTGGCCTTGGCTCTCTCTGCTCAGCAATCACAGCCATACAGCAAGGCCTTCCCAAACTCAACCCACCAGCCCTGTGTCAGCAAAAAACCCAAAAATGTCTGGCTGACCCCTAATTCTGGTGCCTTTTTAGATTTTTAAACTTTTACTTAACAGTCCCTCTCATGGGAGTTATCCTCAAATTATCAGAAGGAAAACTGGAGCTCAGGGACACAACCAGTGAACAATAGATGTGAACTTGAACCCGGACCCCTGCTGCCCAGACTCTGCCCCACCTGCCTGCCAGCCCTTGCTGACGTCACGCCTGGCAAAGGCCTGGGAGGGCTGTCATCTCCCTGATGACATCGAAAGCTCAGTAAGAGACAAGACCACAGTCACAGTCACTCACCTCTCCCAGTGTCTAAGTCCTCTCATACATACAGTGCCACCACCGTGCATTACCTGCACTCTATATTTTTAATGAAATCTAACATTTGAAATCTGAACTCACCAAAATGTAAATAAGGGGGTGATTAGTCATATCACCAAGAGATTATTTTCTTTAAGGAAGAAATCACCATTCAATTCCTCCAATGTCTTGTAGTCTGTTTAGATATCATCAACTACTTAGAGATATTAACAGGTATATCAAGTTTGAGTCTACAGCATAGAGGTGGCCGTATCCCAACATGACGGCCCCAAGTAGACTGGTACTCACCAGGTGCGGCATCAGGAGGTCAGCCAGGTAGACGAAAGCAGCTCCGAGGGTGAAGCCAACAGCCACTGGGAAGAAGGCAAAGGCGCCAAAGCCCCCCGAGGACGTGGCCATCTCAACCGCTGGGGCCAGGAGGGACCAATAGGAAGCTGCTAACATGACCTAGAAAAACCACAATGAGCACGAAACCATTAAACCAGCCACAGAAGGCCTTCCAAGCAGGACCTCAGTTGCGCTCTATGGCTCAAACAGAACCCTACAATTTCATGTGAGTTAGGCCTTTAATCTCCAGTGGTAAAGCGTTATCCCAAAGCAAAAAGCTACCCCCAGAATTCCTGGAACTACTGTTGTAAGAACTCACTTTGGAGGAGGACAGAGCTGCCCATGGGAGGATGCTGTCATCTAGGCTGTAATTCAGTGGTTCTCAACCAGGGATGATTTTGCCCCCCCTCCCCCAAGACATCTGGCAGTGTCTGGAGACATTTTTAGTGGGCACACTGGGAGCAGGGTAGGGAGCGGCTGCTACTGGCATCTAGTGAGCAGAGGCCAAGGGTCTCAGTAAACACCCTACGAGGCACAGCACAGCCCTGACAACAAAGAATTACCTGGCCTTAAATGTCAGTACTGACATGGAAAAATCCTGTTCTAATCGATTACTTCCAAAGACAAACTGCTATTTCATGAGCTCCACTGCATTATAACAAAGCTCTAATTATTACAAAGTCCTTCCTTATGTTGAGCTGAAATCTGTCTCCCTTCCATTTGTAGCTATTTCTTATCTCTAAAATTTATTGAACATCTACTATTTTCCAGAGACTAAGCTTTTACATTTGATATTTTATCATCTCAACAACTCTGAGAGACAGAGGTTGTTTTTCTATTGTTATCTGTAGATAAAGAATTTGAATCTCAAGGGCACGTTTGCAATAAGTGGCGGATCCAGGGAACTGACCAAGCAAGGCCATAAGTAACTCCATGAGGGGAGAAACATGAAGGAGAAGAGAAAAAACGAGGCTGGTCTCAAATCTCAGCAAGGCCAATCTGACAAAAGTTTCTCCAGCACGGGCCAAATGAAACACGCATCCATGGCTTGTTTACTCTTATAGATGCCGTGACATCTTTTGGCTGGAGTACACCCACCACCATCGTAACTACGTGACAGTCATCACCAGCACGGGAAACGTTGAATGGGTTTCTAAAAATTACTTAATTATGCCTTGCCTTAAAAAAAATCATCTGCATCACCCATCTCCAAAATAATGCTCAGAGTGACAGAACCAGGTATTACAACAGCAACAACAAAGACCAAATCCACGAATTGCCTTCTGCCGCCAGCCATCATTCACATACATTCCCTTGCTCTGGGCCAAATTCTCCCAGTAAAACCGCACCTGCTTCAGAAACTCCCAGCAAGAATAAAAATGTCTTGATTAAATAGGATGGGAGCTGAAGGTGACCAGTTCAATTCCATGAGCCCGGCTGTCGAAAAAGATCATCAAAGCAAGTCTGAGGGCTCCTCCTCCTCACCACAGCCTCATCCATCCCTTTCCCAGATTTTGTCTCGCTAGCTTTAGAATTCAACAGCCTACATAGCTACCACGCCCGGTGCACTCCCCACCGAGGAGGACCTGCACAGAGGCACAGAGATGGAGAAGTCCCCGTTCCTCTTTCTGTCCAGCAACCTCTCTCTTCACATGTTTCATGGTCTCCCATGAAGTCCCACTTTCAATGACTCTAAAACCATGTGGTCCAGGTGAGCCCACTCATCTTATCATCTGAATGCTCCCCACCCTCCATCCTGCGATGGAGAAACACACATCACTGTCAGCATCACTTGAGGTTCTCCCCCAGCCTCTGCTCTTATCTCCTTTCCAACACAAGGTCCAACCTCTTCTGGCAAAATTCCCTTCCATCCCTCTGCTTCGCTGAGGGATCCACCCCCTACACATGAGAAACACACAGTGTTCTCGCGGACAAGTTATTCAAGGCAGGGCAGAAGAGACGCGTCTCTCAGGGGAGGGCATGCTGGAATCCGGGGTGTTTGCAAGGCAAAGCATCTCCGATGATTTTGGTGGCCCCTCCTTGAGAATCACTGTTCTTTAAGCTTCCCCTCAAATCCGGGACCCAGTTGGATTTCTTTCATATCCTCTCCTTGACAGCCTCCCAGCCTCCTACATAAACTAGAAAATGACCAAGAACAGTCTAGAAATGGAATTGGGTTGCCTAATACGATGGTAGGGCCCAGAGGTAAATAACCCTAGGCAAATAACCTGAGCTCTCCGCAGCTCAGTTTTACCACCTGAAAATGACACTGTTTACAGGGTCGTCATAAGAATCACACGGAGCAACGCACAAACCACACCAACCCAGTCCTGGCAGGAAACAGGCGGCGAGTCAGTGCTGTTTTGGACTCTTCCCTCTCCCCGAGCCTGCCTTCTCTAAACATGTGCTCTCCCTTCTCCCACCTCGTTCTGTGCCCTACTTCTAGGGTGGCCCTTTTCCACCACCCCAGATTCACTATTTATGTCCATACTCCCCCGGGGCTTCGTACACGCCCAGGACTGGGCTGTGCCGTGAGCATCTTTGCATCCTGGCACTCCCATCAGACTAGCCCTGGACAGAGCAGTTGTCAACCCCGCTAATGAAGGGGAGCAACGGGGGTGGAGGAACCAGAATGCGTGATCAGGAGGTGATTCAACACTCATTTTTTGGGCTATTACCTAAATTTTACAGTAATTTTTACCTTCCAAATTAAGTACTATATAGGCTCATACTCAAATGCCTTCAATCCTCTGACAAACAGTGGCTGAGTAATTGTTTAAAATGATAGAGTTTTTCATGGGTCTGGAAAGAAGTCAACATAGAATTTTCAAAGCGTCATGGATAATCTAGTGAACGGTCTACTGATAGAATCGCAGACTCAGAGTTGAAAGGGACTGTAGGAGACTATTGAGCCCAAAAACGTCATTTAACAGGAGGAAAAACTGAGACTCAGAGAGATGCAGTGGCTTTCCCAAAGCCTGGGAACAAGCGAATGCCACCCAAAGTTGACTGCACCACTCCCGGATCCAACTAGCACCATCACTTACCCCTACAACGACCCAGAGTCTTTGAAGAAATTCCAAGAGCTACACACTAAAGACCAGGCTTCAGTTACCACCTCCCCTAACATCAGGCAAAGAATCCTGAAACCAAAGTCTGGCATGAATCAGCATCAGCAGTAACCGAATATAATCGATTCCACGGCATTCCCCAATACTGTGATATAAACTACTCCAAGAAAATTGTGGGCAACTAATAAACAGCGGTAATGATCCTGTTAAACACCTGCCTCTGGAAGATAAATCAGACCTTACAAATTTAAACCCATTAATAGCCCCTGACTGCCTTAGAAGTAGGTAGAAAAACAAGCACTGTTGTAACTCACGATATTATCTCTTCCTAGTAGCGCAGCCAAACCTGAGAATTTCAAAACAAAACATATCAATATTCTGCTTTTGGTCTAGGTATCTGAATGAAAGGCACGCCTTCCTCTTCTGCAAACTCCACTTTAAAATAAGAACTGTCTAAATGCAACATGTACCCTCACTGGGATACTGGAACACAAGGAGGACATCGGTGGGGAAACCAGTGACATCCAAAGTCTAGAGTTTAGGGAATAGTAATACACCAACATTAACGTCTTAGTTCTGACAAACGTACCACGATTATCTGTGTAAGACGCCCACCTTAGGGGAAGCCGGGTGAAGGGTATAGGGAAACTCCCTATACTACTTTTATAACTTTCCTGAAAATCTAAAATTCTTCCAAAATAAAGAGCTTATTAAAAGCTAATAACAATAACCAAGGCCTGAGAGAAGACTGAGGAAGCTCCTTCAGCATC
The DNA here is from genome assembly GCA_008086735.1 of Cheirogaleus medius. Taxonomy (NCBI): domain Eukaryota; kingdom Metazoa; phylum Chordata; class Mammalia; order Primates; family Cheirogaleidae; genus Cheirogaleus; species Cheirogaleus medius. The sequence goes on along the minus strand of VBSM01003215.1, from coordinate 3,617,356 downwards.
AACCGTTTGCCTTGGGGGTCAGCAGTGTGCTCGGCCAGAGCTTCACCACGTGCTAAGTCAGAGGGGACGACGTGCTTTTCCTCGCTGAGGCCAACAGCCTCCTCTCTGTGGCTCAGAGCGGTCCAGTAACTCACCCAAGTACCACCAGCTGGAAGTGACGGGGCTGGGATTTGAAACCCAGGCCTAAATCCAGAGCCACGCTCTTAAGCCCTGCAGCTACGCTCCGTCTCCCGGATGTATGAAATTCCTTAAAAATAAAAACACAGTATTCACACTGCCGCCTACTCAGTATCTAAACAGAGAATTTTCCCCTAAATATAATTTTCAAATGTTTTCTATGCTAACGTGAAATTCCTAGTCCATCTTGGAACATCACAGAACGTAAACTGCAGGACTTCCAGTTAAACATGGCCAATCGCATGCAAGCTGCTGGCTCCCAAATTCCTAATGGAGTGAACGTACGGGGACAAGATGGATCCAAAGGCCAAAAACAAAAGGAAAGGAAGTGGATGTGGCAGCCACAGTGCTGTGGGAGCCAGAAGAGAGGTGCAGGAAACCACTGACAGACGCCCTGAAATAGCTGACACTTGGCCTGGGGAAAGTGACTAGAAATGCCTCGCCCCACAGGGCCCCAGAACAGCCCCAGAGCCTTTGGAAAGCAGGGTGCAGATGGGCCTATGCAGACTGGCAGAAGCCTGGGCAGGAAGCAAGCAGACCCCAGGTTCCTCCTGCACCCCACGCGGCCAGGTAACTGTCCCATCAGACATTCCAGGACCCCAGCGCAGCTAAGGGTGAGGGCACCATGCCGAAAACGGGAGGAAAAAGTGATAGTCTCCGTGCTGGAACAGGGGCACCCAGGGGCCTCCCAATCTCCACCCTGATTTCACAGTGAAAATCCAATGGGGGTAAAGGATCCTATGTACAAACACTCAATTTTCAGAAACATCCCTGGCATGACAACGTAACACCCACCTGGGCTGTGTGTGTCTGTTGAAGGCTCTTGAATCACAGCCCTGACACCAGAAGGCCGAAAGGGACTACAGGGAACACTTAAAGTCAGCAGACACTTGCAAGCTCCTTCCACGGTCCCTTCGGGAGTTCTCAAAACCCAGAGAAGCGCATGATGTGACTCTTTTTCTCACAATATCATGCAAAATGCTACAGGGATCCACGCTTTATAATACTACTAATTTCCCTTTGGTGTCAGAGGTACCGCCACAGAATAAGCAGTAACAATCAGCTAGACACCTAGCCTGTAGCAGGCAAACCTTTTCTCACTCCTGCTAAAGGGCACGTTTTGGGACAATTTTAGCTCTGCAAATATAAATAAATTTGCAAAGAGTCCCTGAAAGAATACATCAGAATATTCTGGCATCATGGGTACAGTTGAGCATTTCCTTTATTACAGTAATGACAGTTTAAATCCTGAAAGATAACTCAAGCCACAAAACGAAATTTCCTTCTTAATAAAAAGGACAAAGGAAATTATTGCACACAGCTCATTTACAATGCGCTGAATTATCAGTGTCAATTATTTGCCTCCCTAAAGAAGGTGTACAGAAGTCTCGGAAGACCGGAACACAGTTCGAGAGAGCAGCACCCAGCTTCAGTGCCTGCTGCAGAGCAGGTCCTCTTTAAATGTCTGTGGAAGGAGAAAAACATGGACCCTAACCTCAAGAAGGTTACTGTACAGTTAAGGAATAGGCACAAACTTGCATCCACATAAGTCAAGGCAGTCATTACTCTGAAAGTACAGAGGCCAAGTACTATCTCTATTCTGTCTCCAAATCAGATATAAAATTAATCTTTAGAGGCCAATCTGCAAGGACCTCGTTGGTGGCTGTTAACATGGCCAACATGATGCTAGACCCTGGGGGCCAAAGGAAAGGAAGATCCAAAGCAGATCTGGGTCTTGCCTTCCAGGAGCTGGCCACGTACCACGATAAGACAGACCACAGAAGACAGCTGAAAGGATAAAGGAAGACAGTCTGCAATCATGCCAAGAAAGGGGGTACCACGGTTGTTTAAAAAAATAAATAAATAAAAGTAGAACATCAGAGAACAGGGAGGGGCTCTTGAAGGTTGGACGTGGTTTGGAAAGGAAAATGAGGGTGGGACCTTTCTAGCTGAGAAGAGCAGAGCTGGTGGGGCCTGGGGGCAAGCACGCCAAAGCTGTCTGCAAGGTGACCTGCCTGGCTAAACAGAAGAGGGTGGGGGGCAGAGTGGTTTAGACTTCACACACTGGGTAGGATGTTTCCAACTCCGGCTGCACGCTAGAATCAACTGGAGTTTTCATATACAGATGCCAGCGCCCCTCCACAGCCTACTGACACATGCTGGCAGGGCGGGGCACGGCACTGTGTTTTAGAGTCCCACACGCGATGCTGAAGTGGCTCAGCCAGCCCGGAGCAGGTCAGGGCCAGGCAGCCACGGAGGGGTCTTCCGCCGGGCACAGGAGGCATTTCGGAAGGGGGAGTTGGCTTCAGAAGGCAGAACGGGTTTGAAGGGGCAGACTGGAAGCAACTAGAGATATAATCCGGACCAGAGAGGAGACAGAGGGATAGAGGAGGAGGAAGGAAACTGCACGTGACCCTCCAGAATGCCATCACCCACGTCTGTTCAACATGGACTCACACGATCAGAAACCCATGATGGGTGGCCTCATGAATTCTGCACTGAGTCACCTTTTAAATTTGGCATGTCAGTTATGAATCATGACTCAAGCATGAATCAAATTCGTACGGGGGCTCTATCTGTACCTAATTTGCTTTTATCAACAAGCCTTCATAACATACCAGCTTCACGTAATTCTACAGAACTAAACCTCACAGCTCAAAATCATCATCAATTACATTCAGCTTCAACTACAGTTATAAACTGACGTAGATCTGCTTGGATGACCTGACCCTTCTTAGCTACACCTACCCAGTGACGGTGATGGGCAGGAGCTTGGCTTACACTCTCCAAACCTGGGAAGAGCATTTTTGCTTTAGAAAGAAGGAAAATCTACCATATGACCCAGTAATTCCTCTCCCAGATAGTTGCCCAAGAGAAATGAAAACACACGTCCACACACAGACTCACACAAGAATGTTCACAGATGCTTTATCTGTAGTAGCCCCAAACTGGAAACAACCCAAATGTCCATCAACAGGACGCCACAAACACACTGTACTACATTTACAAAATGAATACTCCTGAGCAATAAAAAGCAGCAAACTACTACCACGGCACCATTGGATGGATATCAAAATCATTAAATAGAATGAAAGAAGACAGACAACACTCTCTCTATACACACACACACACACACACACACACACTGTTTGATTCCATTTAAGCACAAGACTATGCAAAACTAGTCCTTGGTGACAGACGTCCTAAAGTGGTTGCTTGGGAGGAGCAGAACTGACTTGGGGAACAGGAGCTCTTTCTGGGGTGACAGAAATGTTCTCTATCTCGTTTTGGGTGGTGGTTATACAGGGGTATACCACTGTCAAAACTCATTTAAGATCTGGGTATATTGTTGTATATAAATTATATCCAGTTTTTAAGTCTTAAAAAGGCTAAGTCACATTTGATCTATGGCTAGCATGTTGGGTATCCAGGTTCTAGAGTCCAGCTTAAAATGGTCCCTCTGGGGACAGGCTTGGGTCATCTAATACAGTCACTAAGTCCCTGAGAAGGCCCAGGCCCAGAGCTGAGAGACAGGCCATCCTTCAACACTAAGTACCAGCAGTGCTAGACAAGTATGGCAACCAGACCCAAAGGGATCTCCCAGCATCCATTCCAAATGGCCACAGGTCCTCATCGGCAAAGTCCTAGACTGTAGTAAGTTCCTTCAAGCGAGAACAACTACCCAAGACATATCTGGGCTTCAAATTTACTGACCATCAATCTAATTCTAACTCCTATGCCACAAAAACAGAGCTGAAGAAAGTTAGCCACCAAGCCCAGTCCTGCTCCAAATCTAAGCTCCCATTTCCTGGTACAACTCAGCTCGACAAACATTTACAAAGCAACTACCACAAGCGAGCTGCACATCTGGACTGCAGCCCCCATTGGCAATGATCTTAGCGACACCTAAAGTAAAGGCTGCTGTGCTCCAAGGTCTAATAATACTTGGACTTTTTGTTTGAGTGTGACGTTCCTCTTCTACAAACCCATTACTTCGAATAGAAGAGCAAGTATACTAATTTCATCCATCCTTTCAAGGCAGATCCAGGCTAGCCAGATGAATCCTTCAGCTTGCCAAAATTATTAACTCCATGCAGACTAAAATAAAAAAAAAAGCAGGGGGTGGGGGGCATCCTTATTAAACCTTTTCACCAGCTGGTCACCAAGAGAGTGTGAACATGCTGCCCCAAGCTGCCTCCCTGTGGCACCCAGCCACCAATCCATCAGCACCCTCTCAACGTGGGCCTGCTGACGGACAACTGCACCAGCTGGTCAAGCCCCCACCCCCCAACACCGCCACTCATCACGCTGATCCAATCTGTCCCAGATCTGGCTGCTGAGGAAGCAGCCCCTGCCAACATTTGAAGGGGGAGTGAAGAGTTGGCTCCATCGAGTAAAAACCCAAAGACACAGGGATCAGGAGTTTCTCCCGATTCGCTCACCTCCCTAAAGACAGGTGACATGCCACCAAACTGCTGGCTGCATGCCTCTCCCTGGCTCAAACTAGCCATCAGTCTCGGGGGCAGGAGCTTCAGAGTCCAGGAGAAGGAAAGATGCCACCCTTATTCCAAACAAAATCACACTTTGTTCCACCACTCATGAAAACACGGGTTCTCAAGGTGTTCTCTGTCCCAACCCACCTGAGGGATGCAAGACACTCCCACGGTGCGGTGGCAGCAGTCAGTCCTGGGAGAGGAAGGGCAAGAGGTAGGAGCGATGGTGCAGACCCTCAAGACGGGACCGGATATAGCGTGAAAAAGCCCTCCCACCCCGAGGATCACCTGATGTAGCAAATAAAATTTAGGACACCCAAGTCGAATCTGAATTTCAGATAAATAAATATTTTATTATAACTATGGCCCTAAATTTTGCATGAGACATACTTATACTAAAAAATTATTGTTTATCTGAAATTTAAATTTCACTGGTTATCCTATGATTTACCTGGCAACCCTCCCCCACCAGTAATTCTGGGCATGCCCATCATCTTCTTGCTCCCTCTCCATGAAAGGTAACATGACATGGTGGAGAGAGGCATAACTCTGGAGTTGGACCAGCTGGGTTCAAATCCAAGCCCCACTGTTTATCAGCTTAGGGACGCTGAGTAAGAGATTAACCTCTCTGGGGCTATTATTTTCTTCTCATGTAAAAGGGAATTAAGAATAGAAATAACAGTAGCATTCATAAATAAAATGAAATTAATGATATTAACATTTACATAAAGAAGAACTTGCTTAATCCTGCTAACATTAAGAGTTAGGTACTATTGTTATTCCTATTTCTCACATGAGGCACAGAGAGGTCATGTAATCGAACAAGGTCACACAGCTAGTAACTGACAGAGCCAAGATTCAAACCCAGCCAGTGTGGCTCCTGTGTCCCTACTATTGTGACCATAACACCATCCTACCTCTCAGCACAAACACTGGCCCATAAGTACTGGATACTACATATGCTTATTACGTCTCTATTGTTACTATCATTACAGCCAATGACTTGAAAAAAGGGGTTGACTCAAAGCCTCATGATCTAAATGCTAGAGTTCCCACAGAATATAAGCCCAATTTACCCATGGCACATACATGTGACTGTAAACAGATAAGAGCATACGTGCGGTGGGACCAGATGGGTCCATATAGGGCGGTCATCCTCAGCACCCAAAGGGTCTCCCCTTAAGCTTCCCAACAGATCACTGACCCTCTAAATTTCAACCCAATTCCATAACACAGATAAGTGGGCTACTATTCGTACACAAGAACAGTGCCACCCAGCTGTGGGAGACAGTCAGCAAGGAGCTGGGATCCCAGCCCGTCAGGAGCTCAGGATCTCAGGGAGGGGAGGGTCTGGCAGAAGATCACCATGAGGCCAGATGCACTGCAGGACTCAGGGAGGATCCAGGCGGGGAGTGGGGGCGGGGCTTCAACTAGAGCAATCGGGACAAGATTTCACACAGAGGCTGTAAGGAAGGACAGGACGCAGGACAGGTTAAAAAGCAGGTTGCGGCTGGGAGAGGAGCAGATGGGAGGAGGGGCATCCCAGGAGCGGCAGGGCGGGTTCAAGGCAAAGCACAGATACGTGTGCATGTGTAACAGACGAGGCCGAGAGGAGACGGGAATATGCCTAGCAGAGTAAGGGACGCTGTGCCGAGACCTTTAGACTTGGTGACTTTGGGAGTGGGAGTGTTAAAGAATCTCAGATACGATTTAGGAAGATAATTCTGTGGGCAGCATTAAGAAATTCGGGCAATATTTCTCAAGTGCCTACTCTCTGCCAGGCGATGGGGATTGTCAAGAACCAGACGGGCACATTCTCCACCCAGGGGGAGCTCACACTTAGTGAGAGCAGACAGGCGATACACAAGAAAGCAGATAGATAGGAAACTCAGAACAATGAATGACATGAAGGAAATAAAATGACATCCCGGGATGGAGAGTGACAGAGAGAGGCCATTTTACCCAGGTAGTCAGGGAAGGCTTCTCTGAGGAGGTGACATTTGAGCTGAGACCAAATGATGAGAAGGAACCACTGCACAATTCTCAGTGGAGGGCCCATCAAGGGAGATTCCTCAGGTCAGAACAAGTTTGGTCTGTTGGTGGCAACAAAGAAATGACCATGACAGAAGCAGAGTGACCAAAGCAGGGAGGGTTACCAGGGAAGAGGAGAGAGGTGGCCACGGGGGAGTTAGGATTTAGCCCAGAGCAGGGAGTGCTGTGGGCTGATTTGCATTTATAAAAGCTACTTCCAGAGATGGGAGAGGCAGAGTGCCCGGCCAGGGGGCCCCTTCAGCAGCCCCATGTGAGGTGACGATGAAGACCAGGTGGCCGCAATGCAGGTGAGGAAAGATGGTCAGAGCTGGGACATCTCTGGAGGGAGAGATGACAGGGCTTGTCACTGGAGTGGATGAGGCCTCAGCGTTTCCTGGGGCCGCTATACACATGCCACAAACTGAGCGGCCCCACACACAGAAATGTATTCTCAAGGCTCTGGAAGCCAAAAGTGCAACACCGAGGTGTTACGGGGCCACCTTCCCTCTAAAGCTCCAGGGAGGAATCTTCCTCGCCTCTTCCAGCCCCAAGTGGCCGCCAGCAGTCTGTTCCTTGGCTTGTGGATGCATCGTTCTGGTCACGTGGCCATCCTTTCCCTGTGTGGCTGTCTCTCAGTGTCCAAATGTCCCCCTTTCTTATAAGGACACCCGTCCTGTTGGATACAGGTCCCGCCCGAATGCAGTGTGACCTCGTCGTAACTTAATTACATCTACAAAGACCCTATTTCCGAAGAAAGTTACCTTCACAGGTTCTGTGTAGACAGGAATTTGGGGGAGCGTGGATTCTACCCAACCCAGGACAGACAGGAGTCAAGACGACTTGCAGGATGGGGGCCTGCAGCACTTGGTAGAAGGTGGCACCCCTGACGGAGGGGAGCACCCGTGAGAAAGAGCAGGTGTGGAGGGCAGGTGGGGGGGCAGCAGGGGGGGCTGACGAGAGCTCCGTGTTGAACCTGTCCAGGGGAGCTGTCCATCACACGACCAGCTGGAGAGCTGGAGTGGAGGGGATGGCCGGTACTGTAGGCAGGGACACCGGTGAGGGGGCTACGGTGGCAGCCAGTGACTTGAGCTAGGGTGGAAGGGAGACCACAGAGGATGGTCGTGAATCAGAACAGACGGGACGTGGGATTGGGGAGGAGGAGGAGGAGATCAGGACTTTAACAGGCCGAAAAGCCTCAGCTGAAAATCATTTAAAACCATCAACTGGGAAAGGGATGTAAAGAGGCAACTCATCTAGAAAGAAATGCCAGAGGGCACCAAGGAACTGAGGAAATGTGTAACCTCACATGTAATCAAAGAAGAATCGAGGAAAACTGTATCACCCGGCTTAGGGCACAGACTTTAGATCAGACAGTGAGTATGCCTCCCGGCAAATCGCTTCACCTCCATGAGCCAGTTTTGTCACCTGTAAAATTGGGGTCACAGTCCCCAGCTCCACCAAATTGGTGTGAGGACTAAATGAACCAATCTGCGTACCTGGCATGCACCTGGCACTCAACATGTCAGCTATTCCTAACACAAGGCACCATTTTTTACCCAGCTACCAATGGTTTGAAATGCAAGCCCCCAACGTTGCCAAGGGAGACCACAACAACCAAACAGGAAAAAAGGCAACTCTCAGTGGGAACCCAGAGAATTCAGGGAGAAAACCTTTACAAAAAGAAACATCTATTAATATCAGAGAGACAAGAATGCATAGAATAAATCCATGAAAAAGGACAGGATGCCAGACGTGGGGGAAAAGACAGGGAGAAGAAGAGAATTTCCAGGCCGGGCGGGGTGGCTCACACTTGTAATCCTAGGACTTTGGGAGGCCGAGGTGGGAGGATCACTTGAGCCCAGGAGTTTGAGGTTGCTGTGAGCTAGGCTGACGCCACGGCACTCTAGCCCGGGCAACAGAGCAAGACTCTATCTCAAAAAAAAAGAGAGAATTTCCAAAAACTAAAACTATGAAAACAATCAAAAAAGAAACATTTGCTCTTTGTATACAGTCAATGAAATTTCCCACCATGCAGAAAAAAACAGCAAAGAGATGACAAAATAATGAGAGAAAAGAGAGAAAAATGAGAGATGAAGTCCAGGAAGTCCAACAGCCAACTAATGACTAATAATGAGAACAGAGGCCCAGCAGAGGGAACTATTAAAGGATATAAAATAATATTTACCAGGACTGGAGGACACTGGCTTCCAAGTCGAAAAACTACAGAATAAACTTATTTACAAATGTGGGAGAAAATTTCTCAAGAAACAGGCAAAAGTGGTTACTTCTGGAAAAGAGGGCAAGACCATGGGAGGCGGGGGAGATCCGCCGTTTTTTCCTTTATAAGCCTTTTATTAACATTTGCCCTTTCTAGATGTGTGTGTCTGTTACCTCGATAAAAAATAAACGATGATTCAAAAAATCGGGACCAACCTCAACATCCAACAAGCCCTTAAAAATATCACAGTTATATGCGCAGTAGTGTACTTCAATTACACCTCAATAAAGGTGAAAACAAGTATTATGGTGAATTCATATATGTTATGAGTCTTATGCAAGGGAGTCTTATGCAAGCACCAAATAAGAAAAAGTTCAGAATAAATTAAGTGAAAGAACATGTTTTTAAACGTTACATATGGTATGATCCCGTTTTTGTTTTTTAAATTATATATGAACGAAAAAAGGATAGATGATTCAAGCTACTGAAAAGAAAGATTTGGAGGCATCTTTGTGAAGTTAATCAACCGGGGATGAATAAAAGAGCGTTTAGTAACACTGAGGGTCACAAACTGGAAGAAAACTGATACCCAAGTTCACCGACTGACCTCGATCCCAAGTTCCTCATGCATCTTCCACCCCTTCCACCCCTTCAGTAACCAACACGCACGGGCATTTGCTGCGTGCCAGTCACTGTGCTAAATGCTTCAGATGTGTTTGCTCATTTCATCTGCACGACACTCCCACAGCATGGCCATTTTACAGATGAGGAAACTGAGGCTTACAAAGTCTAGGTCGTTAGCCCAAGCTCACACAACTAATGATCGGAGAAACAAGGATCAAACCCAAGCAAGGAAACTCCCGAGTTCGTTATAATGCCAGGGTCTATGTCTGTTTTTAAAAAAGGCGGGGGTGGGGGGCCTACCGTGCCCACTGCCCCCCGTCCTCAGCTCACCCCATGCAGCCCAGCAAAGGTTTGAGACATTTCCTGGCATGACTACATCCTGAGATGTTCATCATAATTAAATCGTGGGGAAATTTTCAAAGAGCTTCAGAGATGTAATGAGTTTACATTCAATTAGTTTCTTCCTTCATTGGGAGAATCAGAAAGACCGATTTCCTTATAGACTCAGCAGGAGGGTTTCTCAGTGCCTATTTTTGGACTTCGTTCTGATATTCCAGTGATGTAGATCGGCACACGGGGGGCGGGAGGGTGGAGACATTAAGCTGAGCCTAAGGGCAGCCAACCCAAAGAAAACCGCTAATGCACACGCCATGCTCGCCCAACGCTTACTTTAAAAGTATTTTTGAGTGCCAACTATATGCTAGGGAATGTGGCTGGCTCCTTATCAAGGGGCTTCTCAACCCCATACTGGAGTGGGATGAGAGATTAAGGAGCAAACACTCAAGGACAAGGATCTGGAAGGGACCAGGCTCCCAGAGGGGGACAGAGCAAGAAAATCCCCAGGGCTTTGGGAGCCAGGTCCATAATAAGGTGGTCAAACTGGAGTAGAAAATGCACAAACTGTCTTCACCAGCCGTCAACAATGTACCTCCCAACCCAACCTGCACAATGCAAGGGACATTCCCATCCCAAACCAGCTGGATGCCACTCTCTCCAGCAGGGAGGGGCTCCCCCTCTTGGGGGGGTACATATGAGATGAGGTCCCATTTGGGGTGCTCCACGTTGATTCAAGCATGACACTAGGGTGGGGGAGAGGGAGAGGTCATGTCAATATTCAGGCAAACCAAGGCTCTCAAAGGAAGCACAAGTCCACGGGGAGGTAGGGCCTGTGGATGCCTCTGTACTTGAGTCCTTATGTAGCAAAACGCAGCCTGGCTTGGTACGTAGACTAACTGAAAGCCCAACTTAGGAGTACACTCTTGTAACAAGTGGCTGAGTCTTAGGCAATCACGGCAGCTGAGCTTCAACCAAATAAGGCAAAACACCAGGTGGTGACCAATTAAGCTGTGTGTATGTCACCTCTGTTTCCTGTCCATGAATGTCTTACCACCTTGTAGCCTCACTGTTCTTTGAACCCATTCTGGTTCTGGGGGCTGCCTGGTTCTTGAATTGCAAATAAAAGCCAATTAATATCTTCAAACTAAATTTGTTGTAACTTTTATCTTTTGAGAGTTTTGGTAAGCCTGAAGGACATTGCTGGCGACTCCCGAGACCCCTTGAGTGTGAACAAAAATAAAATCCTAAGCCCTCCCACCACTGACTGAACGGACCCCCTCTCAGCCAAGGGGACCCCAGAGAAACCTTAAAACTGAGTTCCCAGCCATGACAGGCTGAGAGGTCAGAGACATCACTTCACCCCCTCCCTTGCTAATGGCTGTCGGGCTTTTGTCCCTAAGAGCCAGACCAGCATTTTTTCCTGATGAGAGACCCCCAACCATGAAGGTGTTTTAAACGGTCTACGCAGCATGTGCAGACAGGGTTTTCGTGTCCTTGTTTCAGCTTTGACGTGGAGGGCGGCCATTTCTGAACATGGACCCCATAAAAGGGCAAAAAGCCCCATTGCGCAGGTGCATGTTTCTTTCATAAATATTCATGACTCCTCCCATCATTTGTTAACTATGTATATCTAGCCACCCCACTCAGCATAAATTCCTGTTCTCATTGTCCCTGCCTCAAAGCACGCGTTCCTGGCTTGTGGCCGGGACCCTGCTTTCCAGCCTGCCAGAATGAAATTTATTTTGTGAGAAACAAAGCTCTCCTTTCCAAATTATGAACCTCATTATTTCTTCAGTTAACATGAGGAACAGAGAAAAGATACCCCTGACCCCTTGTGATGTCCTCTGTCTTCCACATGGGGCTCCAAGCGGTGTAAGTTCTTCTTGGGTCAGACTCTGATTTTTTTTGTACTGAGCCCCTGACCTTTTTTGGCTTTTGAATCCAGGATTGGTTTGTGCTGGGAGAGAGCATGCCACCTTTTAGGGTCTGTGGTGGCTGGTGAGTCACTGGCAAGAGTGGAAGTCTTGGCTGAGCACGGTGGCACACGCCTGTAACCCTAGCAGAGCCAGTAGTCCCAGCACTTTGGCAGGTGGGAGGATCGCTTGAGGCCAGAAGCTTGAGATCAGCCTGAGCAAGAGACCCAGTCTCTACAAAATAATAGAAAAATTAGCCGGCTGTGGTGGTGCATATTTGTAGTCCCAGCTACTGGGGAGGCTGAGGCAGGAGGAGGAGTAGTCTGCTCTGACTAAAACAAGAGTGCTATGACCAGACAGCATCAAAGAGGAAGGGAAATTTTTTTTTTTTTTTCCTTTTTTGAGACAGAGTCTCACTCTGTTTCCCAGGCTGGAGTGCAGTGGCATCAGTCTAGCTCACAGCAACCTCCAACTCCTGGGCTCAAGAGATCTTCCTGCTGTGTCCCTCACCTTATAAAGGGGAGCTATTAAACTAAGCATATTTCATATATTAAACTGTATAGGAAGCATTATCAAATAATAATGCTGAACCTTGAGTTATATTTGTATATGTTCCAGAAACTGTGTAAAATTCTTAGAAATCTGATGTTATCAGCCATAACTTTAGTCATTATGTTGAATTGTTGTAAGCCACAGAAACAACCGAATTTTCTCATCAATTGTGGTTCATTATTGTAATAAACGCTCGTCAGACCTTTATGTCCATTTTAAGTCTTGCCAGTCACATATGGTTAACTAAACTCTAGTGCTTTCCTGTGAAACTATACCCAAGCTTTGATTCAAGGAGGCTCATGGAAAGGACTCTGACAAGTACAGGTTTCTAATAACTTTAAGATCGTATCAGACTGGGTAAGAATCCTCAGAACGCTTATGAAGAAACTGACCGGTTCATAAAACTGCAAACCCAACATCAAACAGAACAAGAATTAATTAAATACCAAGGAAATGCAGTGGCAGATTTCCACGCTAAGTCAGTCAACAGTGAAATTGTTGAAGTCTGTAAATTGAATGAACTCCCTAAGATTTATCCAAGTCAAATCACCTATGATGACCTCATTAGCGGACAATGGTATGCACCTGAATTGGAGAAACAAAACCAGTATGTACACTCAGTTAAGTGGGGACTCACGGAGGGCCTGGACAACTGCCTGGTCTCTCTCCTGAGTCTTTAATGCTTCCATTATTGAAAGTTCTGCACCCCACAGCTCATTATAGAGTAGACAAAATGATACAGATTATGAAAAAATATTGGTGGCGACTGTCCTAGATTTGCTAGGGTGCTTTGTAACCAGCGTTTGGTTTGTCAAACCCTAATCCAGGGAAGATAATCAAAACTTCAGGTGGCATATTTCTGCCACGTGATGGGCCATGTGAACATTTACCAAGGGATTTCATTCCATTGCCACCCTCAACGGGGTATCAGTATGTTCTCATGAGAGTTTGCATGTTTTCTGGTTGGACAGAAGCTTGCCCGTGTAGGGAAGCTGATGTTGTGACAGTAGTTAAGAAGTTATTATAAAATGTGTCTCCTTTACGGGGAAGGACATCCTTCAGGCCCTGGGAGGGCAGGAATGTTTGCGTGCTTTGTTCACAGCCTTATTTCTAGGGCATGGGGGCTGTCACTAAACAGTCATGCAATGAATGAATGATTCACAAGTTTGCTAGATAAGGACTACCAAGCCCGCACAGTCATTTAAGATGCTCACATACTCAGGTCCCAAGAGGACCGCTGAAGGCTCCCTTCTTATCCGCACTGTCCTGAGCATCCCATGGACAGATCAGACGAAAGAGCCTAGCATGGGACACAACTCACTCACCATCTATCATATGCAAATAATAAAACCTACGGCTACAAGATTATTGTGATGGTCAGATGAGGTAATGAATGGGAAAGTACTTTGAAAAACATAAAGCAATAGACCAATGTCACATAATAATATTTGGGGCTCATTAGCCCATAAGATGCAAGTGTTCCCTGCCATCAGCCCATGGAGACCCCCACACCCCATGGAACTCTTCATGCATAATTACAAATTGTTTGACAAACTCAAATCTGTAATCTGGTTAACATCTACACACAGGCGATGATTGTGTGTCCCCTTCCTCCATCCTAAATAAGATACTAATCCATTTCCCCTTGTTTATGCGTTTAACAGATATATATTTTTTCCACCCTCCTGGAAAACTAACTCACTTAGCTCCAGGGCTGTCGTGGTTGATTTCTTCAGAAGAAGACCGGAGCTTCAGAAACACAAAGGTTCCTAAAGAAATGCAACAACAACAAAAACCCCTATGCACAAGTAGGCGTGTAGCCCCCCTTCATCTGCACGTCAGATGCACAATTCCCACCATCGGCCGGTGGTTCTGTTTGGCTCGCTGTTCGGTGGTCTGTGGAATCAAGCACTGTGGCTCCAGACCCCAAGACAAAGTCAGCTGTGGGATTAAAGGCCAGGGCACCCTGACAGCGGAGACCGGCTTCCACCAACGAGCTATTAAAACGTTTGTCTCCCTGGTATTTTGTTCTCTCTTCCCCAGAGGGCACAGAAGCATTAAACAGTCACAGCTGGAGTTATCCTCCCATCCTGCGCGCAGGATGGGAGGGGAAGGATCTCGATGCCTGGAGGTTATAGGACTTGCGGCCAATCACGGGGACTGTGAGCAGCTCAGCTAGAAAGAACCACCCGGGGCGCCAGACTCCCCCTCTGAGCCAAAACACTCACTTCATTACTGTGCAGGATCAGAGTTCTACTTCCTGGCCGCAGCTGCCCGGAGAGGGGGAGGAGAAGAGCGGCAGTATTACCCAGGTACTCACGGGGACTCTGGAGGTCCCGTTCCTTGGGGTGGGAGCCACAAGGGAGGAGAGTAGAGTGAAGCCAAGAAAACCCCTCGCTCCATCCAGCATTCAACCCTGAAGCCAACAAGCCTCTCCAGGCCCTGGGAGAGGCAGGGAGCAAGGATTCTCGCCCAATTTCAACTCCTCTGGTTTCCATGTTTGTCCCACGCTCATGGGTGGTAATGAGAGGGATAAAAACCACATTTTGGCACTGTCCCCCTGATCTGCCCACACCCCTGCCCGAGAAACACCAGGCTGGGCTTCCTCTCCATCCCTCCTGCCCTCAGCAAAGGTCTCCTTACATCCATATGTTAGATTTATAAAACGAGGGACACTCCCCTGTGAACAGGGCAGAAGACCAATTTCTGATCCTGAAAGGAAATTGTTTGATCTTAATAAAAAAAATTAAAGTAATACAGGTGCAGGTTAACAAAATCAAGTCATGCTGAGGTTTAAAATGTAAAAACTGGTCTCTCTCCCCCGCCTCTTCCAATTCCACGGCCTGCACACACTTGTGCTCAGGATCCTCCCCTCAAGCAAGAGGATTCTGGGGAGATTAAATTACTGTTGGCCACAGAACACCACCTCACCCAATAGCTAACTCTTGCTCACAGAAGAACACAGCCCTTGGACTGAGGATTTAGTGCAAACCCTTCCTTCTCAGTAGATCCAGAACACCTATGACTGATCTGGGCCCATAAGGTTTTGCTTCTCTGCTGCTTACAAACAGAAAACAAATTTAACTTGGCTGGGCCTTCAGATTTCTTCTTTGAGTGTTTTTAACTTAGTAAACTGAGTGGAGACGTATCCAGCCAGCATTTCCTCTCACTGGGTGAGAGCTGCTGCCCAGAGGCAGGCTGAGAGGCAAGATAAAACAAGACAGAGTGGAGGCCCAGTGAGGGGTCAAGTGGCTGCTGAGAATGGCCACAGTGAAGGCTCCTGGCCCCCCAAAAAGCAATATTGATCCTGGGCAGGATTGACTGTGAACAGGCATCAGGTCTATAAGGTGGCAGATGGCAAAGCATGGCCATGATATTTTGTAGGCTCCACCCACCAAGAACTAGAGCAGCTATTTCCTCACTGCCCTTGAACCCGAGTGGGCTTTGCAACTTGCTTTGGCCAGTAAGATGTGGAAGAAATGGTTTGTGTAAGTTGCAGAGTCTGGGTCTACAGAGGCCTTGCAGTTTCCACCTTCACCTTCTTGGAACCCTTCCACTGCCATGTAAAGAAGCCTGGGCTACCCTACTGAACCCTTAGCAACCATGTGGACAGGCCCAGTCAGCCGACTGCATCAAGGCCCCACACCTGTGAATGCAGCCCTCTCACACCCTCCAGTCTGGTGGAGCCACCAGATGACTGCAGCCTCATGAGCGACCCCAGGGAAAGACCAGCATAAGAACCACCCAGCTGAGTCCAGCCAACCCAGAACCGTAAGAAATAATACATTGTTGTTGTTGACTTAAGCCACTAAGCTTTGAGGTGGTTCCTGACTATACTCCATGTTTGCTGTATGTTGGCTACCCAGAATCCATTACACCTACTTTGGCAAAAACACCTCAATTTGCTTTGGAGGAACCACCTTTCTCCCATTATTAATTAGTCTTTGTTTTTTATTCTAATGGGGGAAGGAGGGTGGGCAAGACACCTGGCCCAGGCCTGGCCAATTAACTACATCCCCTTGGCAACAGGGATGGTGTTCAAGGATAAGCACATAGCCCAGGTCCGGCCAGTTACTCCCTGCCCACGAAGCTCAACTCCAAGACTGTCTGAGCTGTGCAAGAGAGAGACTTCTCCTTCCTCTGGACTTGAGCCATGAGAATGTGGATAGACTTCCTGGAAATGGAGCCATCCAGGGAAAGGCAAGGCCGAGAGAAGGAGAAAAACCAGGCACTGGTGACGCCCTTTGATCCAGAGTCTAGCAGTGCCCTGACGCCAGTCCTACTCCTGGATATTTTAACTGCATGACCGATACATTTCCTTTCTTTCTTATGCCAGGCTGAGTTAGGTTTTCTATCATTCGTGACCCCAAAAGCCCTGGCAAATACAGAGACTGAGGAATTATCTTTATTATACAGTATACCCTTTGTACTAACTGAATGTCTTACCAAGTTCATGTATTACTCCTTCCTTTCATTCCTTTCAAAAAACACTAGTTTAAAAAAAGAACACAATTCATTCAAAAAGCAACACATGAAATACACACTGAGAAAGTAAATCAGTAATAGTCCTAGGGCTCAAAGTTCTCTCTGCACTAAGCTGGGTGGCCAAGAATGCTAACTGCCTATCGCAGTTTCTGTTCTGCCTTCTCTTTCGGTAACAGAGTCCCAACCTGTACCTGGGAAGACTGCTGCATAGCTAAAAGACCATGTGTCCTAGCATTCCTTGCAGCTATATGTGGTCATATGAGTAAGTTCTAGCCCATGAAATTTACACAGACCTATTGTGCAGGACTTTCAGGGACTCTACCTCCCTCCTGCCATGTTGCTGCCTGGAAGGGAGATGTGATGACTTAAGCTCTTGCAGCTGCCTTGGGACAGAAAGATCAAAGGATGCCCTCTTAGGCAAAGCAGTGAGCAAAAGAGGAGTCTAGATCCCTGCTGACTCCATGGACCTACTTGCCCAGCCATGGTGTTTGGATTTCTTCTATAGAAGGGGGATCTTTCTTGTTAAAGCCACTATTTTTCAGGTCTCAGTTACTCTCAGTCAGAACTAATGGATACAGATCACCAAAAGCAAAGAAGCAGAAAACATCACCATCAGGACAACTAGCTGTAGGTGTCTGGTTACCATGGAGACCACCCCAGCACAGGCAGATTCCAAAGTACAAAGTCACTCAAATGAGAAAGACCTGATGTAAGCCTAAGAGACCCTCCCTCCCCACTTCTGGTAGAGTCCCTCTCAGTCCACAGGCAGGGCAGTGATGCCAACCTCTTTAACAGCCCAGGGAAAGGGGCCCCAGGTACAACGTTCCCGTTGCAGGCTTGAACCTCTTTAGCTACTTTCACAAAGGACTCCCGAGTCCTCTGGGGTCTCCAGCAGGACTGTCCTTTGCTCTCTCACTTCCTATCTCCGCTGCCCAAGGTCAAAGCCTCATTATTACTTCTCCCCTAAATGCAAGAGCCTCCAATCTGCCTCTCAACTGCCAGCCTCCCCCTGCCTGTTCGCTATGGCAGAACTATCTGCTCTCAACAGAATGGATTTCCTGAAAGTACAGCTCTGCCCCTGTACCCTGCTCAAAAACCTCCAGGGACTCCCCATCAATCTAGAGAACAAAGCATAAATTCTTTCTACAGGACCCCAGGTTGGCCATGTCCAGGCCCCAACTTACCCCTCCGGTATCACCGCCCAAGCAAACCAATCGCCAGGCCTCCAACAGCCTCGTGGTTTCCACCCCCATGCTTCCAACTTGCTGTTCCCTCCGCCTTTTACCTCACTGCCTTCCCCTACGCCCTCCCCATCCCCACCTGTTTAAAATTCAACCTATGCTTCCCACCTGAGCTCATCCACAAACGCATCCTAATTCCCCAACCTCCCCGTCTCTGGGTTCCTGGCACCTTTTGCTCATTACCTTCTTAACACCCACAGCTGACCTGGCTCATGAGTACAGGTGAATGTGACTTCTCTCCCTAGCAGACTTTGAGCCCCTTGCAGAGAAAGATTATATCTTGCATCTCTGCATCCTCTCCCACAAAGTTTTGCCTCACTAAATGCTTGATGGATTGGCCTGAGGACAGTCTCTCCCTGCTCCCAAGTTCTGAGCAGCTGTTCTCCAAGGAAGAAAACAAATGGTTACTCGGCAAACAGAACACGTTTGAGCCATCTCTAAAATTACACAGGCCCTTGATAAAGCTTTGATTACTGGCTCTTCTCCCCTCTTGTGAGCAAGCCACCGCTGAAAAGCAATATAGGATCCTGCAGCAGCTCTTCTACAAAGCACTTGTATTAATAACGTGTATAGATTTGGTCTTGACATGCGAAGGCTAAAGGACAAAACTTAACCAATATTAACCTTGATCCCTTGCACTCAGTAATAGTATCTTTCAAAAGCACTAACACTCCATAAATGCTTTTTCAGATGATGGGTACTAAGATGCATAGGAAAAATGATGTCAGCTGCTCTCTATTATTTAAATTGCAGCAGAAGACATTTAGATCAGATAAGTTTCTAACAAACTAAGCACTCAATTAGGTTACAAAAAGAAAGCATTAAGTCTTGCTTCAAAAAAGTCTCTGGGAACAATGTATACTCTTACCATCTGTCTGGATTCAGTGAAGCACTGTCCTATCTGGTGTGGCAGAGGGCTGCTGGGGATACCTCCCCCAAGTCCCTGCCAGACCTGAGATTTTTTTTTCAGACACAGTGTGTGATCCAACAAGGACTGGGCATCAAGTGGAAATTCAAACTCAAGCTCAAGCTTTCCAAGTAGTAAAGACCCTGCCCTTCATCTTTCATTTCCCAGAGCCAAGGAGCCCCAAGGAAGAGCCTGAGTTCCCAGGTGATGGCTGGGAACTAAGTGGAAAATGACCCTGAGAGTATGACAACTTCCCCCACCCCAGGGTGGTATCAAGATCAACCAGGCTTGGGAGCCGAGACAATTGTCAAGGATGCGGTGGTGGACAGGCACAGGAGCCTACTGCACACGGGGCTGCAGCCAGAGACCAAAGGCAGCAGCCTCCTCCTGGACTTCCCCACCATGTTCCAAGGCCCCATCCTCCGGACCCAGTGCTCCTCTGACCATGACCCAACCCTAAGTATTGGCTCAGGCAGATTCTTAGCCTCACAGCTACATGCAGCCTTTGAAGGGAGTCTGCTTTTTCCAAACACCAGCTCACCCTTCATTAAACCACGACCCCCCCTTAGAACGGGGGTGATCAGCTTCAGCTACACATTGCAATCACCTAGGGTGGCGGTCCCCAACCTATGGTGACTTGCATAATTGTTTCAGTATATATTGCAATGTAATAATGATAGAAACAAAGTGCACAATAAATGTAATGTGCTTGAATCATCCCGAAACCATCCCCCGCTCTCCAGTCCATGGAAAAATTGTCTTCCATGAAAGTGGTCCCTGGTGCCATAAAGGTTGGGGACCACTGACGTAGGGCTCTCTAAACACTAGGCGTGCCTCATCCCACCCCTCTAGCCACCCCTTCCAGAGATTCTGATGTAGTTACGCAGGTGTATCCAGGGCACGGGGTTTTTCTTTTTAAGCTCTCCAGGTGATTCTAACATGCAGGCAGGGTGGAGAACCACAGCAACAGAATGAAGAAAACTTCCCCAAAGCCACAGAGAGCCTTGGATTGAGCTGCTAAGGACGTCAGGCCGGGTTAGCTCACTCTGCGAGACCACAGATGCTAATGGCAGTTACAAATTTGAGTGTGGTTGGAGCTGGGAAACCGAGCTTTCTTTCACAATCTCAAGTTGCACACTTCTGCCCTTGGCCATCTGTCTTGAAACACTGCGTCTTATGTGACCAGGAGAATGGAGTAAAAGTGTCCACGTAATTCATCCTGCTTTGCTGCAAAGCCGTCTCCTGAGGACTCTTCAAAGGCCTAGTCCAGCGAAGCAAGAGCTTCATGAGCAAAGGCCAGGCCCTTTTTGGGGAGGGTCCTCCACAAAGCCAGATGTCCCCCAGGAAATCACCTAGTTGTGAACACCAGACATTTCAGGGAGCATTCCTCCTGCACAGAGCTGTGGTCCCGATGGCTCTTGCTCAGGCTGTTTGATGCCACCAGGCCTCAGAAAACCTTGCCATGAACACTGCATCAGGGGCTGGCAGACTGGCGAACTTCTTCTACAAAGCGCCAGATAGTAAGTATTTTAGGCATTGCAGGCCATGTAGTCCTACTGCAGCTACTCAGCTGTGCCATGTAGTGCAAAAGCAGCCGTGCACAACATGTCAACAAA
Source organism: Cheirogaleus medius (assembly GCA_008086735.1). Taxonomy (NCBI): domain Eukaryota; kingdom Metazoa; phylum Chordata; class Mammalia; order Primates; family Cheirogaleidae; genus Cheirogaleus; species Cheirogaleus medius. Next base: position 3,596,763 of record VBSM01003215.1, on the reverse strand, counting down.
TGGGCATGGTTGTGTTGCAATAAATCTTTATTTACAAAAACAGGCAACAGGCTAGATTTAGACCCAGTGTTTAGGCCCACCTCTCCACTGGGTCACAAGTTCCTTACAGACACAGACCATCTCTTATCACTTCCTCAAACCTCCAGCAGTTTACACAGTGGTTGGAATAGGTTCTCAATAAATGCTGAATGAATGAATGAATGAATGAGTGAAAAATGAGCCAATTGCCCTAAAGGAATAAAAATCTACCTAGGCCAGGCCTAGTGGCTCACACCTGTAATCCCAGCACTTTGGGAGGCCGAGACGGAGGATCACTTGAAGCCAGGAGTTCAAGGCTACAGTGAGCTATGATTGTGCCACTGCACTCCAGCCTGGGTGACAGAGTGAGACCCTGTCTCTAAAAAAAATTTTTTATTATTATTAAAAAAAATCTACCTGTTCCTACAGAGCAATGTGTAAGAGTTACCGTGACTTTGGAGCACTCACATCTGACTATTTAAGCTGGCTCTCTAGGCCCTTTTTAACCTTCTGCTCACCACTCACTGCACACTCCCATCTTCTCCTTCACAGGAACAGGGAAGGATGCCCCCAAACAAAGAGCAAGCTACCTCCGAGAAGAATGCTCTGGCCCTATCTACACAGTGGCCCAGGCCTGCAAGGAAAGGCAGAGGGTAGGAAGGGGAGGCAGGGGTGTGGCCACGCACGCATGCAGCCTGAGTATGAACGTGGGGAGGGAGGGGGGAGAAGATGGGAGGAGGTAGGAAAAACAGGTGACTGTTGGGGGGCTCTGGGCAGGCCTCAGGGTCACACCACTCCAGATGCCCAACAGGACAGCAGCACACATGTGGGTTCTTCCCTCAAGACAAACGCTGTGACTTCTCACCACTGTTCAGAGAAGGTAGGTAATATATATCATTTCCTCCCCCACAGTTCATAACGACATTGCAGATCTGAAGCATGAAATTGAAAAGAAAGAATACAACAGTAATAATAATCCGTCTCCTTCCTGTTTTCTTCCCTTTCTCCTTTCTTCCTTCCTCACCTTGCCACCCCCTCTTCTTGCAGCAAGACCTTACTTTCCTCCCAGCGTGGAATCGGGAGTCATGAAGCACTGGGAAGGAAGGTCCTCACCCTGCTGGCACATGCTGCACAGGGTGAGGGGACAGAGCTGTCATCGTAGCACCCTCCAGCCCAGAACTCGCATTTGGGGGCCGGGAGTCGCAGGCCAAAAGTCAGGCTTGTCTCCCAAAATAAGTTCAGGGTCTCCTGTCCACGCCGGGCGTGGTTTGAGAACTTTCCCCTTAGCTGAAACACAGTGGTATTCCCACTGGAAACTGACCATTTGGGATCTTTAAAAATAAAATGCCAAATGCCTCATCATTGTACATGCAATATGCACAATTATGAGAGTCTGAAGTAAGTGTCAGTGTCTTGCAGCATCGCTACGCAGGAAGCAACATGACAGAAGGGACAGGTGCCCCATTGCAACTCTGCCATGGACCCTGGAACCAGGCTGTGAATAATGGTTAGAGAAGGACACTCTGCCTTGCCCCCACATCCTCTGTACATACTGTGCCACATCTAGCTTATCACATGGGATCCCTGGGGTGGGCAGCTCAAAGCCCCACCAAGCCAACCCTGATACACCACCTCACCTCTTTGCTGAGTGCCTTAAAGGGCAGCCATAGCCCTAAGATAGACACAGGTCACCTCCCTGGTCACTGCATCCCAGTGCAGAATAAGAAAACCTACAAAGAGTAGAACGTAGGAGGCCTTGGGGCTCCCCAGGTCCCCAAATCCTTACAAAGCTCCACACTGGACAACTGCCCCAAAACTTCAAGGCGATCTGTCCAGTCTGAGCGATGCTAGGGATGCGATCTGCTCGGAGTCCGAGCATTCTCTAGCTCTCTGCCTCATCCCTGGAGGTCATCTCAGGGACTTTAGTCTCTCAGCCTCAGAAAGAGGAAAAGCGCGGCTCAGGGTGACAGACAACAGGGATCTCTGCAGGAGCCTCAGCACTCTTTCCACGTGGCTTTGCGGTACCCCGGCTGTGGCCCTTCCCATCTCGATGTGGTCCACCAGACCTGATTCCAAGCCCATGAAAAATCTCCATTGAGACATAACAGGCTTCCCTATCTCTCAGGTGATGAGAAAGAAAAAAGGTAGCAGCAATCATTATTTCTCAATCAAGGATCTGCCAAGCCAATAGTGTAGAAGCTGGGGTTTCTAAAGACCCAATTCAATGGCTGCTCCCTGCCCTGGACTTTCCCTCTCTTGTATTTACTCTAGAATAAACCTTTCCAGGGCCTGGCTGAAATCTCCCCACTGGCTTCACGCTACAATTTAAGTCCATTTCTTTCCATCCAGTTCTCTACAGAGATGGAGAACAGCTGGTCACCAACATTCCTCCAGACTCAGAGGCCATCGCCGGAGAGCACCGTTAACTTCCAACAGGGAGCCAGTTATTTGGGGAAAAAAACATTATTCACCACTTGCTGCACAAAAGCAGACTTGGCAAAAATCGCCTTAAAAAAAAAATCATGTCTTTCACAAGAAAACAGCCCTCTATGGGATAAAAATAATAGATATTAAATTGCCTTTTCATGCCCAGGAGTAAGCTTCTCAATTGGCAGGCTGTCTTTCTCTTCTGCTGTTTCGCGGTCATATTTATGCCACATAGTGTTTCTTCCTTGAGAATGTGCACTGATGTAGAGGTTCCTAGGTGGTTCGAGCCTCACCAAAGAGACACAACAGATTCACACAAAGAAAATGAAAATGTTGATCCTCAATGTTTCGGCCACTCCAAATTCATCCAGACATCTTGTGGGACCATGACTGCTCCCTCACTCCATGAAATGATATTCAATTACATATTTAATTTTGCCTTTGAATCATATCCCTGAGTAGGCGCGCCAAAATCTAACCAAAACACTTCACATCTGTCTTACGACGAAAAGATATGTGCTAACTGTGCTGCAACTCAACCCTTTACATACGCAGAGCCAAGAAGCTCTCAGTGAACTACCCATGCCTCATTTCTCAGCAGAAGCAGCCGAGGTCCAGGAAGACCAAGGAGCTTGCCCAAGGTCACACAGCTAAATACTGGGAGCCCCTGACTTCTAATCTGGGTTTGGTCCTAGCTCCGCCACTATCCAGCAATTTTTGATTCTGAATAAGTCATTTATTCTCCCTGGACTTGTTTCTTGTCTGTAAGCAACTGACCAGACATCAGCTAGGAGGCATTATGGCTTAAGAGTGGGAGCTCTACAGTCAAATTGCGAGCTTAAATCCCGGCTCTGCTCACAGTGTGATACCAAACAATTTATTTAAACTCACTGTGCCTGTAACGTGGGGGTAAATATGAGTACCTGTTATATAACTCATAGAGTTGTTATTATGAAAATTAAATTAGCCGATCTAGGTAAAGTGCTTGGTAGAGCACCTTGTATAATATAGTAAGAACTCAATAAATATTGGGTATTATAATCACCTAAAATCTATTCTAGCTTTAAAGTGTATTACTCTAGGATTCTAAATTAGAGTAATGACTATCCTTTGTATTTTTAATGGCAACAGTTCTCTCTATTAAGTTCATGCCTCGGGCAAAAAAATCCAGGCCAGACACAGGTACTGAAGAGAGAGAGACAAGGATGACTAGAGACTTGGAGAGTGATTTAAGGAGTCAGGAGAAAAACAGGCGAATAAATTCCAAGAGGAGTCATTTAAGGATACATGATTAACCCTTCCACGGCCCGCTAATGAGAAAAAACAACCTGTGAAACCTATTACTAAGCGTATTTAAAATACACGAGTCCTTTGTCCCAGGAATCTCTCTTACAGAAACACCTGTTTTGGTGAGCAAGTATATATAGTATAAATATGTCAACGCAGCATTATAATAGAGACATACTGCAATGTACATACAATATGCACGTAAATGTATGCACAACTATAAAAACTATGTTACAAGCACTGTGTAGACATCAGTGCAAGGTACCATGGGACCATGGTCAACCATCTCATGGCCACTTTTGCCCTTTTTGAGATAATTATTCAAAGCATCTCGGAGCTGGGTTGAGAAGGCAAAGCCTTTAGGGATGGACACCAAGCACTACGGCACACTTGACTGACCCGACACATGTATGTGCATAATAAAATTTCTCCAAGGATATGCACTCAAGGTTGACAGTAGTGCCCTATGAGAAGCAAAGGGGAGACGTCTCTCTTCATCTTTTTGGTAACTTTACATCTGAATTTTTCCACTTTCTACTCTCTAAGCAGAGGCGACAAACCAAATGCTCTAGACCAGGGTTTCACAGTCTTGGCGCTGCTGATACTTTGGCTGGAGAAGTCTTTGTGGTTGTGATGCATTCCATCCTGAGCATCAGAGATGCTTCCCAGCACCCCTGGCCTCTGCCCACTAGACACCTGTTAGGACAACCCAGCATGCCACATGTCTCCTGGGGAGCAAAAGTGCTCCAGATTGAGAACCGCTGCCCCAGCCAATAAGTTGACTACATTAAATACAATTTATTCCATGATAGGTACAAGTAATTATGACTGCTCAGGCCTTCTGGGCTATACTGCCTTTCCCTGGTTTGGGGAAGTGTGTATGGGAATCTACTTCTAGTCATCGATGCCACTGCAATTCCCTGAGTTTGAGTCTCAATTGTGTCCCATATCATGTTCTTACTTTTCTCCTTGTATCTGGGGACTCACAGGAGGTCCTTTGTGCAACTGATACTCAAGGGAAACCCTAGAAGACTAAATAACTTTTTTCTGATAAATACACATATATAACTTTTAGAATCTCTTTTTTTTCCTATGGACTACTTTAAAAATCAGAAGTAAAACTGTTTTAGATCTTCATATATAATGCACTAGCCTTATGATTTTTTTTCTTAAGGAAATTACATCTTAAATCTTCATGTTTTAATGTTGCAAAATTCAATATTACATGTACTGCAGACTTATTACACTCTATCTCGTTTTGTTTGTGTCCTTTCTTGCTTTTTATTTTTGTCTTTTGCTGTGTGGATCTTGCAACAGCTTTTGACCTGAAAGATGAAACTAGAATAAGACACCCAAATGCCTGGTCAAAGGGTGTAAGACAGTCTAGAACAGAGTTCTTTAAACTTTGTATTGGTGTACCTCTATAAGAATTTTGAAAAACTTACCTAAAAAAAAGAAAAAATATTTTTTTGATTTAAAAAAACATATTTTGAAAAACTAGGTACTCCCTCACTCATTTGTAAGTTGGCATTTAAAATGTTTTCATCTTCAGTCTAAATAGTTGCAGAATGTGTAGGATTCATGTTTAACTTATTGTATCACACTGATACCAGTTTACTTAGACTATATCAATGTTTTAATTAATAAAATGTAGTTATTTTTTTAAAATAAATAAATAGTTGCAGAAGCTATTGTTTCTGGCATATATGTATATATATAGAGAGAGAGAGAGAGAAAGAGAGAGATTTAAATAAAGCAGTTTCATCAGACTTTTAAGCAAATCCAGTAGAATCTAAAGAGCACAGAGATTTTATTTCCATCATGATCCACTTAAAAAATATAATATATAAACTAACCTGTGTATCTTTGTTTTATGCACTTTTCTGTTGTGTTATATTCTACACACACAAAAATGCACCATGAGCAAACTCTTCTTCAAAAGCTAAAAAATTACATCACTGCTTTTTTCTCTTCGACTTGCATTTCAATTCCATTTCCCCACAGAATTTTATCCTGAAGCAACTTATATTTTATGCTAGAAAATCTATTATTGATTTCTTTATCATACTCCCCTGCCATATAAATATCTATATGCATTCCAGTGTCGTTTTTAAAATTTTTCTATGAGCCTAGGGCTCTAAGTGCTTAAATAACAATTTCCTGGATGGAGCAATGGTAACTATTAGTGATAGGAAGAGATTCGTAACAACAAAATATAATACACTGTTTTATGACTATTAAACATTAAAAAGTAAAATATTCTTGGAAATGCATATGTTAGTGGATGGGGCTTTATTCTCGTTGTTTCAATTCATTCATGTATCTGTGGATAATTATTAAGCAGTCATTGCCAGAATAAGGCAGAGTTAAGCATCAATTTTATTTCTATATTTCTTTGGTTTCTTTCTTCTTTTTTTTAACATAAGCAAAGAGAAAATGTGTTCGTGTAATTGAGAAGATGGGGGGAGGATGGGTTATAACACTGTCATTCTGTTCTTTGTACTCTTTTCAAGTTACAGGCCCCAAATCCCAGAGTGGTCCATCATAGAAAATTACTTTTAAGGCCCTCTCTGCTGGCAATTCCATCAGATCCACCTTCGAAGAACAGGAGAACAGTGTCTGAATGGCTAAAGGATTTCTGCCCAGTGATGAGTGATGAGAACCCTTCACTTCCTCCACATCAGCACCAATGTTCCAAGAGTCCCTCTGTGAATGCCTGCAGATTCTGCTACCCAGAGACAAGGTCGTAAGGCAAGAGTGTGTCTTTCTTGAGTCAACTGGGAGAGGGAAACTGTGCAAGGAGAGGAGAACTGGCTTCCAGGGCATTCTCGGGCAGAGCAGTTTTAGGGAAGAGGATACAGAAGCTGAGCACCTGGAAACTGATTTTGCTAACACTCTCTGTGCACCTGTGTGAAGGAAAGTCTCCATGTGCTCTTTGGGGAACATGGGACCTAGTGACAGCTACTGACTTAGATGGCCTCTGGGAGGCTGTTTTTCCAGATCACAGAACGATAAAAACAAGGGAAAGGAATGAAAAACTGATCAACTAAAAGGGAAAACTACATTATATGCCTTTTGATATGGCTGATCCAATTGGAATACCCAGCACTATGATGTATTCATGCCTAAAAAAATGGAATCTGAATTAATCAAGACTCTAGGTCCAATTCCCAGCTTACAGGAGACACACGAGAGTGAGGAACAAGTTAAACAACAACACAAGGAAGCAATCAACCAAGTTCAGAATATAGAACAGTCTAGAGACAAATGACCCAGTTTCTCCAACAAATTACTAGTGTGAAAAAAAAAATGGACTTGTTAAAGAAACTTAAAAGATATAACAAAAAAATTGAATGTAAAAATCTTGTTTAGATCCTAATTCTAACAAAACAATCTTAGAAGATATCTTTGAAAAGATGAAGGGAATCTGAATATGGATTGGGTGTTAGATTATAATAAGGAATTACTGTTAATTTTGGTAGGTATGATAATGGCATGGTGATTATGTTTTTTTTTAAAAAGTCACTCAGTTAGAGATATGCATTGAATTTACAGGTGAAATTACATGGTGTCTGGGATTTGCTTTTACGAAATATTCTAACCTCCCAAGAAGGCTGGGGGAAGAGAGAGAAAATGAGATCAGCAGAATCTCAATGGCTGCAGTTGAGTAACGGGTACCTGGGATGCATCGCAGAGGATTCACTCCACTTTTTTCACATGCTTAAGAATGTCTATAATAAAAGGTCTTGTAACGCAGAATGGGAGGAGAAAGAGAGTATTTAGTTAGTGCCAACCACGCATTAGGCTAGGCCCATGCTAGACACTTACTAAATGCTATCTTATTTTACAAGTCCTGAGGCATCTGCCCAACAAGCCTCCTTCCCTGTCTAAGGAGGCATTTGATAAGCGAGGAATTCAATGTGGTAGGTGATAAGAGAGAGCCGTTAGCACCTGGGGAACACAGAGATGCATCTAGGTGACAAAGGGACAGACTGGAGATTGCCCTTAGCAGAGAAATGTCAGAATAAACGTGTCTCCATTTATATTTCTCCTACTACATGCTACTTACCCCTGCAGCAAAGCCAAGACTTCCATCTAAGATCCGCCTCTGAAAATGAAAACAAGATGTTTCAGTTTCCAAGGAACAATAAGATGATGCTTCCTGGGCCAAGAAGAAACCATAAGGCCCAAGAGAGTCACAGATGTAGACTGGCCCACGCCTGAGCTCGTGAACTTCTGAATTTATACAATGGACCAAGAACCAGGGGGGAAAAAATTTTAAAACTTTATATCCACCCTACAGCCAATTAGAAGTGTTCTTTCTAACTTTCTCAGCATGAAAAAAAAAAAGAAGTGTTCTTTCGAGTAGTGCATGGCTTGCATTAGCCCATGTGCTATCTCATACTCAGCTCTCCCTGTGAATTATTACTACAACAATATTACTTTATTACAATAAAGTAATAATTCAAGTAGTGAATTATTACTACAACAATAAACTACTACAACAATTTGTAGTAGTTTACTACTACAAACAGTAAAAATAATTATTACTACAAATAAAAGGTAACAACAATTACCTTTAGTAAGTAGCTGGCCTACGAGATGGAAATTACCAGGTGTTGGTGAGGAACAGGTGGAATAATCAAAACCATCACACAAGTAGGGTGCAAGCTGGCACCACCACTTTGGGAAACGATCTGGCGGCACCAAGGAGCTGTGAAGGCTGTGCGTGCCACTTCTGCATGATTCCATAACGGAAACGCACACTCGGAGTCACCAAACGCGTGTGCAAAAATGTTCAGCAGCATAATGTGTGAGCGCCAAAAGCTAGAAACCCCCCCAAATTCTCCCCAACAGAATGGATATATCAACTAAGATATATTCACACAATTAAATGCTACATGGCAATGAGAACACACACACACACGCACACACACGTGCACACACACGGAGTGCATATATCTATCTCACGAACAGGCAGGGGCATTAAACATACTGGAAAATTAATAGGGTGAAATCAGCCAGACGCAGAACAGTACATGTTATATGATTACTCCGTCTAAATAAAGCACAAAACAGGGCAAACTCTCCTGTAGTGAGAGACGGGGAGGGGACGACCACAGGGGTGGAGGGTGGGGGTTGGGGTAGCAACTGGGGGGAGCCTGAGGGGCTGTCGGGGGCTGGCACTGTCCTGCGTCTTGATTTGGGCACTAGTTTTATGGGCATTTGTGAAAAATAATCAAGCTGTGCACTTACAAAATGCACATTTTTCTAAATATATACATCTTATATTTCAATACAAAGACTTTTTGGTGTCCATCCATATATGAATGGATAAAAAAGGTGGTATACACACGCAATGGCATAGTCTGCAGTCTTAAAAAGGAAAGAAATCCCAGCACACGCTACCACATGGATGGCCCCGAGGATGCTGTGTGAAGTGAAAGAAGCCATTGTCCCCAGAACCCTTTCCCCTTGCACAACTGAGACCCGCTGCACGGTCACAACTCGTTCCTCCCTCCCCCAGCCCCGGCCACCCCCATCTACGCTCAGTCTCTAAGTATCTGACTTCTGTAGGTCGTATAGCTAGATTCCAGGCAACCTGTAATTCCAGATTGTTCTGAGTTCCAGGTCTCTGATCCATGGCTCCAGCTTCCCGCGGGGCGGGGCGGCACGGGAGGTGGGGATCCTATGGCAGAGACCAAGACTCGAAGTACTGGTCTCTAACACAAGGGCGCCCGACTCGCCACTTCCTAGACATGTTTTCCTTTCCAGATTTCCTGCGATTCCCGCGGCTGCCAAGCTGAACAATGTAGACCGTGCTTTCATCAAGACAGCCACGGACAGCTCTAGGCCAGGACTGATGGGGGGTCTGGGTTGGAGGGAAGAACCGTATTTCAGGCAGGGGAGGTGGGTGTGCGCTGTGCAGGGGTGCGGGGAGGGGGTGGAGTGTATAGCAGGGGTGTAGCGATGGGGTTTGGAGTATGGTGCAGGGAGAGATGTGGGAGGTCTAGGGGTGCATGGGCATGGGGGGCATGACAGTGAGTGATGGCGCTGGGGGTATAAGCAGGACCCGTGGAGAATGGGGGGCGTGGGCGTGTCTGCAGGGGGCCGGGGAGGCGAGTCTGTCTGTATTCATCCCAAGGCGGGATGAAACATCCAGGAGATGAATAAAGGAGAAAGAGAACAGAAACTCTTCCTCCCCCCAGGGTCTCTCCAGTCCTCCCAGCTAACTCGAGGCCACGGGGGAGGACAGTCACATCTGAAACCTAATGTTCTTCTTCAGTCATGGATATATACCACCTGCTCCAGGCTGAAAGAAATTAGACGCAAGGCAGAAATCAGGCAGCGGGCTAAAGGAAACTCCACAGCTGGACTTCTCACTTCCCATTCCCCTCGAGTCAGGAGGGCAGGAGAAGATGCATGAGCACGTCTGCAGAGAGCAGACACCTGTTCTCCAGGCCCGGCGGGGGGTGGGGGGGGAATAAGACGACAGAAAGCAAACCCCACCACCCTCCACCCGGAGGTGCGGCCAGGGGAATCCAAGGGTCTGCAAGGGCCTGCAAGCCTGCTCTACAGAGTGGGATGGTTTCAGAGCTTGCCACGAGAGCCCCCAGAAACTTCCAGAGCCGAAGCAGGGCAACTCACCTGTCCACTAGAGAATACGAACACGAGAGCCGCCCCCGCTGCCGTCATTCCCCAGGTGAAGAAGGTTCCCAGCAGGGCCTGGGACACAGAGCTGTGGCCTTGGAGCATGCTGGATCCGGCTGTGTGCAGAGGAGTGAGAGGGTCAGCAGCACGTTCCAACGTGTCCTAACATCCCACGCCTGAGCTGGCTTCCCTCAGGTCGGTGGCGTGCACCCTTCTGTCACATCATCCCAGTGTTCCTCAGCCACCCACACTCAGGTCAGGTGTCTCCATCCCAGCACCCCCAGCTATCAGAAATCATCTAACTCTGAAAAGGGACCTCAAGAGGTGCAAGGGGAGCCCACAAAAGAAGCTACATCATTGAGAAGCGGTTTCAAAGAGAAGAGCGCAAAGAGTGTGGATTGTTTAGCCTGGAGGAAGGGGGCCCAGGAGGGTCTGATGCAACCTTCCCCATGCAATCTGCCGCTTCATCCACTTCCGGTCCACCATCTGGTCTCAGACACCTCCAAATACAGATGACAAGCTCAGAAGCTCTTAAAGCTCTTCCAGCTAACTCCCCGTCACATCTGCAATAGCCCCCTGCCTGCTGAAGGGTAAACGCCACCAACAGACCTTCCACCCCCGACTGGCTCTGCAAGGCCTGCGTAAGGCAGCCCCGCACTCCAGCTCAACCCAGTTATTTATGGCACCTTTGACGAGCCCCAGATGGTCCTGTTCACACAGTTCCCTCCTGGAATACCCTCCTTCCACATCTCCGGCCAGGAGGACCCTGAGCAGCCCCTGCAGCCCACCTGATGCCAGCTTCCAGACAAAGGCCTTCCTGGTCCCCCTAGCCCTGCCCTAGAACATGTCGTTCTCTGCGTGGCTTTGCCTCCGCCATCTTTCATATCCTTAGCTGCTCGATGCTTTGTCACATTTGGCATCCCTGTAAAATAGGACTTTGTGGCCCCTGAAAAATATTCACTGGGTTGAAAAGGGCCATCTTACCTGGACGGGCCAGTCAGCAATGACAAGGACACAGACCTAGGAACGGAATGTCCCCTGGCCAGCTCAGCACCCCGCTGCTGAGGCTGAAGTTACATCCCGCCCACTAAGAAAAGAAAGGGAAGAACCATTCCCCCTGCTTTGGGCCAAAGAACCTGCTCCAGACCCTCACACATTTCAAATCCTAGATCTGAAATGACAGACTCAGACCTCTCCCTGTGGAAAGTTACAAGGCAGGGAAACCCATTTCTTGAAAAGCCCTGTGTTCGGGGTACACAAACACCAGGGCCTCAGCTCAAAGGCCTCATTCAGCTCCCCACTGGCCTTCCAGCACCCACAGGGCTGGACACGACCCCGCTGGGCTCAGCCCTGCCCGGCCCCCGGTGCTCTGTGAGAAGCCAGCAGCCCCCAGCCTGCGGATCAAGAGCTGAACACGCTGCCTCTATTGTTCCCGGAAGGAAACCACGGCAGGGGTGGACAGGGCCCAAATGCCAAGGAGCTCAGCAACACAGCCAAGTTCAAGCCTAGGAAGGGCTACGGGCCCAGACAAACCCAGGTGAGCCCAGGCTCAGCGCCTGTGCTAAGATACCCCTGAGATGAACAGCATTTTTGGGTTCACACTGCAGTCCCCATAGTCTAAACAGAGCTCAGGATGGTGACTGCACCAATTAAAGAAAAAAAAATCATTTTTAAATATCCACCCTTTGCATACATTATCTTGTTAAGTCACCTAAAAAGAGTAGTTTTTGTTTGGTTTTTTTAACCAAGCCAACTGGATCATTGTACCAATCATCTATGTCTAGCTGCTTGTGGATAGAATTTCAAACAGCATTTACAAAGAAAGACACATAGCTATCATCCTCTTAGTACTTATCATCCAAGACAGGACATGACAAAAAACATCTTTTTGTTTTCCTGTATTTGAATATGCATTTTGACAGCTACAGAAGAAAGCAAACAATTTACATTTGCCAACAGACCAAAATTAAAGTGGGTTTGTGGGCTGGTGAACAGAAAGGAGCTGGTGGGTGTTCCTGGTTGTTAGTGGGACATGAAAACTCTTCTAAGCCTGTGCCCATTTATACCTGAGCACCCTGAGAAAACACAAAAAGGGACCAGAGGGAAGACGCAGGCCACCATCCTTTCTATCCCAACAGGAGCAGCATTGATTATTGATCGTGGGCCGTGCAAACCCAGCACCCCTTGGGGAAGTTTCTTCCATTTGCTGCCTTAAATCCTTGCAGCTCAAAGGCTCGTCCAAGAACCAGCAGCCCTGGTCCCAGCTCGGAGCTAGTTAGAAATGCAGAATCTTTGGTCCCACCCCAGATCTGCTGAATCAAAATCTGCATTTTACGGAATTCCATGGGGGATTCTTATGCACATTAAAGTGTGGAAAGCACTGGTCTAAAACTAGCACAATTTCTACAAAACCAAGAGCTTAGAAAGTGAGTTCTGCCCTGCGAGGGATTGGCAAGGCTGACAAAGGATTCCAAGAAAACAGAAAGTTTTCTCCAACTGGCAGACCAGAAACACCTTAAGAACCCACATCTCCAAAGTAGCTTACACAGGTGGACTTGGACTTCCTCCTGAGCTGGGTGTTAATCCCATCAACCCTGATTAGCAGGAGAGAGGTTCATTCTCTGCCCACTCTAACTTTAAAGATGCCCACACTTGTACATATTCCACTACGGCAGCACATGGGGTTCCCAGCCGACTGGTAATTGTTTTATTCATTTTTCCCCCTTTTAAACCTGTTGCACTGCTTCTAAGTGTCAGCTCCTTGGTGTCAGTGAAGTTGCGGAAGCAGAAACAGCACTAGGGCTACCTGGGCCTTCCTTGGTGGAACTGCACACACGCCCTGACTCCACCAGGGGAATCCGGCAGAAGGACTCAGGGCTGGGCAGATAGGACAGTGGAAAAGTTCTCTGATCCCTCCGTACTCCAGTGTGGTCCCAGAC
>VBSM01003215.1:3559328-3575330 GCA_008086735.1 Cheirogaleus medius | reverse complement strand
ACTCCTGACCTTGAGCAATCCGCCCGCTTTGGCCTCTCAGAGTGCTAGGATTACAGGCGAGAGCCACCGTGCCCAGCCTATAACTGTTTTTAAATAATATGTCATTGAGACTTTACACAGATTCACACTGGCCTTTTACTTAAAATCAAGGCTTTACAGTCTTGCTACATATCCAGGAAACCTCAATGGTGGCTTACAACAGATAATAATATAGACAAAAAGCCTGACATATAAAAGGCACTGAAAAAATCATTTGTCTAATTAAATGGAATGACAGAGCCCTGCAAATTGCCCTGTGCCCGCTGCTCTTCCTAATGGAGTTGACCCAACCATTTGTTTCCCAGGAACTTGCTTAATAAAACTACTCAAAATATAAGGGGACAAAGATATTGATCACCTTAATGCTCAACAAAAGGAAATTAGTTAAATACATTACAAAGCATAAATGCAATGGACTTTTATGCAGTTAGTAAAATGATAAACACCATAGCACTATAGGAAATCTTTATGATATAGGGTTTTGTGAAAAGAGCAATATACAAAAATAGATGCCATTTGTTATTGCAACGGTAAAAAAAAATATGCAAGCAACAGAAGACTGGAAGGAAATTTGTACCAATTAAAGTAGTTGGGGCTTTCTTTGAATGATGAGAGTATAGGTTTCCCGCCCTTGCTATAATATGTTCCTTTTATCATTTAAATATATTTTAATAAGGTATAATGAAAGGTTGAATGCAGAAAATAAGGCTCATTGAGCTTCAACAATAAGTCCTAAAGTCAGCAGCAAAACCCAATCAAGAAACTAGGACTTCCGATTCTCAGCATAAGACTCTTGATCCATAACATAGACTCTCCGGGCTCATATCTAAAGCCACCTGGATGTTTAAAACACCCAGCTCTCTGGAAAGCCGGTTTCCCTTGAAATTTTCCACAATTTGTTTTAATCAATCATTTCCCAAGAATTGTCTTCACCTCATTAGCCCTTTAGCAGGCCAGCTGCAGAATGAGGTCGTCACCATGTGATAGGGACCAAAGGCCCGAGGAAGGTCTCCTCCTCCAGGCCTCCCTCCCGCCCACATGCACTGGGTCCTCCTTGGAGCCCCTGAGGCCCCATGCCTGTCACCATGGCAGGTTCATGTCTCTTTCCTACCAGTGTCACCGACAGATGGTTGGTGGGGCCTTGGTGCAGACAGAACATCTGAGCCCTCAGACACCTACAGACCTGGGGACCCTCGCCACCCAGCAGAGGCCCTGTTTCTCTGGCCATCCCACAGGCTGCCCGGATGCTGCCAGGGAACCACAGGTTCAGGACAAAGTGTCTAAGCCTAAGGCTCCTTTTCTCCTCCCTCCAGCCCCAGAAAAAGCACAAAAAGTGGAGATTTACACAGGGCCCTGACACGTATCAGAAGCAGCCACTGGGGAGCCACCTAGAAGCTGGACTTTACAATGTTGTCTCCCAAGATGCCTGCTCTGAGCTTGAGAAGGCTGAGTTCTTCCAGAACCTTCTACAGCCATAGTGGAGAAGTACCTGTGGTCCATGTTAATACCAAAATCCACTTTGTATTAATTTTAATAAGCATTGATTGCCATGTAAGCAGCTCTGTGCTCACTATAAGCCATCTGTTATGATTTCTCTGACCCCACTGCTATGGTTTAAATGTCCCCTCTGAAACTCATGCTGACACTGGTTCCCAGTGTGAGTACTGAGGGAGGGGAGCCTTTAAGAGGTGCTTGGACCATGAGAGCTCTGCCCTCGCCAATGAACTGATCCACTCACAGATTGTGAATTAATGGGTTAATGGATTAATGGGTTATCATGGGAGGGAAACTGGTGCCTTAATAAGAGGAGAGACCTCAGCTAGCACGTGAGCATGCTCAGCGCCTCTCCACGTGACACCCTGCACCACCTCAGGACTCTGCGGTGTCCCCACCATCAGGAAGGCTCTCACCAGATGCGGCCCCTTGACCCTGGACTTCTCAGCCTCCACAACTGCAAGAAAGAAATTCCTTTTCTTTCTAATTTACCCAGTTTCAGGGATTCTGTTACAAGCAACAAAGATTGAATTAATACCACCCCTCCCAAACGGTTTGGAAGAGTTTTGTCAAGCAAACTGTGTTGGCTAAGAATTAATTCTTTTCCCCATTTTGTATTCATCAAAAACACACCGATATAGCTACCAATCAGAGCGTCAGATCGGCATGAAACACCAGGGCTACAGAACCGAGAGGTTGTCACTCCAGCCAAAAGCAAAGAAATTGTATTTTAATTTGCCTTTGCCTCTTTGGGCTTTTGGAAATATTAATAATTGATAAATGTGACACCAGGCAGTCCCTTCGAGCTCAGGAACCCAAGGTTGGAAATCGCTGCCGCAGAGGGGTAAATAATAAATGAAACACACAGTCCGTAGCTTCGAGAAAACAAGGAAAACAATAATGTAAATATATCCTCTTTAAACAGTAAACTATGTGAGCAACCCCCAACCCTTGTCCACTGCGGTTCTAACATATACACCAATTACGTTTTTCAGGGGTAAAGGGAATTACAATGCAGATATGTTATCCCTCTGGTGAACAGAGAAGTCACTTAAGTATTTGTCAGATAAATGATTGGTGACCCACATTTTTAAGACAATTTTTTTTTTCACATCAGACAGGTGATGTGCCGACGTAGTAACGAGATTGAGGGAGGCACCTCACACACATGCATGTGAAAACCCAATCAGCATGCTTATGAACTACAAAAGGATCTAAGACAATTAATTTTTACAGTGTACACTCATAAGCAAGATTTACAGCAGGTGATCTCAACAACACCCATGCCCAAAATTAATCAAAGAAGCAAGTGCAGCTGCTATGCCAGGAGGCTGGGGAGACTTTAGGTGATTAGGCAGGCAGGAAACCTGGGAGGGGGAGCACCCAGAGGTGATCCCCTCCCCTTCATGCCTATTCATTCTCTTCTCTGGAAGGGGGTCCCCTTCTTTGAGCCCCCGCTGGGCCAGACTCAGTTGGAAACCAGGGCCATGCCAATTATGTGCCAGCTAGAGCAGAGATCGTTAAGGGCTAGAAGAGTGAACGGGGGAGGGTGAGGACAGGATGATTATAGGACATGAAGGATGGAGGTAGGCAGAGAGCAAAGGATGGGGCATTCTTCCTGGGGAAACCCGCTTAAACAAAAGCACAGAGGCAGAAATAAACCAGGAGTATTTGTCCAACTGCATGGAAATTGGCCGAGCCACTGCAGAGAGGAGTTTCAGACAGCAGGCCTATTGATTCTGCTCTAACTCACCTGCACATCCACGTCCACACTGACCCTATAGTCAATCTAGCATTGTAGCCCTTAATTATATAAAATCTTGGAACGTTTGGTTTTTTTTGTTGTTGTTGTTATTTTTAGAGACAGGGTCTTGCTCTGTTGCCCAGGCTAAAGAGCAGTGGCACGATCATAGCTCACTGCAGCCTTGAACTCCTGGGCTCAAGCGATCCTCCTGCCTCAGCCTCCCGAGTAGCTGGGATTACAGGCATGCACCACCATGCCCGGCCTTGGACCTTTTTTTAAAAGATGATTTATGTATATTTCTCACCCACAGTGATTTAAGAGTTAGAAACATCTCCGACTTTTTTCTACCCACCACAAAACTTATTCCCTTGAGGGCAACAGCCTTGGGAACTGTATCAGTCAGGAAATACTGGAAGGTTTAGAGCGGGGGCATGGCCTGCTCAAAGGAGGGTCTGGAGAAGAATCTGGTTGCAGTAGACATCCGCTGTAATCGATTGACCAGGTTTCATGAAGCTGTAGTGGATAATACCAGCGCTGGACCACCGAACAGATACCATTAGCTTTTCTGGATGAATATTCAGTTTTAGACTGTGTTTCAGCACTTCATCTTTATCCAACCATTGTGCCAAATGCTTGTGATTGTCAAAAAGAATCCATTTCTCATCACACGTGACAATATAGTGTAGAAATAGTTCACCTTTATGTCATGACAGCAAAGAAAGGTAAGCTTTGAGAAGATTTCTCTCCCGATGCTCATTTAATTCATGCGATACCCATCTGTCCAGCTTCTTTACCTTGCTCATTTGTTTCAAATGGCCCAATATTGTTGGACAATGTAACCCATTCGAAAATAACATGAATTTTTCACTTATCCATGGTTTCACAAAAATTGCTCCTAAAAAAAATGTGAAAGATAATCATAAGCCAAAATGTGTGTTTGAAAGACTGAGGATGTACCTTCACAATAAAAATAAAACAAGCAGTATCAAAGTGAAATGTCGGAGATATCAACTGTCAAATTTAGCACTTAAGGAAATCTGGCATTTCATACCTAATAACCTAACATCATCCCTTATTCTATTCCCAGAATAGAGAAGGCAAGAAACAAAATAACTAAGTAAATCAAGCACCTGTCTTGAGTCCCCACTGCTCTGGAGCTCAGAGCCTTCCTCAGGAAAGGAGGCTGGAAAGGTCCAGCCTTACCTTGCCCCTGGGGACACTGTCGGGCTTGATAGGGTGACCACCGTCCTGGTTTACACGGGACTGAGGGATTTCCTGGGATTCAGGATTTGGGGTTTTAATTGGAGCAATTCTGGGCACAGCAGGATGAGTTGTTCACTCTATACCACATCCCACATGGGAAAGAAAGCTGGCCACTAATGTGCAGAGCTTTGCAAAGGGTTTCCCCATTATCTGCACTTAAAGGAACAGTGGGTGTCACAAGCATAGTCCCTCCACGGGCTTAGGAAGGCCAAAGGTTGAGTTGGTGCCTTGCTACTCAATGTGTAGTATGTGCAGCTGCAGCACGTTCGCACCACCCGGGAGCCTGTCGAAGATGCAGAATCTCGGGGTCCCTCCTCCCCAACCTGATGAATCGGAACCCAAATTCCAACCAGATTCCCAGGAAATCCGCATGCACAGCCAAGTGTAGGATCACAGGGTTATTACATGAAGTCTGTTCCTCACGCAGGGGGTGAGTCTGTGCGTGTGCTATTACTTTTATTGTTTCAGTATCAGGGGAAACCATCCAAAAGCGGTGCCAAGTAAATTACAGCTTTTATGACCATTTGTAACATCACGCTGCAAGAAAGCGGCGGTGATCGCTGCCTAAAGAGTCATTTCATTTCCTCTCTTCCTTCTCTTTTCCAGATTTCGAGAGAGAGAAGGCATCGGACCAGAACAGCATTCTGAACGTACGAGTCGCTTTGCTTATGTGACCGGGATTTTTCAACCACAGCACTGCTGACATTCTTTGTTGGGGGCGGGGGCGGGGGTTGTCCTGTGCACAGTAGGTTGTTTAGCAGTGTCCCTGGCCTCCGCCCACCAGATACCGGCAGAAACTCTCCTCCCCGGGGCCACAACCGAGAATGTCTCCAGACGCTGCCCAGTGTCTCTGGAGGAGCGCAACAGCCCCCAGTCAGGAACCACTGGCTTAGACAAAGAAGAGACACTCAGGGAAATAAGAACGAAAAGGAGACACGAGGGAGCTTCTGCTTGCTGGGGAGTTTGTTAGAGTCTTGAAAACTAGGCCAAGTTGATCCCTGCAGGCTCCTGCAGAGAACCTGCTGGGTGACCTAAGGGCCCACCCCATGTCTCCTCTGTCAATGACACTAATGAAGACAAGCAGTCCCCAGCTGCCGGGAGCTCATGCCATCTGCCCCTCCAGTTACAGCTGTTCTTTATTATTTAACCCACAGAGCACAAGGAAGGCCTTTTGACTTTTTATTAGTGTGCCATGCTTAATGATATTGGAGGCTTTCTAATAGCATTGTTTGGAAAAAAAGGGAAAAAAGACTGGGTAGTTACGTTAGACTCACCAGAGTAAACCATCTGGCTCAATCCTCAGCCATCGTAGCATAAGGCATAAGGCCACAGCACACAGGGCACTTGCAGCTCTGTTCCCTGCTGCGAGCAGGTGCTGTTTACTGTCTGAGGAGCCCCAGAAGGCACATGGACCCCGACGAAGCCCCCACCTCTGCCTCCAGGCTGGCCTGGGCCTCACCCTCCCTCCAGGCGTGCAGAGAGGGCTAACTACTGTATGCTGCCGATTTGAAGGTGTGTGTTCTCCTCCCTCCCCCATCCCCAGTTTAGCATCTTGGAAATCTGGATTCATCTTGCAATAATATTGCGATGGCCATCAGCCAGGTGGCAGGTGGGAAGGGGCCATCATGCCCTGATCATGCTCCAATATCAAAAGCACCGGCAAAAATCTCTCAGTACGGTCCTAAAGATTTGGAAGAAAATCCAGGAGAAGCAGAGGGGTAGGAGATTGGCCTGTAGGAGACTGAGGGGAAATAGGGAATTGGATGTCTTCAGTAACATTCCTGGTGCTATGAGGGGACCAGCCCACATCAAGGCTATTCAAAGTGTGGTCCCTGGACCAGCAACGTCAGCTTCTCGCCCCAGCCCACCCCGGAGCTTGCAAAGAATGCAAATGCTCAAGCCCCACCTCAGGCCCGTTGAACAGAATATCTAGGACTGGGGTCCGATGACTGTGATTCAAGCCCTCCAGAATATTCTGATGCATGCTCAAGCTCAGAAGTGCTGTTCTATATATTTGGTTTAAACCTACAAACACGGCTCAAGTTGAGATTAGCACCAACAGCTTTTAGTTCTTCAGGAAATCTTTTAAGAAATGCTACATCACCAATATTCTAGACAAGAACTATACTGTATGAAAAAAGCACACTACCTCAAGTATACTGACTTCAAAAGTGATTGAGAAGCATCAGACTCAAATATAAAGAAGTTTTAGGGAGCAATTCCCTTTTCTAATTAATTTCATCATATTCCCTTTATGTGCATGTAAAATATATATTTATACCTATGCATCTATGTATAGTTTCCTTTATGTGTATGCATAGTATATAATAAAACTAAGTCTAAAGGAATTCTTTTATTAAGTGAAAATTAAATTTTCTAAGTATAAGCAAGTAATAGTTTTGCACTATTATGTTTTTATTTTTCTTTCTTGGTAGTTCACAAAATAATAGAGCATTCTTAGGTTGGCAGAGTCTTAGGTTCAATAAAATGCAGAATTCTGCTATCTAACTTTGCTTGGCCTCACCTGAATCTCTTGTGATACAGTTTAAACCTTTTCTTCAGAAAGGCCAGACCACAGCTAGTCACGACCTTCTACGCAATAATGTGTTCCATGCTCAAAGATCAGTAACTGGCCTTTTCTCAGCTTTGTTTTCCTCTCCAAGGCTCTTCCTCTGAACCCTACATCGGTCCCATCTCCTGATGCTCCCAGCACCACTGCGGCTCCTCCCCAAAGTCTCTCCTCTCCAGTTATGGCACGTCTAAAATGAAGTATGGGATACGCAGCAGGGCTAGGAACATCTGGACCACCGCTGTGCACTGCTGGAAGAGGATGGCTTCCACTCCAGAAGGTGAACTGAGCGAGGCTGTGTGTGTGTGTGAGGTCCTGTGAATCAGAAATGAACCCCTCTGCCGTACCTGGGACCCCCGAGTTCTCAGGTGAGTCCCGAAAGCAGAGAGGTAGCAAGACATCAGCATGTTAAGCTACCCCAGTTCCACCTTTCAACCAAATTTCCCTCTTTTCTGGGATGCCAGTTTATCCCTTAGGGCCTGCATGAGCTCTAAGTTCCCTGAGTGACCTTACAGGAATTGACTAGAGGCTAAAACAATTGCTTTACAGGCAGATCCAGCCAACCTGCAGGGAACCGAGACATGAGCCTGTTGCCTGACATCACACGAGCTTGTTCAGGGAGTTTTGTGTTTCACAGGGAGCCAGCCTCCTAGAGCCAGCCCAGCCTGGAGAGAAGAGGCAGCCCCCTTCTTCCTCTTTGGGCATCAGATAATCAGCTGCAAGGAGGGCCTTTGGGAACCTGAGGCATCAATAAGATGATGGCTCAGCATAGAAACTGTGCAGTGTGGTTGTTTTTAAACACTTAAAAGTGATCATTAAGTATCCACTGAATGGGACCAGGTACGGTGGCTCACACTTGTAATCCTAGCACTTTGGGAGACCTAGGCGGGAAGATCACTTGAGGTTAGGAGTTTGAGACCAGCCTAGGCAACATAGCAAGACCTCCATCCATACAAAAAAAATAGAAAAAAAATTAGTCAGGTGTAGCGGCACATGCCCATAGTTCCAGCTACTGGGGAGGCTGAGGCAGGAGGATCACTTGAACCCAGGAGTTTGAGGTTGCAGTGAGCTGTGATGACACCACTGCACTCTAGCCTGAGTGACAGAGCAAGACCCTGTTTCAAAAAAAAAGAAAGAAAAATCACTGAATGAAAGAGGAATGGCCAGGGATGTGCGTATGGGATCAGCATAAGAAAGCGAATAACTGGTAAATAATTCATTTATTTGTTGTCAACAGTGGGGGCAAGGGAGAGGGCTTGCTGTGTTTGTCAGGGCTGTCTTCACTATGAGAACATCGGCTCCTGGTACAAAGACAACGCCGATACTGTTCAGCCTCGCATCCCAGCACCTAAAGAAATTAATCTGCATAGTTGGCACTTAATAAACAAATCTGCCAACTTCACCAATGAATTCATTGGTTCAAAGACCTCCTTCTATCTTAGACCAGAGAGTAGCAACGTATCAGGTTGCAGGCATGGGTGAAGAGGCCAGAGGGGACGTATCAGGATTATCTCAGGAACTTTAAAAAATTACACGTAGCAGCTAACACTCTCCCCTGCAGAAAGTGCCATTCTACGTACTTAACCTGTCGCAACTCACAACTCGCTTCATCTCCACAACAGCCTTACGAAGCTCGTAGCTCCTGACACTGGCTCCATTGAAAGGTGCGGAGACCGAGGCGTCCCCCACGCTGATGGCCGGAGTTCCTGAGATGCATCCCCACCGCACAACCGAGACCTTGGGACCCCTGGCGGGGAGAGGCGTGCCAGGGAAGAGACAAATGGAGCCTTAGCTTCTTGGAGTCGAAGGCTGAGCCACCAACACCCTCTGCACCATCCCCACAAGCTGAGGTGCAGCCTCTCCTCGGTCCCTACCAGTGGCAGGGACCCCACTACCAATCGCTTGGAAGTGTGGAGTCTCTCTCCAGAGAATTTCCACCCAACAGCTCTGGTTTTGCCTCTGGGGCCTCATACATCTTTTCCCTCTCACCTAAAGGCAGCATTCAGATCTTCCCGGCCCTTTCCCTCCTCAGACCTAAAAATCAGTGTTTCCAGCCTTTCTTCCTCTGACCTAGCCCACGCTCACCACCCCCTCGTTCTCCCTGAGTGTACTGGGGGTCGGGGTGCTCTGACAAGAAGCGAGGTGTCAGCCCTCCCTGCTTCCCTGCGGCACATGCTGCTGTCTACGCAGCCTGGCTCATGTTCATTTCGTGCTTCATCCTCTTTCTCCAATTTGGAAAATACCAAAAAGAACCAAAAAAAGAGGACAAGTCACCCATACCCACCATTCATTTGTTTCCTTCCCTCCTCTCCTCCCTTCCTCCTTCCCTCCCTCCCTCCTTCCTTCCTTCCTTCCTTCCTTTATTCATAAGGGATATAAAGTCAAAAGTAAAGTCCCCTCCCCTTTGTATCTTCACCAAGAGAGATAACCACTGGTAACAGTTTGGCATATCTCCTTCCAAAAAGTTTCACTGGCATATACAAACATACAGATGGATATAGATGTATATAAACACAGATATAGATGTATATGTACACGCGTATACACACATGTATATTCATATATCTATATGTTTGTATAGATATATACACAAACATATATGCACATGTATATATATAATTTCAAATAATGTTATATGTATTTCTGTATATTTACTTATATAAATACACATTCATAAGCATACATAAAATTATATGATAGATAACTATATAATTGCATAATTACTAAATTATAGGATTATATTTGATAATATGTATCTTACTCTGGAACTTGGTTTAACCATAAATCCTACACACCCTCCCAAGCGGTCCATACCACTCTACCTCTTCCTTCTTCGCTGCGCTGCCTGGGGCTCCATCGTGGAGCTATGCTGTATCCGAGTCGGCCTGAAGGACCCTGAGGAGGTTTCTAACCTTTTGCTCGTATAGACGATGCTCTAATGACTATTCTTGGGCGTCTATCTTTGAGCCCCAATGAGGATATTTCTACAGGATCCATTCCAAGAAGTGCAAGCTAGGTCCTAGGGCGTGTGCATGTTCCATTGTGATAGACATTGCCCAATTACACTCCTGAAAGTGTTCCCCAAATATCGCTTCCATTATCAGTGAGTGGGAACTCTTTTTCTCCCCCCAAATCTGATAGGTAGTAAATGGTACCCCATTGGGATCCTTCCCCCCACGTTTGAGGCCCTCCTACACGCTAACACCAGTTGTCTCCTCGGAGAGGCAGGAGGGACAGCGGCTAGGCACGTGAGCCCTGGTGTCCAACAGCCAGGATTCTAACGTGCTTCTGCCTCTCATTAACTGTTGTCTCCACATCACCACCTGTAAAATGGGCGAACTCACAGAGCTGGTGTGATGTCAGGAGGGTACACATAAAGCACTCAGCACAGAACCTCTGGCCCGCTCTGAATGTGCGCCAGCCCTCCGAGTTCTGCATCCTCCGTGCAAGCCACCCCGTGCTCGCTCGCTCTCAGCTCTTCCAACCAGTCATTTCACTTCTGGTTCCTCCACCGTTCTTCCCTTCCCTCTCCGATCCGCAGTGCCTTTATATTTTCCTCCTTCATCCTTTTGATCTTCCTGACCACACTCTTTTTCCTCACCATGGCAACCTGTCTTCGTGTGCGGATTCCCTTCCTTCTGCTGCGACCCAACCTAACTGGGCTGTCGCACCTGTGGGCAGCTCTCGAGCCCACCCAGCTTGCCCGAGCGGCATGGTGAACGCCTTGCTAGAACCCACTGTGACACACCCACAGCCCTCACCACATCCTCCTGCCGACTAAGCCAACAGAGAAAATAGACCAGATGCCTCCAACGCAGCTTTCTCTCTGCAGAGTGGTCTTTCTTCTCAGCGCACACAGCCCTCCACTGTGCAATCTACGCTACGGACACGCCCCAGGTCTGGCAGGCAACTAACAAGCCTTGGTTTGTTTTCCTTCTTCACTATTTGGAAAACACAAAGGCAAACTTCCCTGATCTTTTACGACAATTTCCCCTCCTTGTGTGTTCCTCCAAAATCCAGCTCGGCAAATCCACGATTTCTTCTACTAGCCTCTGACTCATGTGGGACAGGAGCAGCCTTGTCCAGTAGTACCAGCCAGAACCTGTGTTGCTCCTTGGTGATCTCTGGAAATGACTTAATCCCCATCTCCTGGCCCCCACAGCTTAGCCTGCACTTCAGTAAGTAGAGATTTGCAATGAGGTTTTACCTGCTGCCCTCCAACGGCTCACCCCCATCCCCAAGTTCAGAGCTGAGAAGCAAAAGGCAACACAATTAGCCACATGCGACCAAAAGAACAGGCTCTGCCGGCCAGCAGAGGAGGTCAGCGTTGGCATTGAGCAGGGCCGAAGCTACTTTATGATAATTTTTCAGCTGGGTACAGTGACCTTTCATTCCATGTTTATTTGGAAATGACCTTTAAGCAGCAATCAGCCAAAATGAAATGCTTCAAAGGAATAAATTAGATAATGCAGATGTTCCCCAGTGGTAAGTTACGCCCGAGGAACACGGCAGAAAATAAAAACAGCTCTGGCCTGGGCCGCCACGGGCCAGTCTGTCCATTAGACTAATAAGTGAATACAGGGTTCTTGCTACCTCTGTCGATCAGGCAATTGAGGACCTGAAGCCAGGGTGACCCAGGCAGAAAACATGATTATTTCTAGAGTTGAATCCAAACCACCAGCTGGTGTTTCATTTTGAGTCTGTTTGGACCAGAGGTAACTGCGTTACTTGGACGTCCAAGAAGTGATTTACCATCTCAGCCAGGGAAGGTCCCCAAGGCCTGGGCTTGGTGAGCTCTGTATGTCCCATTCTAGCCTCGTTCCAATGGGGGACATCGTTCATTTACGTTAATTGACCCATTACTGTGCATCTACCACACACTGGGCTCTTTGCTAAGTGCCAGAGACTTAAATGCTGGAGAAAAATCCAGCCCCTCAAAGATAGAAGGAGATAACTGAGCTGGGGGCCTTTGGGAGGCACAACCCCCTCCCCCGGGGCAACGTTTCTTTTCTTTCTGCGTCTTCTGCTCTGCAGGCTCCATTCCTCTTTCCCTTGCATTCTCTCATTTTCCTCTTTCTTGCTTATATTAGTATTTAATTCTACAAATGATGGCACTCCTAGGTAGTACCATACGGTGATCCTTGGAGTTTAACAAATCACTCACCCTGACATAGAAAGCATCTGAAAACAGAACCTCAGAACCAAGGACTCTGGCTTCCTCCACCACCTGGTCAGTGAGTTCTGGACCCCAGTCCCAGGACAAGTCCCTCTTCCCTGCCCCGGGGATTCACTCGGGGAGATCCACCCCAGGACAGAGGGTGCTTTCCTCCTGCAAAAGGAGTTTCTCCCCTGGTCACCTCTCCTGGCCCATAACATCTGTCACTGCTCCCAAAGCAAAGGCCACCTCACAAAAGGCTTTATGTGGGGCAGCTGTGATGTCAGAGCCCAACACCCACCCCCAGGGACAGGCTGACTCTACCTTAGGAGCAGCAGAGGAGAGGCAGAGCCTTAGGAGGCAGGCACCAGAAGCCCCGCGAAGGCCACAGCTGGGAGCCAGGCTGCCCCGAGAAGCCAGGGGCTCCTGGACACAGCCTGGCTGACTTGGCAGGTGGTCGTGCTCTTTAGGGGAAGGTAGTTTTGGGAGCCAGGGGCCGTGAGAGGAGGATAGGAAGTGTTCACGGTTCAGAATGTGAGACAGTACCTGGCTCAGTCCTTGCTGCATCCAGGTCTGGCCGGGCTGGGAGCCTCGTGGAAGTGAATCCGCAGCACATGTGGTGGTGGGAACACTGCCTGGAAGTCCCAGCCCCGGTTCAGGTTTGAAGCTCTGCCAGCTCCCTGTGACAAGTCTCTTATAATGGCATGGAACCTGAGTGGTCTCTAAGCTGCAAAAGTCTGTGATCATAGTATCCAAAAAAATTGAAAACAGAGGCTCACACAAACCCTTATACATAAATATTCATAGCAGCACTATTCACAACAGGCAAACGGTAGAAGCAACCCAAATGTCCATCAACTGATAAATGGAGAAACACAATGGGGTACATCTATACAATAGAATATTACTCACCCAAGAAAAGGAATGAAGTACTGATCCGTGCTACAACGTGGAGGAAACTTAAGAACACTATGCTCAGTGAAAGAAGCCAGATGAAAACAGCCACATATTGCATGATTCTATTTATAAGAAAGAGCCAGAGTATGTAACTCCAGAGAAAGCGAAAACAGGTTGGTGGTTGCGAGGGGCTGCGGGAGGGGGGAAGGGTAGCAACCCCTTAATGGATGTGGGGCTTTATTTTGGAGTAATGAAAACATTTTGGAACTAGATAGAGGTAGTGGTTGCACAACCTTGTGAATGTACTAAATGTCACCGAATTGTTCAATTAAGATGGTTAATTTTAAGTTATGTGAATTTCATATCAATTTTTTACAAAAGTCCAATGAGTAGCCGTATAAGAGTTAAGCTCCAGATGTGGGTTTCTGCCTGACCTGGGAAAGGCTCTAACGGGTGCTACTGCCTCCATTTCCATCCTGGAATCCCTGACTCCACTTTCTCCCCGCCCCCCCCCACCAACATAGCTAAGGTTAACTCTTCTCTTATTTCTCTGGTGGAATTATACTTGTGTATTGACTGTCTACTCCAACACCCTCTAACTCTCAGAAGGCAACGATTAGTCTGGTACAATGTAGTACCCCACTGCCTAGCCATGGGTGGGCACTCAATATATATATTTTTAATGAGTAAATGAATAAGACTATTTACATTATCCTGTTTATATTTTTTCCTTTTTTATTTTTTTAAAAAAAGCTATAAATATGTTGGTAGAAATATAAACTGATATAGCCACTATGGAAAACTGGATGGAGGTTTCCCAAAAAATTAAAACTGACTCAGCAATCCACTTCGGGTTATATTTTCCAAAAGAACTGAAAACAGGATCTTGAAGATGCACACCCTTGTTCATGCCGTATTATTCACAATAGCCAGGAGGTAGAAGCAACCTAAATGTCCATCCACGGATGAATGGAGAAAGAAAATGTGGTATATGCATATGATGGAGTATTTGCCTTTAAAAAGGAAGGAAATCTTGTCATGAGCTATAACATGGATAAACACTGAGGACATGATATGAAATGAAATAAGCCAGTCACAGAAGAACAAACACTGCGTGATTCCACTTATATGAGGTATCTACAGTAGTCAAATTCATAGAAAGTAGAATGGTGGTTGCCAGGGGCGGGGAGCAGGGTGGGAGGAAAGGGGCGCTGTCTCATGGAATTAGAGTCTCAGTTTTGCAAGATGCAAAGTTCTTGAGATCGATTGCACACCATGTGCATACAGTTGACAGTACTGAACTATACACTTAAAAGCGGGTAAGATGATAAATTGTATGTCATATGTGTCACCACAATCTTATGAAGCTATAGACACGTGTGTAGATGAATGTATAATTACACATCTTTAATTTTTTTTTTCACTAACAGGCCTGTGAGAGGCCTGTTTCACGAACAGCTGAACCCATCTGCTGCCTGGTTTCGAGTGGGGACTGTCCCAGCAGGGTGCGTTTGGGACAGCAATGCCCTTGAGGAGTGCCGGGCTCCATCTCCTGTCTCCTGGCACCTGTCGGTACAGATTCGAAAACTGTCATTTGCTAGATGGAATGGCAGGGAACCATCCAAATAGGCTTATGAAACGAGTCATTAACAAGAAAAGTCAGCTTAAGTGCTCTTTGCCAAGAATGAGGCTGCACAAAACTCGGCCCGGAAAATGGCAAGGTCAGTTACAAAGTAGGTCTCTCCTGGAAGGCAATGCCTCTCCCCTGCCCCACCCCCCAGGGACTGAGCAGGAGCCATAGAGGCAAAGTGGGGGTGGGGCATGCTCACCTGCCCTGTTTGGAACTTGCAAAGGAAAGGAGAAAGCAGGAGTGAACTGGGCCCTCATAAACTTTAGTGCAGGGATTGGCCTACTACAGCTCACAGGCCCAGTCTGTTCACCACTTGTCTTTTATAAATAAAGTTTTATTAAAACAAAGCCATGGTCATTCATTGATGTATTATTGTCTACGGCCGCTTTTGCCACAACGCAAGAGTTGAGTAATTGCAACAGAGACTGTATGGCCCTCAATGCTGAAAATATTTACCCTCTGACCATTTACAGAAAAAGTTTGCCAACCCCTGCTCTTGGGAAAGAAAACAGTGTCCTATTCCAGAGGAGGGCATAATGCTTCACTCCTTATGCAAGGGCCGATAAGTCCCCCGTTTCCTTTTGTTTTTCCTGCTCTTCTACATCCTAATACAGTCAATTCCCAATTGTGTATGAAATGGCACAGAAAATCCCCGGCTGCAGATAATGCCAAAGCATTTATAATTGGCTTTAGATGCTAATAGGAGTCGTCATCTCCCTCTACTTCTCCCAGCAGAATCAGATTCTCCCAGCAGAATCCCAGATTCTCCCACGTAATCATGCGTGACTTGGGCTGATGCTGAGATGCATCCGCGATCCCAGAGCACTGCCCCTCCGCCACTGACTGCAAAGTGGGCGGCCGCGGTGAACACGGAAGTGACCAAAGGGGGCTGCTCGCCAAAGGAAGAGGCTGCGTCACCCTGCGAGGAGGCTCAGGTCCCAGCCAGGGTTGAAATGCAAATAAGAAACCAGAGCTGTGTCTAGAATGATCACTCTTCAGCTTCTTCAGTTTAAAAAGGAGCTTTGAAAAGCTGACAAAAGTTATGGATGTTCTCTCCAGAAAAATGCAAATGTATATATACATCCCAATTTTGCATATAAGTTCAGGAGGGTTCATGATGCCTTCAAACACATCGAAGGTCACCGGGTTGTTAACTCTTCATCAAGAATAAAAGTTCCCATTTTTCTTTTTTTTTCTTTTTTTTTTTTTTT